>CM056813.1:73823358-74328358 GCA_029852735.1 Persea americana
TAGTAGTATATATGGTGGATGGACCATTGTTTCATTAGTTGATCCTGGCTATTCAATTGCTGGATTTTAGATCGACCCTCAAGAACAAAAACTGCTCGTGATGTCATTCAACAAACGGAAAAACAAATGAGATTAGTCATTTTTCTGATCATGAGCTTTTGTCAGATACCCCATATTTTGGGGTTACCCTTGCAGTAGCAGTAACATATCCACTCATATCTAAGAAAATGTGCACTCACCAGTTCACATCCAACATAGAGAATTGAATGGTTAAGATCAAACAAGGGTTGTGCTGTGTGTCCGGCATTCTTCATCCAAATTAGGCCCATTAGGTCAATGGTGAAGATCAACTAACACCAGGCAACTCCATCCACAAACTTGGGCTTGAATTATTCTGGAAAGGATCAAGTAACTCCTCACGGAAAGGAAAGGAAAAGGTGTTTGCCAAATTACGAACTTTATCCAGAATTATTAACACCTCCCAGTCCCACGAAGCATTTTCCTGTCAAATGAGAGTAAGCTAGTTCCTTGAATTTCAGCTCAAATGCAAAAGAATCCAGTGAAAGTCATGTCAAAATGAAAACCCAAAACTCCCATCTAGGGAGTGCTCATATCTCAAATGATACTTTACTGACAAACTTACAGGAAATCTCCCAGATGGAATAATCCAAACCATTCAATTGGTGGGCAGAAAATAGATGATTAAGAAATTAATAGAGCAATATCCACATTAACAGAGGAAAATGAGCAAAGATTAGACACAAATGAGCCTCACACCTTGTGGAAAAGCTTGGACCACACCTGATTACCTAGTAATTAGAAAGCTAAGGACTCTACTTACATGCTCGCACCTGGCCAATGAACATAAAAGTAGAAGTGAAGGAGAAAAAACGATGGAACACATTCATATTTCATAAACTTCAATGCTGTTTATCAGCACCATACTGCGCTGCAAGCATTTCATTCTGATCAGTCAGTGTTACAGAACATCATGCACCTTAACTTTTGTATCTCATTCTGAAATTTTAAGGGAGCTAAATTGATGAGATGCAGCTTGTGCTTTGTTTGGTTCACTTTCCTGCTGCCACTGAGCAGTGGTTAGAGTTTTCTTTATTGAAAGTGCATGGATCTCCTTCATCTGCTCTGTCAGTGCAGAATTCACCAACCGATGCCTCTCCAGCAATCTCCTTCCCTCGAATTGTTCTGATACAATCTCAATTTCAAAGTTAGCACCTCACCTCAAAAATTAATTTTTCAAACACATAAATGGAGGATGCCTACAGAACTCTTAATATGATATCAAGATACTAAAATACAGGATGCTTTTCAAACCTATGATATCAAGATACTAAACCATGCGGCTTTTTGCATTGTTCACATGATACTTCATCTGTGTGTAAAATCAATGTCCCTTCTGTATCCATGGGATGTCCCTACTATTTCGATCCCATGTGGATATTATAGAAACTTCAAAATGGGTTCCTTGCCCATGTCCGACACTTCAATGTAATTGTAGCCGTTCTTTTTGGTAAACAAATGTAATTGTAGACTTGATGCATAAGCACAACAAGGATATGGCATGGACAAAACCAAGACACAGCAAGGACATGGATTTCACATATAAAATTGAGGGATTGGATATGATACAAATTGGATACATTGCCCATTTTCAAGTTTATTGGTTTCATAAACCATACTTTCCCTTTTTCATTTTTGTTTTAGAGTGTATATGTTGTACCAAGGATAACAAAGGACGCAATTTAGGTTGATACTACTAAAACAAGGAAGAAAAAAAAACTAAACAAAGAAAGCACCCTTGTGTGACTAATGGCAAAAAATAAGCATTCTATAATGCTCCTGCATCTGCTCTTCTCTTCCACCTATCAATCTATTAACCTCTAAATGCAGTGATTGCAATTGAAACAAGAACACGGGAGAAAAAATCACGATTCACGCCGAAGTCTGAAATGAGGCATCAATTAAGGGCCTGTTTGTTTGCATGATAATACATAGGAATTAAATACATAGAATTCATACAATAAGTGGTTAGAAATGAATATATAATGTGATTTATTTTAAATGAGCATAAAATAACCTTTCTTTTTAGGAAAATATGATCAAAAGAAGAACAGAAATGAACTACTAGGGTTATGGCTGATGGTTCATTTCACATGTTTTGATATTATTTCACCAAAAGGAAAGAAAAGGTTATTTGAAGCAGGCTCATTTTTGAAAATTCGCTTCTGATATTTATTTTTAACAAGTAATGATATGAATACTATTTATTCAATTCCTATGTATTTTAAAACAAACAAATTAAAAAACATTTCAATGCCATCAATCTAAGTCCCTAATTCACTGACAATGTGAAGGTGATCAAATATCAAATAGTGGGTCTTTTTCATCTCAAACCAAAAATGAAAAAACCCAAAAGTTGAGTGGACAAAACTTATGACGTCCTTTTAACTATTGTTACTAAGTTTACAGATAAATTGAAGCCAGACCCAGTTCATAATTTACAATTCACAGGTTTCCTATCAAACCCAATTCGCCTCACCAGCCACATAATTCTGCGACCTCCATTCATTCAGTTATTGGAATCTATTTTCCCCACTCAAAGCAAAACTTACCCTAGCGAATCTTGAAAAATAAGCCCATCAACCATCGTTGGAAGTATTATTCAAGAGATTATTAGTATGCATACAGAAAAGAAGTTAAGATGCAAGAAGAATGAAAGGAGACAATCATAAGAGAAAAAAAAGTCAACAAAGAAAAAACAGAAAGAGAGGAAGGAAGCTTACAAGATGAGACGGCTTCTTCTTCATAGTCAAAGCATCTTCCACCTCTTCCTTCATTACCCCCATCTCTCTCTGGGCCTATTCCTATTCCTTAACTTCCTCTTTAGACTCCTTATAAATAAACCATCTGTGGGCCATATCGCAATTTGAACCCTGAAAAACCACAATTCGTGCCGGTTTTTCTCTTTAAAAGGCGGAGATTGAAAACCTCACATCTTCAATTGTGCGGACTTTCATAGGTGTAAATTTAGCCCAACTAAAAATGGGGTGACTTGACTCTTTTCATTAATGTATTTTACATGTGATTAATCTATAATTTAACTTAGTATGGAGACCATAGTCATATTATCTTCAGACCTATTTACTCCACAGGTGTGTCGTCTTTCTAATGTGATATATATTTATATTGATAAATCATGCGATTTATAAATTTGAGTTTAGGTCGTGCAAAAGAGAAGTGCTATGGAGCCTGAATGGGAGACCGAATGACATTGAAATAACATCTTTGACCCTCAAATTTCTTTCACTCAAATTCACTCAGTCACTCACCTATCTTTTCAACTTCTCATTTTCAAAAATCAGCCTCCCATTCGGTCTCCCATTCGGGCTCTATGGCGTTTCTCCATGCAAAATGGAAAACAAGTATAGACTCAACCTCAACCTGAACTTCATTTATTGACAGATTGAGAATTTTAATTGAACACAGCTGGAATTAGTGGAGCCAATGGTGTTGAGTTTGGGTTCGGTTAGTGGGATAGTGCAACTTGTCAGACTAGTCAAGGTCAGACCAGGCTGATGGGGCAGATAGTGAGAATGGACCAATTCCGAACCCAATCAATGTAATAATCAGGTGAGAAATGTTAACTAGACTCCTAATAATGGCAGAAAGTGTCATCATCTTATAATCTCCCTTTTATCACAAAGACGAATAAAGACCAGGGACAGGGAGAGACTGAAACAATATAACATGTGTTCATCTAATCAGAAAGAGCCTTTTTTTTTTTTGCTGTGGTTAAATGGAAAGTTTCTGTATTGTGCAAAGGTTGTTGTAGGAACTGAAATGAATTCCATGATTTTGGACGACAAACTGCAATGTGACAGTGGAGTACTATAAATAATAGGTACGTACACATTCACCAAAATATTTAATTAGCCGTCGTTAATGGCTGAGAGAAGGAATGGACATGAGACTGAGTCGACTATAAAAGGATAGTACTTGATAACATAACATTCACCAAAATATTTAATTAGCCGTCGTTAGTGGCTGAGAGAAGGAATGGGGATGAGACTGAGTCGACTATAAAAGGATAGTACTTGATAACATAACATTCACCAAAATATTTAATTAGCCGTCGTTAGTGGCTGAGAGAAGGAATGGGGATGAGACTGAGTCGACTATGAAAGGATAGTACTTGATAACATAACATTCACCAAAATATTTAATTAGCCGTCGTTAGTGGCTGAGAGAAGGAAAGGGGATGAGACTGAGTCGACTATAAAAGGATAGTACTTGATAACATAACATTCACCAAAATATTTAATTAGCCGTCGTTAGTGGCTGAGAGAAGGAAAGGGGATGAGACTGAGTCGACTATAAAAGGATAGTACTTGATAACATAACATTCACCAAAATATTTAATTAGCCGTCGTTAGTGGCTGAGAGAAGGAATGGGGATGAGATTGAGTCAATATTGGAGTATAAAAGGACAGTACTTGGTAATATATGTACCTGTGAACATAGCATTCAGTGAATCAATGTTGGTAAAAAAGCTTTAGCTGTTAGTGATTGGCATATGAATTTATATCAACAAGCTCATGTTGTGGGAGTTCCTACTTCCAATCACGACAAGCATTCCATACAGACAGGTTCTGACCAACTTCCTGTGATCAAGCTCGGATGGAGAGCAGTGAAGATAAGCAAAGGAGCCATGAGGTTTTCGCAGTTGAACATGAACATGGCTCTATTAAATTTCGATGTCTATAGGCGGGTGTGCTCTTGAATAGATCTTTATTAGGGTTTTGATTAGTTCAATCTACTAGAATTTTTAATTTGGGTTAGGTCAGATTGACCTATTTGTGGGTTGGGTTGGACGTGGGTTAGATGCTTAACAGTGAACCCATTTAATGAAAGGGCCGTATTTGAGTTCAGCCATGATACCTTGTGAACAGTTTACAACTGAGCCCGACCCACCGACCCATTGCCAACATGACCTAGATGGACATGGGCTATGAAGATAAGGATAGCTTCCTCCCTAGGATCTATCTTTTGGTCACTACATTGTAGATTCAATAATATTTTGATCCTTTCTTGTGGACCTGGAGATGTCTTAGATGTGAATAAGGTACACTGAAAAAGAGTTTTATTTTGTGTTACACCCTGACCCGATTTAATCTTGTTGATGCCTAACTAATTATATTTTATATAAATTAATTGTGTTAAGATATTAATTAAGACAGTTTTAGAGTAAATTAGTCTTGTTCTACTATTAAAAAAAAAAGAAAGAAAAAACCCTTCAAAAGAATTAGTCTTGTTCTAGCATGTTAGTTAGCCCTTAAGTTTTGGGTAGGTAGTTTGACCAAATATTATAGCTCTCTGATAGAGCCGAAGGCTTTTTTGTAAATTTGGATTTTCTTATTTTGCATCGTATGCACATCGTTTGGGCGTCATCAGGTGCATCTCGTCAAGCACGTCATCTTTCATATTGAGCATTTCCTCATTTGACCTCAAATTAACCAAGTAGGCTTCCATTTGACTCAAAATGAAATATGGAGTAAGAATTTGGGTTTTCTTTTAAATACTGGAATTATTCACTTAAAGACCTCGGACCCTCCATCCAACCTTGGTTTCAGTCATTTGCAAATGAGAAGTGAACTTCTTCTTCTACCCTTCTTCTTCTTCTTTTATTCTTAAACCACCAAGGAGGAGATTGCATGTGAGAATAGAGGAGGGATCTTACTTCTCCAACCTTTCTACACCTTTCCATACCATTAATGTGTCAAGAGATCCATCCTCAAAAAATCTGTCTTGACTAAAATTGGTGAGGATTCTATCCTAATCTCAGACTTTTGGTTACAATTGAGTCAAGGAATTCTTCTACATAACATGCATGCATTCTCCTTATCATTTTGGTATGATTTTCCCTATTAGGGTTTGAAATTTGGCGGTTTTCTATTGTTTGGGCTTAAGAAGAAGTTTGAGTGTGAGAAAGCTCGAATCAAAGGCAAGTATAAGCTTTAATCATTCATGTATGTAGTGGTTATCAGCTGATTCTACAAATTCTGATTCAACTCTGCTATTCTTAGCCTCTTGCATATATTCTATTGGTAAATGAGATTCTTTTAATTATGTGTATCTTTGAATAGAAATGGTGATGCATGGAGTGTTTATATGTTGCAAATGGGAGCAAGGAGGCTTCTTCATGCAAGGTTTATTGTAGAGGAAGATGTTGGAATGAAAGGAGGAGAGAGAGAGAGAGAGAGAGAGAAATGTAAAAATGACTCAAGTTAGAATTTTGCCCGCAGGTAGGCGGTTACCAGGCAGTCACCCGGCAGGTAGCTGAGTGATTACCTGCCAGCTAGCCGCTTTTGGCGGTCAGCATTCCAGAAGCTTGCATTCTATCAGTAGGAGTGCCGTCGGCAGGCAGTCACCTAGCGGCTAACCGCGAGATCACTTGGCCACTAGCCGATCCCTGGCAGTTAGCTTTCCAAAATGCTACTTTTTATCGA
Source organism: Persea americana (assembly GCA_029852735.1). NCBI lineage: Eukaryota > Viridiplantae > Streptophyta > Magnoliopsida > Laurales > Lauraceae > Persea > Persea americana. The sequence goes on from CM056813.1 coordinate 73,829,883, forward strand.
GGAACCGCGGTTACCCGGCGGCTACCTAGCGGCCAGCCAACTATTCCACAGGTTGCTAACCGCTAGGCCATTGCCAGCTAACTGACCACCAACTGCCGGTTGACCGACTGCCCAGAAGTTGGAAAATTTAGGAATTTTGTTTAGAAGACCTAATAGGACTTACCCTTTGGTTCCTTGTAATCTTTTTGACCACTAGAAACCCAATTCAACATGAAAGATCTCTTTGAGGCAAGGACTTTCACATATTTAATTCGGCCTTTCATTCGATACCATGATTATTAAGTTATGGTAATTCAATGTATATTAACATATGACGTGACACCAATTAATGAATAATGGTACATTGGTTGCTATAATTTTATAGTGAGTTGGATAGTAATGAAAGACTAATGATTAGAATAGTTTGGCTGGTAATAATCCTTGAATCCCTAAATTTCCATGCATAAACATCTTAGTGTTTATATACATAGACTGTGTACACTAAATTAGTTCTTTTTATACATACACTGCATTCTCTCGTACTATTAATTGAGAAGTCTTTAGCAGAATCGTGAATGTACATGTAGGAAATGATTTGTATCGTAGGAAATGATTTGTATCGTATGAAATGATTTGTGTGGTCTACTCAAGTTCAGTTTGCTTATAGATTTGAATGAGTAGGTACTATTTAGCTTCAACTAGATGATACCTGACGTGGTTGACTTTTGGTTTAAATTTGTTTACGTCACTATAGTAGACAGCCTAGAGCACCGGAACTACAGAACTTTTGTGTACGTCACTGATGACATCTCAAAGCGTGTGTCCTCTTTAAGGGGATTTAGCTAATGTGGTTACCAACTAGTTTGTATAAGTTTTCAATTATGATTGATTCTTTAAGCATGATTTAAATATGATTGCACAATTGCCTAGTTTTACCTCGTATGATCTCTTTTAATCTTCCGCCATCAATTCTGAATTTCATAGAGTATGTGTAAATGGATTATTGCTTATATCAGTTGAATTGTTGTATTCATTAGTTATTCTTTGGTGTGACAGATGTAGATCTCACCCTCGGTCTTGAGGAGACCTCGGAGGGAGAGGAGGAGGCCATCGAGGTACCTTCAAGTTTAGAAGAGTGGACAGCAGAGGGAGCTATCTAGCTATGTGTCTCGGAGAGCGTCATGTCCTTCACTTTTGTAGATAGAAATCTTTTGTTTAGTAAACTCAATCAGTGTGAACACTTGATCTAGATATTACTTTTGGTATTGTGTATATAAATATTTTTGCGTTATTTGATGTAGAATATGTTTTAAGTCTCTACTTCTTATTAGTAATGAAATCATCTGTTGTATATGAACTTAAAACCTTTAGACAGCTCATGGTATGATATCTATTATTGAATGTTTTGATGCTTCCGCTTTTAAATGTACAGAAACAGGTGTCAGCGACCATGCTTACGAGTGAAAATTTGGAATTTTATCTTTCGTGACTTGCACTTGACCCGATACAGGTACGGAGTACACAGGTATACACGCGTCACACCTCAGGAATTACCCTTGGCGAGGTAATTTTGGGACCGGGAAGTGACATTTTGGGAGTGCTTTTTATTGAAAAAAGACAACCAGCATCAAGATAGGAGCAAAGGAGGCCCAATACAAAGCAATGACCGAACAAGCTACTTGTTTAGAGAATGGAACTAGTAAAGAAACACAAACAGAAGAATGCAACTATGAAAAGACACTAACAGAGGAATGGAACAAATGAAAAGCAACAAGAATATAAATGTGGAATTATCCATATATCCAAAGAATGATGCAGGATTAAGCACTAACAGAAGAATGGAACTATGTCTTAAAAAACATATGCATCAATTTATCTAAGATCTAAATTGCAGTGTGTATTAAACCATATGCAATTTGAATATTCGCTAACCATATTTTTTAGCTCTAGTTCATGGTACGCATTTCACATAAAAAAGGAACAGTTTCATAAACCCAATGCTTTCAACAGCAGTAGAAATTAAACAAACTATTGCATCCCAGAAATGTGGAATTATCCATCCAAAGAAGGATGAAAGATTAGGCACTAACAGAAGGCTGTAACTAGAGAACGGACGGATGTATGAAAAAACATATGCATTAATTTCATCAAGGTTTAAATGGTAGTGTAATAAGCCCTATGCAATTTGAAATTTGTCTATTCACTATTCATATGTTTGAGCTCTAGTTCATTGTATATAAAAGGCAAAGTTGCCCTCACGAACTCATTCCACGGACCTCTTCCACACTTGAAATTTTGAGCTCTATTGAAGATATACATTTAGGGCTTGTTTATTTGCTTAGAATGCATAGAATTTGTGTTTAAATGAGTTCCAACTAGGATTATTAAACTGGTTAGAGGTGAAGTACAAGAGGTGAGAGATGAATTATATAAGGTAGAAGTGTAGATGAGACATTGACTTTCTTAGTATTTGGATTACTAATGGCTAGATATCTATTTCCCATCTTTGCTTGATTCATATTTCATTACAAGGGAGGTTATTTAATGGTCATTTTTTAATATTCACCTTCGAATATATTTTTTTTTAAGTACTTACAAAATATAAGGTCTTAGAATTCCTAAGAATAATCCAGTTACATGAAACGAGCAGACCCTTCCACTTCAAATCATTTCTAGCCTTGGGACCTAAAAAGGAGTGTGGAAATGAAAATAGATCATAATCCACATTTCACTAAATTGCTGGAACAGAGCCACCAGGCTTTACGGTTTTCCCAAGGGCCATACTCGGGCCTGAAATTGAAGCAAGGCCAAATATATTTTGTTTGGGATTGGCTCACCTTGGCCCGAGGCAAACCACACTGACGACCCTACTTTTGTGATCATTTCCAATTCCAGTTTATTGAATAATGAGATGTTCATCGAACATGGTTTCAAGTTTCGGTCTTAAACAAGAACAAGCTGGGCAAAACGGTTATATGGAGGGGCAGCAGAACTAGGGAGGGTTGGTCGATATTTAAGACCGTGCCTTAAAATGATCAGAATGCACATTAGTATCTCCCACTTTACTTAGTGTTCATGTTCCTGGAATGAAATGCCCGTCACATGCATACATGAATGAATCCACTTTCCTGCATGTTGCATTAGTAATGCCATCATCATACAATACCATGCTCCACATTTTTTTTCCTTTGACCTTTTTCTTTTGTTTTTTAAAGGAAGATGATGGTATGCAACGTGGTGGAGTAGTTCACTTGCACATAAACAAATCATAGAGATCATGATCAAAGGGAATGAGATTAAAAAAATGTCACTATAATTTTATGTATCAGCTTTTTTATGATGCCCATCATGATTTAATCTCTATTAATGCAGGCCTGTGGTACTATACAATCTGACATAGAACATGAGAAAAAAGTACCCTCTTGGGGACAGTAAAGAAAGATTCCTCAATTGGATATCTCATTCATGAAGAACTGTAGAATGCTCAAACTAGAATTATGGTGTATTCAGTTTTGCCTACATCTTTTCTAGTGGTCTCATTTTTTTTATTCGATCTAGGCTGTTCATCTAGGTAGAATTAAGATGAATGGGCATGCAGTTACCTGCAAGATCAAAGAAAGTTGCCATCCATTTGTGGTTCCCCAATATGGTGGTTAAGATTATCAAATGGGGGACAATTTATGGGCCTGATCAACCATAATTGAATGGTCTGTCTCTAAAAGTGTAGGTGGGTCTGCATGTAACAGTTGGTTGGCACATCAAAGAATGTGATAAAGTTCTTTCCTTCAGTAATATATTCTTGTAGTATTTTATATAGTTACATCTATCTTCTCCCCTCTTCCATCTATTGTTAGGGATTTTTTATATTGATCGGATTCTAAACCCCACAGACAGTAGTGGTCTCCAAACAAACAACACCACAGTACTCCCACGCCCACACCCACACCCACACCCACGCCCACGTTAAGGAATTGATTTTATGCAAAGTAAGAAAAAAAATAGTTTAAAAAATTATTTTCCAAGCAATGAATTCATTTCTCATCTCCCTTCGATTCTGTTTGCTCGTTTTTTGAAATTGACTCATGGCTTTCATTTTTAACCACTTATAACATAAATCATATATATATATATATATTTAATTCCAATGAATTTTAACGAAAGCAAACAAACCCTCATACGACAGCGCACTTATTCTTTAAATTCATGCATACATCAATGATGATAAACATCCTTTTGAATTCTGTTATATGTATTTTTTTTCCTTGTTCCTATATTTTGGAAATCTAACATTACTCAGAGTTGTAGTGTCTTAATTTTTCAGACTCTTGTTACTTGTTCCTAGATGCATAAATAATACTTTTTTCCAGCAAAAAAAAAGGACTTTTTTTTTTTATTTTGACAAATTTCATCAGCATTATTGGTTTTTGACCACTCATCGACTAAGTGATACATAAATTTTTGTTTTATATTTTCTTTAAAGAAAATAGGTTATTTTGGATACATGGCAATCCACTTCACTATATTGTATCTTATTCTCCCCTCATTGTATTGCATCTTTTACTCTTCTTGATATGGTAAAGCCTTATTCTGTTCGTGGCTGTTGTGTGGGTATTGAATTAGGATATTGTCTTCTCTTTAATTGCACACTTTTTACTTCCACACTAACTCTCTTTAATTGTCACCAACTTGTTGAAAGTGTATGAAATAATCAGGCAGCATTGCCAAATCTATCACAGTTCTCCGTACACACTGCTATAATTTTACCAACATGATTAGCCCTCTCTCATATGATGGGATTGTGGGGCCCTTGCTTTTCTGCTGGTGAATCATACTTGACACCCCACTTGCAAAGGATTCTAAAAAGATTGGTGAGCTAATTGAATCATTAAAAATAGAAACAAATCAGTCCCCTTGGTCCCTGTTTAGAAAAAATTGTACTGTAGGCTGAACTGCTACGCTAAGTGGTTTGCTCCAAATTAATCGATTCCACTATGATGTCATATCATGACAAACAAAACGTATAATAAATAGAAGACACCAAACATAATTGAATTCAATATCGAAATTTCAGCTTCATACTAGTTCACCATTTTCTTTTACCTGCCAAATTGCCAATGCAATTGTTCAGCTCAAACAGAGTTAAAACAATCTGCTCTGATTTTTTAAAGAGATGGTTTCATTTTCATATGCCTTAGTAGTTTTTTTTACCCAGTCCAAGGGGGATTGAGACCCATAATAACACTTGCACACATGGGAAAAAGAGCTCACACACGTAGAAAATGACAGCACGTCAAATGATAAAACCTTGAACGCTGGATGAGATACAACATTCCTAATAAAGTGAGTATATGATCAAAATCAAGTAAACTTTCAAATATAAAATTAACTCAAACTATTTAGCTCTTAATATATATATATATATAAATATGTAAATGTAATAATCTTTTATTTGAATCCTTATGTTACAACATACAAGGGTTCCATTAGATATCCGAATATTTTTGACCCCATATGGATGGTTCTAAATTTGAATTCGAATTTCTCCTTAGATCCAAAAGTAGATGCCATATCTACTTTATTAAAATCAAAGACTTCAATACCCATTTAAAACCCCAATGGAGAGATGTAGACATGGATAAAACCTTTCACTTTTTTAAGATTTGAATTACGAGGGTAATGGCTCGGTACTCGCATGCAATTCCTCCTGACTCATTTTCTATAAAATCCGACATTATCAAAGTCTATTTTTTGACTTTATTTCTTCATTTTTAATCACTTTTAGCAACTCAAGCCTTAGAATTCCTAAGAATTCAATTACATGAAAACTTACTCTTAAATATTTTTAAAGTTAATACACCATTTAAAAACATTTATCTATTAAAAACCTATCAATTTCATAGGCTCAGGACTCCAGTCTCTTCACTCACCATTGTCTTGTGGGCCGTAGATAACCACCAAATCGCTATCAGCCCAAAACCAACTCCGATTGCAAAATCCCATTTCCAATCAGGAAACGAATAAATGACAGACACGTAATCCTCTTACATCTTTTCCGTGACTACTTTAACATGATAATAATATTACTGTACCCGCGGGGGAGCACTGAATCACATCCTTCAAATTCAATGCTGAAGATAAATAACAATTATCAATCCAAATCGTGCATGTTTAGGGGCCAAGGCCTATGTGGATTGAGGACCATCGTAAAGTTAAATAGATAGTATGATCCTGACGTTGATCATTTTGTTCTTCCTTCCATGTTCAATATTGGCCCGGATCACAACCTAAGTGAGGTATTTTATGCCAAGGAACCCACCCACTCACTTATAGTTGGTAAAATTTCGTACACAGCACCACTCATTAACACTATGTATTAGGTGAAGCTCCAAATGATTTTACAATAGGGACCCCAGCTCATTGCTAGACTTCCTGACCGCTTAAACAATTTAAATATGGGTACCACAAGAGTTTTCTCGTTTTGACAAAAAAAAAAAAAAAAGAGAAAAAAATTTATAGAACCCTAAAATAGAAAAGGATTTTATGGCTGCACTTTTTATTGAAAACAAGCTACAGTACCAAGTGTAAATTTAATTGACATTGATATGATAACACTGTTGATGTGGTGGTGCTAATCATGTTTTAGGACCACAATTTTTTGAGTTGAAACTGAGGATTTTATGATTGGACGGGATGAACGCGTCTGCAAGCATGCGCGTGTGCATTCAAGCTATGTGGTACTGAAGTGTAATTTAGGACAATCAATCATCGCATAAAAGGTGCTAGAGTACCTACCTTACCTGCCTTGCCTGATGGGTTTAATTTTGTTCTTGTGCACGTGGAGCCTTTTATGTTGTAAGATCCCTGCCACGGATGGCCATGGACAGAAGCTTTTGTCTTTTTTTAAGAAATCTAAGTGCCATTACTTCATTAAAAAAAATTTTGGGTTACTTGATTGGGGTTGACATTATTTCAATCACATGTGGAAGAGTATTTTTTAAAACTTTTTTCCCATATATATCTTCTAATAAAATGATGGATAGTTAATGAAATACATGACCTTTTGTTACACTAATTTTCACAAATAGAGTCCAAGTCTTCTTGGACCAACATGATTAATCAAGGAAGTACTTATAAATGCATACTTTTCCCTTGATCAATCTTTTTGGTAGAATTCTAGATAAAAAAAAAGTCAATAGGCAAATTTTCAAATAAGAAATATGTTTTTTAAAGGGTTGTTTATGTAAGATTTTCAATATTTTCTATGTGAGAAATGCATGGTTATGAGAATTATGATTTTTAATAAATCAAAATCTAAACATTGTATTTCATGTTCTTGGAGATTTTCAACATGGATATGATAAAGTTTTCATCGTAATGATGACTGAGAAGACTGCAACAAATGGTGCTCTTCCCATTTGGTTTCCATCAAGATGTGATTTTGTATATTGTTGTTACATTTCTATTAAATGTATCGATTGTCACTTTAGTGTTCTCCAAATTAGAATTCTTCAAATCCTTATAATAATTAAGAATTCAAGGGGGCAGGGTCCAACCATCATTTTATGTTCCCCAATCCAGTTAAAAATCCATATTCAAACAAATTTTGGGTTCTCTTTGATAAATGGAATAATTTTAGTGAAACTTAGATATTCAAGAAATTTCAAATTAGGTCACAGCAACAAGTAGCAAGTAAGGTGAAATAAGATTTATTTACGTGTAACTCACTTTTTTAAGATCAAAACCATTCAAAAGATTTGTCGTCCATTTTATGTGAGTAGGGTCAATTTAAGCCATGTTCCTCGGGCCCACTGGTGCATGACATCCCAGCCCAACCTAGCCTAAAAAAGCATGCCTTTTTAAATTCCTTACAAATACAAGGGTTCATATGCAAATATATATATACATATACTTTATAGTAAAAGTAAAAGTAAAATGCGGAGTTCCTTTTCTCAGAAGCTTCCTGCCGACTGTCTACTTCATACTCCTTTTTTTTTTTTTTTTTATTGCTTTGACAAAGTCAAAAGAGAAAGCAGCTTAAATACTAGTAAAGTAAAGTAATAGTAATAGTAAAATTATGGAACTAGTAAGCACCGAGTATAACCAATTAGAAGCCGCTCACGGCCGTTTGTAAAGAAACGCCGTTACGCCGCACGTTCCGTCAAGTAACGGAGCTGGGAAGTCAAATACCTGGGCCTGGGGGTTTAATAGCTGTGCATGTTTAATACGAATACAGGTGGCTTTGGGTTTCTGAAGTGGATTTAATGGAAGCTTGAGGTCCGGCTGCTTCTCCTTCTTCAGCGGAAAAAGGGTGGAATTTGAGAGAGTTTGGTCGCATCTCGGACGATCAGACGGTGAGACTTGCTCTTTTTTCTTTCAATCGATTGAGATTCTGTTAGATGCTTCAGATCTCTAGAAAAAAACCTCGTTTTTATGAGATCTCTATGGTTTTCTTCTTCGGATTTGAGGCAGATCTCCTTTTTTTCTGATTTTAATCGGGGAGAAGTTCTTTCATCCTCTTTTTTGTTCGGAATCTGTGTGAAAATCTCTGGTTTTTTTTGTTAGTATTTACTGATTCTCTTCGTAAAGATCTCGTGTTTTGATTTGTTTCGAAGAAAGTTTCCTCATTTTACTCGCAATTTGGCAAATGAGCAGTCGGTGAGGAATTTGTGAAGGTTTTCTTCGATCCTGAGGTGTCTGATGCATTTCTCGATCTCTCTTGTGTGGGGATTTTACGAACACCAGGAGAAGAGAAAAGATCATTGCTTTCAATAGATCTCCGAAGCGATTTCGATTCTCACCACGCGTATGAATCGATTGAGCTTCGTTTCGTTCTCCGCTGTTCTCAGATGAGCAGGCCTGTCCTCCGAGGCCCCCCCACCCCCCCCCCCCCCCGCCCCCCCACCCCCGGCTTTGCCGGGCCGGCGCACGTTAGCCCGGGACGTTAGTTTTCACTTTTCACCCCTCCTCCTTTTGGTTTGATGCTTCCTTTTTGTGAGAGGCGGTGTTCATGTGGTCCTGGTTTTGAAAATTTCTGCTGTAAGCGTGTTTCGTGGCAGTGGTTCCACCGTTTGGTGCGTTTGTTAGGGATAAGAGCGTACGTGGGAACGCTTTATTAAATAGTTATTTACTTATGTCTCAGTGGAGTCTGAGACTGTAGATGGGTATTTGTTGTTATGTCTTTCTCAGTTCATTTTAATCTTTATTTATGCAGCAGCGGCCTGCAGCATTTCTTGGGTTGCTTGCTTTGTAGGTTTCGGAAGGTTTCATGTGAACATTTCTGACCTTTGAACCGCAGATTAGGTACTATTGAACAAATCTTTTGTTGAAATTCATGAACTTGGAAGGTGTGAAATTTTTTGTATTGAGGGTTGGGGGGGCAGTGGGACCCACCTCTTGATTTTGGGGACTGTGTGGTAGGAATGGGAATGAGAATGACCCATGGCCATATGATTGTTGGCTCCAACTTCTACCACCTTGTTCAGACGATGCTATTTTTATTCGGTCAAGGTCAAGGTCAAGGTCTTGTGTAATGGATGGTTCTATCATTAATGACCCAACCATTTATTTTGCATGATTTTTGTTGGAGGTTTTGATCATCTGAAGAAGGTGATATAGGGCAGAATTGGCGGTGGCTCTTTCTGTATCTGTGCAGCAAACCTTGAGCATCTGGGGTGGGCCTTTCTGTTCCTTTGTAAATATGCCTTGCTAACTTGTGCACTCAATCATGCTTTCACTTTGTTCTGATTTATATATATTTTTTATTTGGATTCTTGGAGTGGTTGAGTTATTTGTTAACATTTTTTTATACCTTTATGTGCAGTTTGGCGTGGATGATTAGAAGGTCAGCTAAGCTTATTTAATCTGGCAGTTTGGTGCGAAACATAAGGTCTTAGGGAGAAGTCTGGTTGTCGTTGTGGGCCCACTGAGAATTTCAATTTAGTGGCTTGGATGTCATTCCGCAGTATTGTTCGTGATGTGAGAGATGGTTTTGGGAGCCTGTCAAGGCGGAGCTTTGAAGTGAGGCTCTCGGGGGCAGGGCACCACAGAGGGAAGTCTCAGGGAGCCGTTCATGAGTTGCAGGATGACCAGCCTCTGGTAATTCAACAGAGCTGTTGGGCAGGTCTTCCCCCGGAATTACTCCGGGATGTGATTAAAAGATTGGAGGCAAGTGAAAGTACCTGGCCTGCTCGCAAGAATGTTATTGCGTGCGCCGGTGTTTGCAAGGCTTGGAGGGAAATGTGCAAGGAGATAGTCAGAGGTCCTGAACTGTGTGGAAAGCTCACTTTCCCAGTCTCCTTGAAGCAGGTGCTGCTCTCATTCTTTGATCTTGAATTTAAACTTTCTGAAATTTTGATTTTAATGTGAATCTTGACTTTGTTGATGCGTAATTGGGGCTTGAATTATCTCTGTTGGGGTAATCATGGCTAGATTCTTTAATCTCTAGTGATATGACATAAAGCTCTGTACTTTTAATCAAATAAGGGATCAAATAAGGGTACTGGTTTATGAGATCTTCTATTGAATTTTAGTATTTCTGAATTTTGTAGCCCGGGCCTCGTGACGGAACTATCCAATGTTTCATCAAAAGGGATAAATCAAAATTAACATATCAGCTTTACTTATGTCTTAGCCCAGGTAAGCTTCCACACCTTACAATTTGGTTGCAACTCAATTTTCATGACACTAACACAAGTTCTTGAATTCCTTGGCAGAATTGTTAACTTGCATATCACCTTTTTTAGATGTCGGATATTGGTTATTGGCATTACCTGTGATTTCTTTTCCATGTCAGTCTTAATTGGTATCTCTTGCATGTGACAGGATGCTGCTTCATCATGGGTACCGTTGGTGTATGGCTTCTGTTTGTTTAATAAAAACTTAAATCTCTCTGTACATTTCTGACTAAACTATTCAGGAGCTGACTTAGTTTTCATTTATGAAATGTGAATGCGATTCTGATGTTCGGTAGGACTTGAATTATTAAGCTTGTCTACTTAAAAAAGAAAAAAAAGAACTGATGATTTTATACCACTGTCCTCTATTGTAAAACATGTGAGACTTGATCTGCTGATCAGGCTTCTTGTATCCATGCGGTATTCTTCTTCTTCTTGGAAGTATTGGCCGGGGGTGGGGGGTGGTCCTTCTTTGTGATTTCTACCACATTCAAGGGAAGTTGCCGTCATGGTTCATTCAAAATGAGATGCTCACTTACCAAAACTGATGTGAGCCTCATTGATTCAAGTGACCTGTGATATTCTTTTGTGAGATTCAAAATTCGAAGCTGAAGGAAACCTAGTTGTTAAAATTGGAAAAAAATTCATTCATTGTGTTTTGTTCCATACATGAGGTAGCTCATCAAAAGAATCATTGTTGTCTTCCTTTATTGGGCCCCTGTAAGAATTTTATCCATGTATCAGTTTTTGAGCTTAGGACCAATAGGAGAGAAATTCTGGACATGTGAGAACTATTTTCTGAGGTCTAAAATTGTATCTAATGAATTCTGTGTTGTCACCAGGCCTCGTATTTTGCAGAATTTTGGGAAAAAAAAAGATAATATAAAAAAAAACAATATTATAGGACGTTGTTCTGCATTTTCTGCCAATATTGATTTGGAACAGAGAAAACATGTATCCCACTTATGTTTTGTTTATCTCCTGTATTTCCACATGCAATGTGGAATGGATGAGCATGGGCTGTCAGTCACTGCCTAAATATTATTAGCTGATTGCAATGAAATTTCTGATAATGCATCTCGTGGATATAGGTTTCTGCATCTTCATTCATATTATTCTCTGCACAACTCTACATATTAAAGACTGCTCATCCAAAAACAAAAACCAAAGATCTTCATCCCTCCTTTTGCGAATTTGCGTACTGCAAAGAGACCCAACAAGAAAATGAAAGTACAGTAGGATGCTAGCGCACTCGAATTAGTAGGCACATTCTAGTATATTATTAGCTGATTGCGATGAAATTTCTGATAATGCATCCCGTGGATATAGGTTTCTGCATCTTCTTTTATATTATTCTCTGCACAACTCTACATATTAAAGACTGCTCATCCAAAAACAAAAACAAAAGATCTTCATCCCTCCTTTTGCGAATTTGCCTAGTGCAGAAAGACCCAACAAGAAAATGAAAGCACAGTAGGATGCTAGCACCCGAATTAGCAGACACATTCTAGTATATGATAGGAAGCTACTGGTAGAATAAGCAGCGCACATTCTTTTAGATGATCTGCATGCTTTTGATAGAATCTTTTGGTTGGGCTGTTATTTGTTTGCAATCTACTGTAGTGATTTTGTGCTTGTAATATTGCAGCTTTGCTTGTTGAAAATGGAAAGTTCCTTCTTTCAGCAAAAAGAAACCGGCGAACAACTTGTACGGAATATGTGATTTCCATGGGCGCTGACAACATATCACGATCAAGCAGTACCTATATAGGGAAGTTAAGGTAGTGAACGTCATTTAACTAGAATATTCTCACTTCAGTTCGAAATATCTCAAAAGATTCAAAGTTTCAATATCAAGTGTATTCATTATGCTGGTATCCACGCTATTGTCACTCATATCTGCAACTGTCCCTAAATACATGGAATGGTAATCAAAAGCTCAAGAAAACACAAGACATTAATCTTTAGATTTAAAAAGTATTTATTTGTTTAGGTGAGTGATAATATGGTGAGTGCAATGACTTTTGGATCGTGGCCTTCACCTATTGTGTGGCCTTCTTATAGGAAGGCTGTCCCTTGGATCAAGGGTCTCCTCATATCTAAAGTTGTTCAGATGGTTGGAGTTCGTCAAGAGCTTGCAAAATGATCTACCTGAATGGTCTGGGTTAACATTAGGATCATCCAATAAGGTTATGATCTTGATAGTGATGGATGATGAATGAGATCAACCTATTAAAAGATGGCAGATGGACCTCTTTCAACCCATTGGCCCTTGTCCACCTGCATACTGTCTATTACAACTACAAAAGCCTTAACAAATAATAAAATGGCTTTCAGAAAAGCACCCAGATATTTCAAAGTAGGTGGCAACTTACTGAATTCACATGGTGCCCATGTCCCATCACTGCAGTGGGGGACCCAAGGAAAACTTCCTTGAGGGGGCACTATGTTAAAAGGAAATTCCGAGGAGGCCATATGTAAAAGAACTATGGGATGTCATTTTTTTAGGGTAACCCCCGTGTTCTGTGCCTGCATCAGTTTCCCTGCCTTTTCCTTGCAAGATCTGGGCATCTAAGAGCAAACAAGGTTTTTTGTCATTTATCTTCTATCTTTTACATAGATAAAATCTTCTCTCACTATTAAATGGGGCCATGCATAACCCTTTTTTTTTTTCCTCTCAGGTCTAACTTCCTTGGCACGAAGTTTATAATATACGACACTCAGCCACCTTACACTGGTGCGCCAGTCCCTCCACCAGGTCGGTCAAGCCGTCGATTCTACTCCAAAAAAGTGTCGCCAAAAGTACCCACTGGCAGCTACAGCATCGCCCAGGTCTCGTACGAGCTGAATGTACTGGGCACACGGGGTCCACGGCGGATGCATTGCACCATGCATTCCATCCCAGCCTGTTCCCTAGATGCTGGTGGGACGGTCCCTGGCCAACCTGAGCTCCTTCCTCGTTCCCTTGAGGACTCATTCAGGAGCATCTCCTTCTCTAAATCCATCGACCAATCTGTCGAATTCAGCAGTTCAAGGTTCAGCAGCTCAAGGTTCTCTGACATAGCCATAGCCAGGGATGACGATGAGGAGGATGGAAAGGAGAGGCCATTAATTCTTAGGAACAAGGCCCCCAGGTGGCATGAGCAGTTGCAGTGCTGGTGTTTGAATTTCCGGGGACGGGTGACGGTGGCCTCCGTAAAGAACTTCCAGCTAATTGCCGCCACGCAGCCTGCCGCAGGAGCACCAACGCCATCGCAGCCGACTCCTCCGGAGCATGACAAGATCATACTACAGTTTGGCAAGGTTGGGAAGGATATGTTTACCATGGATTATCGTTACCCACTCTCAGCATTCCAGGCATTTGCTATCTGCTTGAGCAGCTTTGACACCAAGTTGGCTTGTGAATAGCGATAAATATAATTAAGATACATATGATGGTAGGAAAGAGACAGGGTAGGGATTGATGACAGTATAACTGTTGTTCTTGCTTCTAGAATCAGTGGTGATTAATGTTATCAGCTGTAACTTGGAATAACTGCGAACACACATTAGAAGGAAAACTTCTTTTGAGTTTCTTTCTTTCCTATTTTAATATCCGTTGCGAGACTATGATGTTGCATTTTCATGCTTTTTCAGCCCTTTGTTTTCTGGTACTAGAGTAGACTCGCTTGATTTTACAGGGAGGCTTAGATTTTAGATGAGTTGTTAATAGCAGTTGTCCAGGTTTTGTGAGAATAATTCTTGAATATGCACAGGCTTTGAAACAAGTCGAGTCGGTGGGCTAAATGAAGTTTGGCATCAGAAATACTGGATAATAGTGCCCAGCGTGACCATACAAATTCGTCTCTGAGTGCATGTTCTGTATTTCCTTTCTTCAGGTGAGAGTGGGGAAAGAATTCAGGGTAGAAAAATGCTTTTTGCCATGATTGGTCACTTATTTTGCCAAGAAAAAGCCAGAGAGCTTTCTCCACTTGTTGAGGACAACTGAAACCCCACTTCAGCTTAGTTTTTTCTTTTTCTCTGGTAAGCAGCGGACAGAAAGGTGTGGCTTCTCCATTCACTTCTGGGTTTCTTGTGGCCCTTCTGGATGTGGAGAAAACAGGAAGAGAAAACTGCCCACGGTATAAATTAGAAATTGGGACAGTTTAATCAGCCCTTGCCCATCCAAATAGATCGTTACTTTCTCTGCTAAATGTGGAAATCCCACTCTTCCGGGTCGAAACACTAGGTAACTCCTTGCAGCTGGCTGACAGTCATATAGATTATAGACCACCTTTAGCGAAAATTGAAGAGGCAAGATTGTAAATGAATGCTCAGTCATCACCGTAGCAATTCAATAGGTAGAAAAGTCAAGGTTCATTTTCTTTTCCACCTTATATTCTTCACCCATCACTTCTTTAATAATCCTGCAGTGGAGCTCATCTCGCCATGATTTCTGAGTATTCAATTCTTATGTATATTATGCAAACAAACAGTCACACGGATTATAATTCATGGGCCTGATTCAAATGGGTACAGACGCCCAGATGCTGATCCTAGATGTGGACCTGACTTGGAGCCAGCTCTGTGGTTATGGATCTATCTCTCTTTACCGTACGGTTCTGGTGGTTATTGTGCCACCAACCCGATTGGCTTTATATTGGAAGAGTTAACCATGGCAGGGTCTACCATGTGGATCAGTGGTCCATGACACTATGATACGTTTCACCGGTCCTTACCAGTGCAACATAGGGAAGGTTGTATCCACACTCCCATGCAATTTTTGACACAGGAAAATGTTCAGCAAATCTGGAATCATCCAGCTTCACATGTTTTTCTCAGATTGTCAACTTCCAAACAAATGATGTGGTGGACTCTGGTTGGGTTTCGGAGTTGGCTTGTATGGACTAATTCAACCCCATCACCCTTTATCAGTTTTGGTCGTAAGTGTCAACCCAAACCCAACACCAGAGGTAAAGAGTTAACCCCAACCCAAAATTACCGAGTTGTGTTCATTGCGTGCAATCAGCTAGGTTTGATCAGTTCATGTTGAGTTGGTGGGTCAAATAACAGGTATGGCTAGAACCTGAACACGAACCATTTATTAAACTGGTTTGAAATATCAACCCAAATCTGAACCAAAAGGTCAACCTGAACCCTCAATTACTAGGTCGGGGTTGAGTTAGCGGATCAGGAAGGCATTGTTAGTGCTAGCTGAAACATCAATACAATTTGAGTGATAATTAGTCAATCTGTTCACCTGATTCATAATTAGTGAAAGTGTGTTGTTCTTTATATGTAAACACATAACTCTACATCTTTTAAATGGTCTAAGTTGCATTTGGAGCCCCTTTCAATTCTTAACTGGCCTAAGCGCACAACTAGTTTTCTTTAAGAAGAAAGATCTGGGTGTCAGTAGGTCCACATCCAAATCAGCAGTTGTGTACTTGTGCTGTCATCCAGCAGTCTCCATTCAGACAACGGGGTAGGGCTGTTCATGGACCGAGTCAGACAGTAGTGAAGGCCATCATTGGGCCTGATATTTGGGCCGAAATACATCCCATGGGCCTGAAAGCTAGATCAAAACCCAGTCCATTTGTAAAATATAAGTGCCCCTTTGGACCATATAACTTGGTCTCATCCAGGCCCTATTGGATGAATCAGCCATGAAAGTAGGCCCGGGCCCAAGAACTGCTTTAAATTGCATGAATCTAGCCCATCCATGCTGAGCTCCAGTTGACGCCACACTAGCCCAGCCCATAAACAACCTAACAAGTGAGCTCCCAATTGCAGACTCTACTTTCTTGATCTGAATTCTGAATTCTCCTTAAAAAAAATAAAAAAATCTAGACTCATGAGTCTATCCCTCCTCCCACTCAACTCCTCAATTGGAAAAATAAATAATCAGAAATTACATCACAATGAATGCAATCATTTACAACAATGTTGCAATGGCTAAATCTACCTAGTAAAAAAAGATTTTGAACAGTATCATCTACCAAATCGAGTTTTAACTATAACCCAAACGACCGACTCTTCTACCCAAAGGAGGGGAAAAAAGGACCCACTATTAAACGAGTTGGAAATCACAACCCAGCCCTATTGTCAAGGCTCAAGCCATGTTTTGTTGGTGGGTCTTTCGTGTTCAAGTCGACGGGTTGGAATCGCTAACCCAAACCTGGATCACCGGTTGGGTTAGGAATTCATGTCCTTTGCCATCAATCAACCAAAAGAAGTTAGAAGAAGAAGAAGAAAGAAAGAAACACAAGAGGCAGTCGTTTGTACTTATCAAAGCCCAAGTTTCATTTTCACATGGATATTGCTACATTGAAAGATAGAACTAAAAGAAGCAGCTCCATCGTCATAGCCACACATAATCAATCCATCTAGTAGCTGAGCTATGATCTGATGGTAATGAACAGAAAACCATCAAAACCTCTCCTTGTGAGTTGTGACAGACATGGCAAGTGAGCACCTTCTTCGCATCATAGTCGAAGCAGAGAGAGTGAAGGAAATTGTCTTGTTTGGACCCTTTAACAAGGAGCTGATGATAGAGGAGGATAATCACCATCCACATGTGATTTTTAATTAAGAAGAGAGCTTGTCTTCTAGCCTAGTACTTAAGAGGTCCACATGGTAGGTAGAGTACCTAATCTCCTATCAAAGGAAACAATTTTTTTTTTTTTTTTTTTATTAGATTTGGATTGGAGTCATATAGGGGTAGTAGGATTTGTCATAGTGGCCATCAGTTCAACTGAGTATTAATTTATTTCACCATCATGGGGAAAATCATAAAGAAAACTATTCAATTGAAATATATGAGGTTTCTAGAACACCCAGAGGCATGCCTATTCTCTCCACCAGTTTTGAACCCTAACCCTATGGGAGACAAGCGCATCTTGTGAGATTCGAAGTAGCCTATCATGCAAAGTGTGGGCCCACTCATGATCTCATTGATCACTTGGTAGTTTGGGATAGATTCAACTTGCTGTTTCATCTATCTCATGGATACCTATATGGTCTACATGACTACATCTGTGGTGAACACATCTGGATCTGGGACTAGTAAATTAAATTTCATACTAATTTCATCTATTCTTATATGTATGAAAGCAACTGATTCAATTGAGAAATCAGTTTAGATTTGTTGAATTCTTATTCTTATATATGAAAGCAACTGTATCAATTGAGAAATCAGTTTAGATTTGTTGAATTGATTTTGACTCTTTCAATTTGTTTTGACCCCTCTCCACCCCCTTTCTACCACGTCCTCTCCTCTTTCTGCATTCAATTTTATTTTTTCAACTTTAAATCCTCTCCAACAGTTTTCCTTTCCCTCTTGCTCTTAATGCATGCGTTTTGCAACTTCTCCTACTCTTTATGTGTATGATCCTTTCTCTTCTTTCTTGAGGATTTTACAGGACCCACTAGAATGGATATTATATTTTTAATTTAACTAATCAATGCAGCGGATGTAACCAATCACAAAATATAAAACTAGCAAACAAATCTACAAAGCAATCACCACAAGAAGGCATACACAAATTTAACGTGGAAACCCTTTCCAGGGAGAAAAATCACGATCTAGAAATCAAGATTTCACGAACAGTTTACAAGATATACTCACAGCTCCTTTACCTCAGTCTGTACCTCGACTTAAGGATTGTAGTTGTTCTTACACAAAATCCACTAACATGACTTCCACCGTGCACCGTTTTCCTTACTTGATCTCCTCGCACCTTGTCAAACAAGATGATCAATTTTCTACAAGAGAGTAGAAGTAGCAAACACCTTCTAGAGCAGCCCTTCAGAGCGATCTCTCAATGACTCTAGAAAATAATCTCTCTCAAAGATATCTCTAACTCAAATTAAGGAGAGTGGTGGTCACCCTTAGGGTTGAGAGGAATACCCAATAAATAGCCTCAAGTTCGTGCATAAAGCTCCTAATCATAATCCACTAAGTATATTAAGTTTTCTCAAACTTCAACTCAGAGTCCGGATCAAACTGCTCTTTCTGCGCCACGCTCGTTGTAGCGAGGTATGATTCTGCCTGGAACTGCTTGTCATTCTTGCTATAGCGAGACCAGGTTCTGCTTCTATCTTCATATTTTAACCTTCAGCTTCTTTTGTTGACTTTTAGCCATACAATCTCCTCCTTTTGACAATTTCTGGACAAAATCCCCTAAAAAAATATAATTTGATCTACCAAAAAATAAAACCTAAAATACATTAAATTTTAAAATAAAGAAATTCAGCACTGTAGATCTTGTATAGCCTTTGATTGAACAAGCAGCTCTTGAATTGCTTTGACT
Source organism: Persea americana (assembly GCA_029852735.1). Taxonomy (NCBI): domain Eukaryota; kingdom Viridiplantae; phylum Streptophyta; class Magnoliopsida; order Laurales; family Lauraceae; genus Persea; species Persea americana. The sequence goes on from CM056813.1 coordinate 73,848,826, forward strand.
TGTAAAGCTCCTACTAGCTCCATTCTTCTCCCCCTGCATTTGTCAACAATTGACAAACAAATATCATCATGCAACTTCTGTCAATCCAGATGCAGTAGCTCCCCCTCAATATGGACTCCCCCTCAATATGATCTTCGTATCAGCACTGGGGTGGGGGCTTGATCTTGCAGATCAGGGGTGATGAAGCTTAGGCACACACACTTGTGAATTGAAAATTTTCAGCATAGTGTGTACCAATATAGAAGAGAGGTCTTCTTTCTTGACCCAAACAACTTTCGTATTCTTCTTTTTCAGCTCAGCCTTCTGCGTTTTCCATTGCTTTTGATTGGGTAAACTTCGCAGCTTATTGTAATGTGGTCGAATGTGTCCTTTAATTCCACAATGATGGCACGTGGGAATTCGTTCAGGATGTGACACATTTTGCTTCTTTGGAGCTTGCTTTGCAACACTAACAATAGGATTGGTAACAACTGAATTTTTAACAAACCAATTTTTACCTTTGTCATTCGAAGTGGATGCTCCGTCAGTGTAGCCAATGCCATGCTTGTCAGTGTGTGCCTTTTGACTGCACAGGATGTCATCTAATGTTTTCGATCCAGTGTTCATCCTATTCAATGAAGCTTTAGCGGTATTTAACTCAGATAGAACCATTTTGAGTCTTCCATTCAGGTCAGAATTTTCTGTTTTCAAAGTCTTCATATCAAAATCAAGTATGTCACACTTTTGTGAATCTGCAGTCAATTTGTCAGCCAACTTATCATTTTCATCCTCCAATTTCTGTACTTTTGCAAGTGCTTTACGAGTTCAGCTTCAAGGAGGAATCATTCTCTTCAAACACTTTCCAGTTGATAGCAATTTTTTCATTTACTTTAACTATCTTCATGGTTTTCTTGAAAAGTGTTTCATATTTAGCTTTCCAATCTGGTTCTTCATCTGACTCAGTATCTTGATCAGTCTCAGCTTCGGAAGAAACATGGGAAGTAGCAGAACCAGAAGTTGCCATAAAAGCAATAAGCTTTCCCTTGCCAATGTCAAGTTTATCAGACTCAGGAGTTTCATCATTCTCATCAGAAGTTTCATTTTCCTAAGTAGTATTCAAAGCGTTCTTTTTAGATTTTTTATTTCCGCAGTCATTAGCAATGTGTCCATAGCCTTGACACTTATAGCATTGAATCCCTTTAAAAGATTTCTTCTTTCCAAAATTTTTAGGGATCCTCACATTGGTTTTTTGCCCCTTCATAAAAAGTTTGAATTGCTTCATAAACTGTACAACAACTTGGGGATCTATTTCCTCGGAATCGGAATCTGAATCTGAATCAGAATCACTTGCAGCTTTCTTGTATGATCCCTTGGACGCTTTCAAAACAATACCTTTAGATTGTGTCTTCCCATGAGACCTAAGGTTTGCTTCAAAAGTTTGTAGGTTGCCAATCAACTCATCAACTTTGAGTGTATTCAAAATTTTATTTTCCTCTATAGCCACAACCTTTGCATCAAACCTTTCTGGAAGAAACCGTAAAATCTTTTTCACAATTCTATTTTCAAGAACTGGCTCTCCCAAAGTAAAGATGTCATTCACAATTGCATTCAGCTTCGAATTGAACACATCAAAAGTTTCATCATCTTCCATTTTTATGGTTTCGAAGGCTGTATACAATTTCTAAAGTTTCGACTGTTTGACAGTGTCAGTCCCTTCATGCACAGTCTGCAGAATATCCCAAGCCTCTTTTGCAGTAGTGCATGTAGAAATTTTACGAAATTCAGACATGCTAACTCTATTATAAATAGCATTCAAAGCTCTAGAGTTGCAAGTGGCAGCCAACTCTTCTTCCTTAGTCCACTTATCTTCAGGTTTGGGACCAGTCACCCCATCAATAGTAATAGTGGGCAAGGAATAGCCAATTACAGCAGATTTCCAAACTTTTAGATCTATGGCTTTCAAGAATGCAACAATACTGGCTTTCCAATAAGCATAATTGCTACTATCCAACAGATGAGACTTATTGGTTGAAGTGCCTTCGCGGTGGATATCCATTCTCAGCAAAAATAGGATCAACACAATAAAATAGTGTAACCCACTTTGATACCAATTGAGGATTTTACAGGACCCACTAAAATGGATATTAGTTCTAATTTAACCAATCAATGCAGCGGATGTAGCCAATCACAAAATATAGAACTAGCAAATAAATCTACTAAGCAATCACCACAAGAAGGCAGACACAAATTTAACTTGGAAACCCTTTTTAGGAAGAAAAACCACAATTTAGAAATCAAGATTTCACGAACAGTTTACAAGATACACTCACAACTCTTTTATCTCAGTCTGTACCTTGACTTAAGGACTGTAGTTGTTCTTGCACAGAATCCACTAACACGACTTCCACCGTGCACCGTTCTCCTTACTTGATCTCCTCGCACCTTATCAAACAAGATGATCAATCTTCTACAAGAGAGTAGAAGCAGCAAACACCTTCTAGAGCAGCCCTTCAGAACGATCTCTCAATGACTCTAGAAAATAATTTCTCTCAAATATATCTCTAACTCAGATTAGTGAGAGTGGTGGTCACCCTTAGGGTTGAGAGGAACACCCAATAAATAGCCTCAAGTTCGTGCATAAGGCTCCTAATCATAATCCACTACGTATATCAAGTTTTCTCAAGCTTCAACTCAGAGTCCGGATCAAACTGCTCTTTCAATGACTCTAGAAAATAATTTCTCTCAAATATATCTCTAACTCAGATTAGTGAGAGTGGTGGTCACCCTTAGGGTTGAGAGGAACACCCAATAAATAGCCTCAAGTTCGTGCATAAGGCTCCTAATCATAATCCACTACGTATATCAAGTTTTCTCAAACTTCAACTCAGAGTCCGGATCAAACTGCTCTTTCTGCGCTACCCTCTCTATAGCGAGCTTCACCCTTGCTATAGCGAGGTATGATTATGCCCGGAACCGCTTGCCATTCTCTCTATACCGAGAAACAGTCTCGCTATAGCGAGACCAGATTCTGCTTCTAACTTCATATTTTAACCTTCAGGCCCTTTTGTTGACTTTTAGCCTTACATTTCTTCTCCTCTCTCTCAATCTCTTTGGCAAATACTCGGCCGAGCATATCTTCTCTGCTCACACAAGTACCCCTCTTCCCTTTCAATTCCCAATCGCCATTGCTTTTTCTTTCCATTTCTTGCAAATTCTAGATGTCAATCGATCTATGATCATAAAATAAGAAATGGGGTTTTCTGTTTTTGTCCAATTTTAATGGGAGACCTTCGATTGATGACTGTTTCGTCCATGGGGGCATTGATTCGATTGCTGTAGTACACGTTCTGTTTGTGAGTTTTTCTCTTTTCATAGAAATAGTTATGTTTTTGGCATAGAACAATGATGTTGTAAACAGTGGCATTTGAAAAGTATTTGCTTTAAAGGGTTTCTCTTCTTATAGGGTGCTTATGACTCTAAGCAATGAAAGTCATAGCTGGATATCATATAGTTTCTATGATTTAGTTTAAAAAATGTCAAATTCCAATTTAGCGTAGTATGGGTTAAAGCTCGACGATAGCATCATATATATATATATATATATTTTTTGGCCCTAGAATATAAAATTTATATATATATATATTACGTTGACCTCAGAATCATGGAAAGCCAACCTCGCTTTAGGGCAATACTTTGTTAATCTTAGAAATGTTCACATGGATTTTTCATCTATTACCATGTGTATGTGTTTTCTTCTTCCTCTTCTTCCCCTTCCAACATTATATCATTTTGAATGCTAAATAAGGCTAAAAACCAGCAACCAGAATAGTGAGAAATTTTGGAGGTTGAGATAGCCAAAGAAAATGAGGGCTATTTGAATCACATCAATTGCTGTAGATATTTGGCTTAAACACCAAAACTAGCACATTGCTGACCATTTAAATATTAGGGATACTTTACAGGAAAAATAAAATACGTTTGTTATTCTAATGTATGCATTTTCATCATTATTATTTAGATTCTGGCTTACTAAATGGCTTGATTTTTATTTTTGTTTTTTGGCATATCCTCTGAGAGTAATGAATAAGAAACACTTGATATTTATTTCTTTCCCTTTTTTTTTTCTTTTTTAGAACTTAAAGATTTCTTCAATTTTTCTATTCGATTGTTCGGTAGAATTTCCTCATTCAATATAATCGGCACTGTTTTGGTTGTTCCTGTTCCTTGTGATCAGTAGGGCGGTCATTTGGTCGCAGCTCTCGTGAACCAAAATACAAGACTGAGTTTCATCCACTAGACTCACCTTTTCATCCTGTGAGTAACCTCTCGCATTTCTCCCCCATTCTGGTTTTCTAAAGCGTCCGCGACTCCTCATCTTCTCTTCTTTTCTCTAGCGTGCAGCCGTGCAAACCTTCTATCTTTGAGCCTTGGGTTTTGGAGGTTTCTCTTTTAGAGGGTGGTGAATGAAGTACTTTGATTAGCATAGAGATCTTAACTCAGCAATGGGGCTGGCGACGCCAACATCGTGACATGGATTTTTGACCAGGATCCGATTATTTTTCACCCAACATCCCGCGTTTGTTTCATCTCCAATGGTTTTTTTTTTTTTTTTTTCATTTTCAGAAAGCCGTCTTCGTGTTTGTCTTTGACGCCTCTACAGGGACATTACCTTCTAAACTTGTATAGAAACTATGTTTTAGGAAAACTAGCCAAGGCATTTGGCGTTATGTGCACAAACAATAAGACATTGTCACTGGCAATAAAATTATTCAATTTCCTTAAAACAGTCAATGGGTCATAAATGATTTTTGCGTTCCAACATTTTTTTCATGTCTTCTGATGGCATGTCTTTATTTTTCTTTCTCAATTCTTTTCGAACTTCATACAATATGTTGAAGTTTTCCGTTCTTTTTCATTTTTTAATTGTGTTCATGTTCATTTATTTGCTTGAATTTTCTTTTTTCTTTTTTTTTTTGTTTATAATGTTGCCAGTGGGTATCATGTTTGTTCATCACATACAGTCATGTCATGTAGGTTTGTCCTTTTCTTCTCAAAGGTGTTGTGTCTCGAAAGGTTTTTTTTTTTTTTTTTTTTTTTTTTTTTTTTTTTTTTTTTTTTTTTTTTAAAGGCAGGTGATGCAGCTCCTATTGTAAAAACAAATATTAAGGAAAAATGCTGTATGGTATTATACGGTAAGATGTAAGCTGGGCACCATCTTTCCTTCTTTGTATGTTTTTACTAAGTTACAAGAAAAAATATGCTTCAAAATTGTTTCTTCTATTGGATGATGGTAAGCCCCCTTTTCCAATATATATATATATATATATAAACCCAATTTTTATTGATTTTTTATATTGAGAGCACCAAATGAAATGGTATTTTGAAATTTGCAGGAACAACTTCACATGTTTCCTCTAACATGTAGACATGAAACTGAAGGGTAGTTGTTTGTATTTTAGTTTCTCTTCTTTTCTCTAAGCTTATGTTCGTTGCTTGCAGATCTATGTTTTGTTTCATAATGAACCTTAATTTTGCAAATTTGCTTTCTTTATTCCATTCTACGAGCCCTTAATCATTAGCAGAATTTTGTGTTTGGTTCTTTGCTTGCCGGCAAAAATGCTTCAAAATTTTTTCTTCTATTTAACACTAATGTGCACAAACAAATTAAAAAGCTTCTTGTATCCAAAACTCTGTGATGAATAATCAAGTAGTTCATGCATCTATAAGTGGTGTATTCTTATCATTCTAGGATAAGAATTTGAAAATTAATTACTTTAAATATAAAATTAACAATAAAGGAACAGTTTCTTTTTTACTTTTTCTTTATCTTTGTTTGGGGGAAGGCTGTTATGATACCGATTTACTGGGATATACTTGTGTGCAAGTATCAACCTTTTGAACAACATTGCCTGAATTTAAAAAAGTTACATGCCCTGCCCACTTTTCCCGGGTTGCATCTATCAAATATATAGGTATTTGGGTACGCATTTCAATCCCAAAGAAGGGAGAGACCAAATAAGACCAACAATGAAGTGGCTAGTAAAGAAATATTGGATTGTGATTTAATAATGAATAGAACTGCAAATTGTAATAGCATTTAGTATAATGTGTGTAATTGCTGGAGCCAGTTGAATACATAGGAATTCATGATGAAATGAGCTTCTAAGAAGGCCTATTAAAAAGTGAGCTTGGGAATTGGTTGGTTTTTTTTTAAATGGATGATGATAAGTTCCTTTTTTCAATATACATATATATATATGCAATTCTTATTGATTTTTCATATTGACCGCGTCAAATGAGTTATTGATAATTAATTATTAGAGCAAAAGGCAAGCTATATTTGAAAGAAAAAAACTTATGTTTTATATAATATCAACTTGACTAAGCTAAATCGGGTATCCTAATTTTATTTTAACTTTTAGTTAGTTTCATCTTTCAGCAAGAAAGAAAAAAGGAAGAAGAAGAACTTTTCAGTATATTATCAACTTGACTATGCCATGTAAGTAGTCCTACCTTTTTCTCAACCTATAGCTGGTCTTAACTTGAGACAATTGAATACGTAGGAAATTCATTGTGAAATGGGCCTCTACGAAGTATTATTAAAGAGGTGAACTGGTCTTTTCTTTCCTTTTTTTCTCTTTAGTTGCACATATATGGCACATCATATATTAACATTGACTTCTGCAGCTATGTGATTTGGTTTATGCAGAATGAGGCCCAATGGTTGTCGGAATATGAATCTGGGAGGATATCTATAGTGTTAGGTTGTACATAGAGAAGTACTCATTCCTTTAATGGAGAGCTTATCATTCTTGATCTGTCGAAACTCTAAAGTTACCTATTATTTTCTCTGTTTTCCTAACTTCTGAGATTAGTACACTTATAAAAATAAAAATAAAAATAAAAAATAAAAAAAAACAAACTGTTTGTGCAAAAGCTGTTTGTATGTATTTCATGGTTGAGTATAGTATTATATCACAAAATCCTCCTCTGCATACATCTGTATTTATGTAATGTTTCTCACAGTTGATTTTTTTTTTTTTTTTTTTTTTTTTGCAAACTACAAAAGATATTGTGCTTGTGATCTTTTGTTAAGATTATCTTTAATCCTATAGCTCCATGATTTCTTGGCAATGCATAAACTGTTTACATATTTCTAAGGCTGACCACTGTATTTCAATATACCTAGTCCTTATATGCATGCATATCTATATCTATTTAATGTTTGTTGCAATTATATTCTTGCATACTTGAACCCCAACTTTAATTTGTGCATGGAACTTCCATGCTACCTATCGTTTCTTTCTTTCTCTCTCTTCTCTAATTTTTATTTTTTTAAAATTTCACGTATGTTTTTATCAACATTGACTTCCATAGTGTTGTCCAAGTATATAGTTGTGGTTCCTATGGTACTCTGATTACGACTTTGAGGTATTTAACTTAGTCTCTCTATCATGTGTTGTTGAGGTTTGTAGACATTTGGTGCAATTCTTGTTTTTTTTACAATATATCTGTTACCAAGTGATGACAAGTCTGTATTGGTGATGTTTTCTCTACATGATTTATATGCACTGATTGGGCTAGATTTTCAGGTATCAATCCTCTGCAAAGGTATCAATCCTCTGCAATATGCAGTGGCATAAAATGGCTTCCACTTACAAAGAACTATATTACAAAATATTTTCACTAATTTAATGCAGTGATTGAACCCATTTTACAAGTACCAATGTCTATCTGCTGGGATTAGTTCCACTGTAGTAGATGTATGTAATATAAAAATGATCTTTATCTTCCCTCTTTCTATGGATTTCATGTTGCAAATGCCATTAGTTTCTTGCTCGTGCTCATCACGGGCATCTTCTGCTAGTCACCTATTATTGCAAAGCATGTAGAAAGATTTTCTGAGTTAGAAGAGTAATAAAATAGGACGTTTGGGTCCCTGGAACGATCCTAGTATCAACTCTTTTTTTTTCAAAACGTTCTTGGAGTCGATCACTGCAATTGGTATTAGAGTTAATTGTACCGATCTTTCTTATTCTGCATACAAGACTGCTCCAACTGTGGGCTCATATTCCACTTGATTTTCAGCTACAATATGACTTTCTTGGAGGCCCACTGTTCAACCATAGAAGATCGTTACCCTCCCTTCTTCAACACAAAGAAAGGAGGGAAGAAAAAAAGAGTGAGAGATCTACTTCTTCCATCTTTTCTTTGCATTAAAGCTGCTAGCGAGGTAAAAATAAAATAAAAATTGCTCCACATGGACCCACTTATGTTGTCTCCCTTGTAAGGCCTACCATTTTCAAATGAATAAATGTTGGACTATCCGAATTACATATATAAGATCTTCATTTTTCCCAAATTCTATGAATATTTTAATATATGAAACTGAATGTTTTGGGGTTAAATGGTAAATATTTGAAAGGTTTGGATTAAAAACTGGGCACCCATATATAGAAGTTGGAAAAAAAAATTAAAGTTGGTGTGGGGTTCAAGACAGACCAGTATGGGGTGGAACCTATAGTCGTACCTTTTCTAATTAATAGGTGTGTAAGTTTTCATATGAAAAAGTCCCCATTTGTTTATATATTTCTTCTGCTACAAAAAACTTCGCACCTTTTTCAGACCTTGTTTATGCATCAAATTTATAGATATGAAGCTGACTAAGTTCAATTGTAGAAATCAGAGATTGCATCCAATTTAATTTTGACCATCTCAATTTATTTTGACCCTATAAATGATTTCCACAATCCTCTGACCAAACTAACTCTACAATACCATAACTAAAGCCCTTATTTCTCTTCATCATTGTAACTCCTGATGCCTATAGGTTTCTGCAAGCATCTTCATCAAATGTACTTCAAACACCCTTTTAACTTCTCCCATATTTCTTTCTTTCCTCGTACACTTTTGTCTATACAGCTGTTTGCATTGTATTTTTTCTACAAATATGATGCGAGTCTAGTCCGTTACTGCAATAATTGGATTTGTAGGATTTTGATTCAATCGACTAGGCAATCTCCAAAACCTAGGTCTTCTTTCTTTCATCTGCTTTCTTTTATCGAAGTTTCTTATTGGATTCATTGCCAATTATATAAATATGATAGTTTTTTCTTTTATAGAATTTCATGGAGTTTTATTTTCTATAAATTAGGTGTTTATTTGGATTCCTTCGTATAGAATTATTCTTAACATTATCAGATAAGCATGTTCAAAACCTTAATCGCATATCTACTCCCACAAATCCACCACAAAAAGGGTCGGTGGTCAAATTTCAAAATCCAATTTTATCAGAAGAACAACTGCTGTCTTCGTTCCATGTGTACCTATTTATGCGCATATCTTGCATTGAAATTAGGTTTGATTCCATATATCCATGCCAAATTCATTGTAAAAAATCATTCTCGGTTTGACCTTTCGTCGATCCTTTGCTTGATAAAATGTTTAATTATATTGTGAACTAGGGATGCCGTTCTGAGAATGTATATCGGCTGGATTTGTTTTGTTTGGTTGCCACGGTCTGGTTTGTGCTTAGATATTACATTTTTCATATATTTATGGGATGTATATGAGTAATTGTTGTAGGGAGCAAGGTAATTTGCTGTATTTATATTTTGGGCAAAGGTTTTTTTAATCTTCTAATGGAAAGGCTTCCATTTGAGTCATTGTGTATATCTTTTTAATCAACCAGTAATTGGGTGTGAACTCTTTGCCAATTCAACTCAAGGATTAATTGAAATTAACATTTCAACCTTTTCTGGTTTCTCATGGGTTTTTTCAGTTTCATCTAGACCACGCTTCTTATTTCTATATATTTTCTTTTTATGTGTTTTTCGTTTTTAATTAATTTTATTTTTTTGCCTTTTATCATAGTCATGTTTTATTTATTTTTTTCAAAGTACGATGGGTTCCATTTGAGTTTCCTTGCTGATAGGTTTTCATGGATTTATGGTTTTTCTTTTAATTTTTTTTATTCATTGGGTTTCCACTACTTTATTTGTTTCTTCTAAACTATTCTTATTATAGGATTGCCTATTGACTTTTGTTTTCATGTTGTATTTTGTGGTATTTTTATCAATTTTATTTTTTTATTATGGGTTTAGTCTTCTGATTTGAAAAGAATGTATGAAGTAAATTGCTCAACTAATTTCAAACAAATTAAAGTGCTCTCATTTTAGAATTAACCAACTATATTTCACAATTATTATTATAGGTTTTAATTTTGTTCGCCGTTCTTACCATTTCAATATGATTTAGAATAAATATTATTTAAAGGTTGTATTCTTTTTAGTATTATAAATTATATTGCTCGTGCTAAATGCGGGCATGTTTTGCTAGTGCAATAATGAGGGCAAACAAATATGGTCAACGTAACCACATCATTTATGTAAGTGCAAACTAATGATCCCTTGTGGGTCTAGTCAAAACATACGATGATAAAATATTCCTAACTACTAACATAAAAATGCACTACTTAGGAATGTAAATGGGTCCCCGATTCTCCAATTATCCGGAGGTTCTGACATGTTAAAAACCGGGTTTGAGTCTTTATTTAGGCTCCGCTAAGTATATAGGTCCAGGTCGGTTCCGATTCTACCTTGGTTAGGACCCGTGGGCCCGAGACATTACTTCAACTTTCGAGAATTTGATGTTAAAATTAGTTATTTTTCCCATACCATTCTCTACCTAGACCCGAACACGCCCCATATATGGTTCTAATTCCAGGTCAAGTTCCACCTTCTCCTTAACGGTTCTAAGTCCCAGTCCGCCATTGACCCGGACCGGAACCAATCCATTTACATCCCTTTCTCTAGTTGAACCCAACCAAAGGTTATGAGGAACCCAAACCCAAACCCAAATTAGCATTCTGGGTTTGAGTCGGGCCAACAGGTCGTGGAGTGAAATTAGTTGCTTGGGTTGGGGCAACTCACAAGTATGGACCTAGCTGAACCTGACCCATTTATTATTCAGGTGGGAAATGCCATGAATAGAATGACACGATCACACATGGGAATAAAATGGGTCTATCTAGGGTCTCCGGGTTGGATTGAGGTCAACTAGGGAATTGACACCCTTCCTTTACTAGATCAATTTTTTTATAGCAGATTTTGTGTTTTTAAAATATGAAACTATGAAATTGACATCTACAATTGTTAGGACTTTGTGTATCATATTCTATAAACAAACATGTAAATACATTGTAAATGCGATAGGCTAATACAAGGAAGCCAAGAAAACTAAAAAAAAGAGGCGGGGTTTTATGGTTGCATAATGAATGAAGGGGAAGATGCAGGTTTTCCTCCACTCTTAGGGGAGGAAAAGTTGCATGTGCAGCTTTACCGCCGTAGTCATCAGCGGTAAATTGGCAAGCGCTACTTTTCCTTCACTCTGTCGGGAGGAAAAGTTGCAAGTGCATCTTTACCGCCGTAGTCATCAGCGGTAAAGAGTCAAGCGCAACTTTTCCTCCCTTCTTAGTAGAGGAAAAGTTACAAATAGAGCATACCATGGGTGGCTTCCGACAAAGTGTTGGGCCCATAAGAACCTGAATCTAAAAACGACCCTGATTCGATAAGGGTTGAATCATTGCTTTAAATTTGTACTAGTAACAAAGGCCCGTACTTAGTCCGGGCCCAAAAACGAAAATATCTATAAAATAAAAATACAAAAAGAAAATTATTTAATAGAAATGAAGAGTGTTATATAGATACGGGGGCACAATTATAGATCCACGGAGCTATCATATCATAATAATATAATATGAAAAAATATTTAAACTTAAGTATGTTTATGCAAAAAAATAAATAATGAATTTAGCTTCAAACATAAAGTTGAATAATAATTAATTTAAAGTTTTTAAGAATAAGAGTATTGGGCAATTCATCCACTTGTTTATCCAAGCATGGATACTGTACCTTATATATGAATGTAATCTTGAACACATGTGGTCTATTTATTTAATATAAAAAAAACAGATCCAAGGAGAAAATGAAGAAAATAAAAAAAAAATAATAGAGCAAAGATAATAATTGATTGTAGAAAAAGATTAAATTGAATTGTTTGGTGATAATGTCAACTGACATAATCGTAATTTGGGCATAACTACAATGCAATGTCCTTGGTAAAATCAAGGGCGGGGCCTACCTTTTTAAATTCAAAATTGATTATAGTCTATCTATGCTCATGGTACGTCCATGCACCATATCCCAGAAAAAGATTAACATATCAGTGATCAAAGGGCTACGATGTATCTTTGGATTCTACCTTTGCCAATCCATCACACCCAACATTTAGAAGTAGAGATGCAACGTTGAAACAAACCCGTTCTGATCGTAGTGGCTAGCTAGCCAGCAACTTATCATCCATCCTACAAGTACAAAGAGTTAGGTGGTCGGTTATAAATCGAGACCGTTGATCAAGTGATTCCTACTTCACACAAATCCTTATTTGATCATGGGTGTTGATGGGCGCATTTAATCACAAAATCCACACGGATCCTAAACTGAAGAGAACAGTATGAGATTTTCACTCCCCATTCAGCAGCAGAGAGCAGTTCAGACAACTGGCTGGGGGTTACATGATTGAAGTGACTTTCTCCTATATAACAGAGATGGGATGACATGAGATGAGATGGTTCAGATCGACCGAGACGACAACAGAGAGAGAGGAGAAATCATATGAGGCATCGATGATGATCGAATTGAGATGAAACGGTGACTCCGGACATGGCCATAATGGGGACAGTGAAATAGGGGTCCATCTGAATATGATGATCCTCTTTGTATGCACCTGGGAGCACTTGAATCTCAGCCATCGGAGCTTAAGGCGTCGGAATATATGGACAAGAAAGAGGCTGCGCTTTCCACCCAGACGGACAAAGGGAAGCATTTGCTTCTTCTTCTCCTCCTTCTTCCTGCTGGCATTGCTACTACACCAAGCAGTTGCACCGCCTCCCTTTTAATCACCAAGCAGAGGGCTCATCATATTATAATTAGCCCTACCGCACGTACTTTTGCTTGAATGCTGCTAGAATATAGTGGTCCGGTAGGCAAGGCAAACCATCTTATCAAGTATTTGAAAGACGTCGAAGTTTCGTTTATAAAAGGTATTGAAGTTTCATGCCATCTTATCAAGTATTCAAATTTCAAAAAGCAGTTTGAATGTTCTGTTTAAACCGATTGTCTTGGGAGGATCCAAATGGGAGATTCTTCAAATTAGAGAGGGCCCATGTGTGAGATGGAAATCCAACCCTCAATCAAATCGTCAAAGCCACACCATCTCATCTCATCGTTCATAAGGCAAACCATCTCATTGTTTTCTTTTGTATTTTTCTAAAAGGAGAGATTTTTCAGGGCTGAAGTGGTACCCTTCACAGCACACCTCTCCCTTTACTTTAATATATATAATTGATATAGGCTTCCAACCACTACTTGACCTCAGTACATTCCAATGAACAATTCTGACTTTAGCATTGTTGGACTTGGAGAGATGTGGACTCAGACTCATTGGGGTGGGACTAAGCCCATTCATTGACCTAGAAAGTGACTTACAAGTTGCAACTAGGGCTGTCAATGGTACGTGGCATTGATTTTGGGCTAGACTCATAACTGGGTCTTGGTACATTTTTTAGGCCCGGTTAACAATGTGTTTAAGTCCAATGGATCCTCAACCGAACCTTGTACGTATTTTACAGAAATTTGTTCTATGCCCTTCGCCTTTTAGCTTAATTCTAAAATTCCCCATAGTTTTGAGGATTATTTTTATGTCCTTCACTTGTTTAATTTATAAAAGTGGAGGCCTTTTACTCTCAAACTTATTTTAGCAAATGATACAAACACCCTCTATGTTATAAAAAGTTCTTTTGAGGTTTTCTTTATATTCTTTTTCTCTTAAAAACCTGTTTGCTAATTGTACACGTTATAAAATGGCTTGGTAGGCTAATTAGGAGGTGCCGATTCCTAGCCTGATGTGCTAGCCTGACCCAGATTTGGTCCTGCAATTCAGGGTTTGGGCTGACACCAATGAGCACATCAGCAAATTTTTTTTTTTATTATTATTATTAAGCTCAAGTAGAAAGGCTATTAGAAGATGGGTTGGGATTGATGTTGAGTCCATTCTTAGTATGCAATAAGCCAAACTCACCCCAGCATGAATGAGCTCAACCAAAACCTTGCCCATTTATTAATAGAAATTGGAAATGAATGTTGGCCCAAATTGAACCTCAAAAGGAGAAACAAATGATGCAAGCCAAGCTTGACCAAGCTCAAACTCAAGCTTGTACCTAGGTATCCGAAGTTAGAGAAGCTTAGCTCAAGTTCAAGGCAAAGCTTGAGAAGCCAAACTTGAGCTCATTTTGTCCCATGATGTCATGGCTTTTATGTAGCATCTTAGGGAAAAGACTTTTTGAATGATAGAAGTTGAAAAAATGGTAGTCAAATGTGTATTTGTTCTTCACAAAATTTCATTTTTTGTCTTTTGTAAAAAATGAATCCGCTTGTAGGTTGCCAAAAGTATATGATGTTGGAAAAATGGTTAGAGGACCCATTATTTTGGTCATCTTTGAGCCAAAATAAAAGTGGGACCCACTTATCTTTTTAGGTGAGAATACATGGAAATGTAATCTATTCCATGAGTAGATTAATGACATGTATTGGGTTGCTCTAATTCATTAAGGAGTGAATGAGAAATTGCCTTCTAAACACCACTACTTGAACATGGAAACAAAAGGAAGTAGTGAACTTACTTCCCACATTGCTTGGGAGCAAAACATTATTTGGGTATAAATATGTTTACCTTGATAGTATAGGATGAGCCCCAAGGGGTATTCCACTTTTGTGGATGAAGGAGGACCTAGACCAAGGTGGGGTCACCACCACACGTGTGCGCCCCTCCTAGCCTCGGGTGCGGGCTCGGGGTTCACTCGCGAGTTGGGCCTGGCTCGGCCCACTACCCATTTATATTTTTTGGAGAAATTTTATTTAATAGAATTTCTTTTTTAATGGGGTGTGTCGTAAGCGGTGCCCATTCGCATCTGAAATCCCCACCCCATGAACAGACCTGCTAGCATACTATAAATATCCATCACGTTCATGCTGTTTGGTTATTCCATTTTCGCTGCTGCTGCACTTGCATTGGGTCATCATTCTGAGTCAAGAAGAGAGTCCTGCTGCACTTATTGGTTCAACTGTCACACAGTTTGTTGTGCTGCTACTGTGTGTATGATCATTGTATCCTGGGAGACAAGACGCCACTGAAGACTCATTAGCACCATTGTGGGGGCGAATTTTGTCTTAAAGACATAGTGTTAAACACTAGCCTTGATCAACTGCTAATTTCTAAATCTAATAACTTCAACAACAGAGTACTGTTTTCCTGTTTTCAAACTGTAAGTGCATTTTACATTCAAACAGAGTACTGTTTTTGTTTCAATTTACTTCAAACTGATTCCTAAAATACTGAAATGTATGTACTCGAAATAACAATCTTACGACAAAATTCTCTTTCTCTAAGTACACTCTGTTATCAGTTTTACTTCAATATTTTTTGGTTTTCGGTTTATGTAAGTTTTACTACTGGTTTCTAATTCTTCTGTATCTGAAACTAGTAGTGTAAAACTGAGTTTCTTCATTATATATAATTAGTTGCAGAACTTCAGTTTGTTCTGTAATTTGCATTCTGTTTGCCTCAGTCTTCAGTAACTTGTAGTCTAAGTTCCCTTTTACAATATTGTTATTTTTTAAGTCTGCAGTATACTCTGTGTTTATTTTATTTCTATTCTGTTAAACAGTAATGGGTATTGAGAAGAATACTCCAATCACTACCCCTACCCCTGTTATGGTGAACCATAGAGAGAAACCTGAAAAGTTCAACGGTACCGAGTTCAAGAGATGGCAACAGAAAATGTTGTTTTTTCTCACTACCCTGAACTTGGCAAGGTTCCTCCATGAAGAAGCTCATGCTTTGAAAGAAGATGAGACAGACAAGCAAATAGTTGTTGCTGTAGAAACCTGGAAGCATGCTGACTTCCTCTGTCGAAATTACATTCTCAATGGACTAGACAATACATTATATAATGTGTACTGTTCATTGAAGACTACTAAGGAATTATGAGATTCACTCGATAAAAAGTACAAGACTGAAGATGCCGGAATGAAGAAATTCGTTGTTGGCAGATTTCTTAACTACAAGATGATCGATTCCAAGGCAGTAATCAATCAAGTTCGGGAACTTCAAGTAATTCTCCATAAAATTCATGCAGAAGGAATGTCTCTCAGTGAGTATATCCAAGTGGCAGCAATCATTGAAAAATTGTCACCACTTTGGAAGGATTTTAAGAACTACCTTAAGCATAAGCGAAAGGAGATGAAACTTGAAGACATGATTGTTAGATTGAGGATAGAGGAAGACAATTGTGCATCTGAGAAGAAAGCAGGAAAAACCTTCACCGAAGCTAAGGCAAATGTAATGGAACACGGGCAAAATCCCAAAAAGAGGAAGAACAGTCCTAACGGTCCAAAAGAAGGTCCCAGTGACAACAAAAAGTTCAAAGGGAAATGCTATGTGTGCGACAAACCAGGCCACTATGCTAAGGACTGTCGTAAGCGAAAGGACCAAGGCAATACAAGTAAGAAACCAGCGCAGGCCAACATGACAGAATTAGACACTTTCTCTACTGATGTTTGAAACATCAATCTTTCTGCTGTGGTCTCAGAAGTCAATCTGGTTGGCAATACCAGAGAATGGTGGGTGGACACTGGGGTCACTCGATATGTCTGCTCCAACAAAGAGATGTTCTCAACTTATCATGCTTCTAACGGAGAACAACTCTTCATGGGCAACTCTGCCACCTCTAAGGTTGAAGGCCAAGGACAGGTGGTTCTAAAAATGACTTCTGGAAAGGAACTCACCCTCAACTATGTATTGCATGTACCTGATATTCGTAAAAATCTGGTATCAGGCTCACTTTTGAGTAAGAAGGGTTTCAAGTTGGTATTGGAGTCAGACAAATTTGTGCTCACTAAATCTGGGATGTAGGTGGGAAAAGGGTATATGAGCGATAGGCTCTTTAAGATGAATGTAATGACAATTGTTCATAATAAGAATAAGTCTTCTGCTTATATGCTTAAGTCTTCTAATGTGTGGCATGGTAGATTAGGCCATGTTAATTATGATGCATTGCGTAGATTAGTTAACATGAAATATTTGCCTAAATGTAGTTTTGATTCAAATATCAAATGTGAAACATGTGTAAAAGCTAAACTCACTAGAACTTCTTTTCAATCTATTGAAAGAACTTCTGAACCTCTTCAGTTAATTCATTCTGATATTTGTGACCTAAAGTTTGTTCAAACTATAGGTGGTAAGAAATATTTTCTTACATTCATTGATGACTGCACAAGATACTGTTATGTTTACTTACTGAGAAGTAAAAATGAGGCCTTGGAAATGTTCAAACATTAGAAGAATGAGGTTGAGAATCAACTTGATAAGAAAATCAAGGTGATAAGAAGCGATAGAGGTGGTGAATATGAATCACCTTTTGGTGAATTTTGTTCACAGCATGGTATTATACACCAAACTACTGCTCCTTATTCACCTCAGCGAAATGGTGCTGCTGAAAGGAAAAACAAAAGTTTAAAAGAAATGATGAATGCTATATTAATAAGTTCTGGATTACTCAGAACTTGTGGGGGGATGCTATACTCTCTGCAAATTATATTCTCAACCGAATACCTCAAAAGAAAACCAATAAGACCCCCTACGAATTGTGGAAAGGCAGAATGCCTACTTACAAATACTTAAAAGTGTAGGGGTGTTTGACTAAAGTGGCGGTTCCTACACCTAAAAGGGTTAAAATAGGAGCAAAAACAGTTGACTGTGTATTCATTGAGTATGCTCATAATAGCAGTGCGTATCAATTTCTAATTCACAAGTTTGAGATTCCCGATATGCATCCTAACACTATTATAGAGTCAAGGAATGCATCGTTCTTTGAACATGTATTTCCTTATAAACCCTCGCAGGAATCGAGTTCTCATAAAATAACTCATGATACTGCTAGTAGCAGTAATCAAAACCAACAAGAGATTGATGAACCTAGACGGAGTAAGAGGGTTAGAACATAAAAAACGTTTGGTTCAGATTTTTTTAACATTTATGTTAGAAGATAAGCCTCAAAGCTTTAAAGAAGCGGTGTCCAGTCCCGAGGCACCACATTGGAAAGAGGCAATAAAAAGTGAAATAGAATCCATTTTGCAAAACCATACATGGGAACTAGTGGATCTTCCACAAGGTTGCAAAACTCTTGGATGCAAGTGGATATTCAAGAGAAAGATGAAAGCAAATGGATCAATCGAAAAGTACAAGGCCAGGCTTGTTGTTAAAGGGTACAAACAAAAGGAAGGCTTGGATTATTTCGACACTTATTCACCAGTTACGAGGATAACATCCATTCGAATGTTAATTGCAATTGCTGCTATACACAATTTCGAGATACATCAAATGGATGTAAAGACAGCTTTCTTAAATGGTGAATTAGATGAGGAAATATATATGGAGCAACCAGAAGGGTTTAATGTTCCAGGTCAAACTAAGAAAGTTTGTCGGCTTGTCAAATCTCTATATGGATTAAAACAAGCACCAAAGCAGTGGCATGAGAAATTTGACAGTCTGATGATGTCAAATGGGTTTAAGATCAATGAATGTGACAAATGTGTATATGTCAAGAACACTAATAATGGCTGTGTCATTATTTGCCTATATGTTGATGATTTGCTGATTATGGGTAGTAATGATGATACCATTTAAGCTACCAAAAGAATGTTGAACAATAAGTTTGACATAAAAGATTTAGGTGTTGCCGATGGCATACTAGGAATAAAGATTTCTAAATCATCGGATGGACTGATATTATCTCAATCGAACTATATTGAGAAAATACTCAAGAAATATAATCAAGATAATAGCAGTCCAGCGAGAACACTCATAGATATTAGTATCCATTTATCCAAGAATAATGGAAAAGGCATATCACAACGAGAATACGCTCAAATAATTGGCAGCCTAATGTATGTGATGAATTGTACTCATCCTGACATTGCATATGCTGTTAGTAAATTGAGTAGATACACAAGTAACCCAGGATCAGACCACTGGAAGGCCCTAGTTCGGGTTTTAAGATATTTAAAATACACCCAAAATTATGGATTGCATTACTTTAGATATCCAGCAGTACTTGAAGGCTACTATGACGCCAACTGGATATCAGATACCAATGATTCAAAGTCCACAAGTGGATATCTATTTACACTTAGTGGTGCAGCGGTATCATGAAAATCTTCTAAACAAACTTGCATTGCTAGATCCACTATGGAATCTGAGTTTATTGCATTAGATAAAGCTGGTGAAGAAGCTGAATGGCTTCGTCAATTCCTAGAAGATATTCCAATGTCGTCAAAACATGTGCCTCCTATTTGCATTCATTGCAATAGCCAATCAGCAATTGGAAGGGCATAGAGTAAAATATATAATGGTACGTCTCGACATATTCGTCGGAGGCATAATACCGTGAGACAACTGCTTTCTAATGGCATTATGACAATTGAGTACATAAAGTCCATAGATAACATTGCATATCCCTTTACCAAAGGTTTAGCGAGAGAGCAAGTAAACCGTTCATCAAGGGGAATGGGTTTAAAGCCTGTGAATGAAAAGTAGCCATAATGGCAACCCAACCTAGTTAACTGGAGATCCCAAGATCTAGGTTCAAAGGGACAACCGAATTGTGTGTGACTTAAAGATATCACTATGGAGATAAAATCTCATGCTCATTCCTATGATACTAATAGTGATACCTGCAGCGGTAACTAGGGTAAGCAAAGCTTTTAATGATTCTTATATCTTGACTTATCAGATGAGGTATAACAGGATACTCTTAATAAGAATCACCTATGTGAGTGTGAACTAGGCCGATTCTATGAGAATAATAAGGCTAAATTCTCTAAAGCACTCATGAAACCAAGCATAGTTCAGGGCCAAAATGAACACAATCATGAGAACCAAATGTGTCTGGGAAGATTCTATGTGAACTCTATTGTCTCGATTTACACCAAAGGCTGAGCAGTTCAAGAAATCATGTTCACTATTCAACTAGTAAATCCGATAGTATTTCACAAGGGAATGTTCAAGGCCACAAGCTACCTTTCTTTATACAGAGGACTTCCAAATTGTACTCTCTCTCTCTCTCTTTCTCTCTGTCTTCATATCATTTCATTGCTTTCGGTCAATTTCATTCATGTGGGGGACTGTTGGAAAAATGGTTAGAGGACTCATTATTTTGGTCATCTTTGAGCCAAAATAAAAGTAGGACTCACTTATCTTTTTAGGTGGGAATAAATGGAAATGTAATAAACTTTATGAGTAGATTAAGAATATGTATTGGGTTGCTCTAATCCATTAAGGAGTGAATGAGAAATTGCCTCCTAAACACCACTATTTGAACATGTTAAACATGGAAATAAAAGGAAGTGGTGAACTTGCTTCCCACATTGCTTGAGAGCAAAACATTCTTTGGGTATAAATATATTTACCTTGATAGTATAGGATGAGCCCCAAGGGGCATTCCACTTTTGTGGATGAGGGAGGACCTAGACCAAGGTGGGGTCACCACCACATGCACAGGCGCCCCGCCCTGCCCCGCCCCGCACCAAACCTGGCCTGGGCCTGGGCTTGGGCTTCAGGAGAGAGTTGGGCCTGGCTCGGCCCACTACCCATTTATATTTTTTGGAGAAATTTTATTTAATAGAATTTCTTTTTCAATAGGATGTGTCCTAAGTGGTGCCCATTCGCATCTGAAAGGGTGTGTACAAGAGATGTGTCCAAAGAAGAAGCATATGTTCACTGAACAGACACTGTTCAGAACAGATACAACCCCACCCCATGAACAGACCTGTTAGCATACTATAAATATCCATCTCGTTCATGCTGTTTGGTCATTCCATTTTCGCTGCTGCTGCACTTGCATTGGGTCATCATTCTGAGTCAAGAAGAGAGAGTCCTGCTGCACTTATTGGTTCAACTGTCACACAGTTTGTTGTGCTGCTACTGTGTGTATGATCATTGTATCCTGAGACAAGACGCCACTGAAGACTCATTAGCACTATTGTGGGGGCGAATTTTGTCTTAAAGACATAGTGTTAAACACTAGCCTTGATCAACTGCTAATTTCTGAATCTAATAACTTCAACAACAGAGTACTATTTTCCTGTTTTCAAACTGTAAGTGCATTTTACATTCAAACAGAGTACTGTTTTTGTTTCAATTTACTGCAAATTGATTCCTAAAATACTAAATTGTATGTACTCGGAATAACATATGACACAAAAACCGTTAAATCACATGATATCATGTGACCATCTAATCATTCTCATGATATCATGGGATATCGCACAAAAATGTTGACTAGAGTCAAGTGACTCAAATAACATTATTTTGATCTTGGCCTTGAAATCGAAAAAACCAGATTTAAGGAGGACTAATACGTCAAAACCCCTAGTTTTTACTTTGAACGCGAAATCTCTTTCAAGGAAGAAACTCAATCATTGAGTTACATGTTTTGTTGTTCATAAGATAAGTTTTAAAAATAAATCAATCAAACAATCTCTAAGACTACAAACTAAAATAAATAGTTATTACCTCTCCGATTTAGTAATTTATGACCTAAATAAACTACTATCCAATTTTTTCAGAACCAAATGATCCTTATATATTATATTATTTTATATCATATTGTATCGTATCATATCATGTAATATTATGCAAACAATCCCACCCAAGATAGATGATAATATATCAAATTCATAATAATATGATATATTACTATATGTCATTTATTAATAATGCAATGGTTAATAATTAACCCACAACGACACTTTCAGGACCAACCATATAGGAACTGTCCAACTCTTTCAGGCTGACTTGTCCGACTCCCTTGCACAGCAGCCTATCCAAATTTTACACACATCTAAGTTTTGTAAGCCTTCCAATTTGTCGTGTAAATTTGGCAGCTATCTCCCAACATCCCACTTTATCTATTATAAGCTGCCAAAGATTTGAAAACTTTTGAGGCCATCAAAATAGTATCCTTGGTGATAAGTTGGTTCCCAATTTTTTTTTTATACTCCGAGAGCGATGTTAAATTTGGAGATGCCTTTTTGAAAACGAAGACTTATGTAACAAATTGATCCTTTACAATTTGACATCTCCGTTGGAGTAAACTCCACCCCATATGTCAAATATAATATTTTATTATTATTTTCATTTTACCTTTTTTTATATATTAAACTCAACTCATCCACAATAGTCCATATGGAATAAAATAATGCAAAATATAATTTGACATTTCACTCCCATACGCCAAATGCCACCTCATTTTTGGCATAGCTATTGGAGTAAAAATCCATGTAAAAAATCCCATGTGGCATGTCCACCTTGAAAACCTCACGGGCCCTATATCAAGTGGGCCCTGTAGGATGGGTACAGTTACTTAAAATGCCAGGTCAGGTCCGGGTTTGAATCCTGATACAGGAAAGGATCCACCACCACGAACCTGACCCAGATCCAACTTCTTTACATCATCACTTGGATATGAGACAACCTGAAATAAAGCAGGCGGCCGGAGCTCCGCAGCTCAAGTCATCAGCATCTCACCCTTCCCAACCACTTCAATTCCTTGATCTGTTAAAATTCCTGTAGAAGTTGACCATTCAACCAAGCAAGTTGTAGTGCTTTGCCATTTCCTCCCCAAACAGCTGCAACTTCTCCAAATATATTACTTAACTAGTTAACTTGTGTACTGCTTTGGAAGTCACACCCAAAGGATTTCCCACAATCACTTGTTTTTTACTATCCATAAGCTCTCCAAGCTTTGTCTGATGCAGATGATGACCTAAGCATAACCAAGTTGACGTCATGAATTCAAGTTCATCTCACCCACCAAGATTTATTAAATTTGATTACATTAAAAAAGATTATACAATCTATTCTTCTATTATTTTCCTGGGCCCTGGGCCCTTGGAGTATTCTTCAAGAATAAATTACCTTACTTTGATCCGCACGTTCATTTGTTAATTGGAGGTCAAACACAGAAGCAGCCAATGCTCCTCCTTTTGAGGCTTCCATGCTGAGAATTCTGTATAGGTGGGCCCCATCTTTCTGTCATCTTGAACTTTCATCTGGTGCAGCCAATCTACTTAAATGGAGGC
Organism: Persea americana; assembly: GCA_029852735.1. NCBI lineage: Eukaryota > Viridiplantae > Streptophyta > Magnoliopsida > Laurales > Lauraceae > Persea > Persea americana. The sequence continues at coordinate 73,872,063 of CM056813.1, forward strand.
TTGTTTGTAAGGAATTGTTCAATGGAGGAGACTATGTTATGTCCTGCCAGGGAAAAATAATCATCGTTGAAAACATGGCCCCACATGTATAGAATTATGCTAGTATGTGTTAGCTGCAGTTGCTCTTGGCTGTTCATTGTATGGGATCTGTTTGATATCAATTTTGGGGACAAACAGAAGAAAAGAAAGATTCTATGAAACGTGCAAGCATGAGATAATCCCAAGTTATTAAATACGGATTGTAAAAATAAAATATCAAACTCTGAAGTTTGGTGAGCGAACAAAATTGGCTCATTCTATTAACAAAATAATAATACTAATAATAATAGGGGGAGAAATCAATGACTTTAACATCCGTATTTTTATGATTTCAAACTTGAATGGCTTTTGTGCCTCTCTTTTATAGTGAGAATTTCACCTACTGTACATGCCACAAGGATGGTGTTAGAATTAAAATCCCCACCATGCACACAAGCAGAGCCCCTCACATTATACACTTCCACCATAATTTCCACACAGTAGCCATGACGGAGTCCCCTTGGTGAAAAACACCCCACTTTTATCAAATGTGTCCGAGAAAGGATCAATATCAATTGGGGTTGGCAACTGGTTAGGGTAGTAGGGGTGCATGTGGGCGGTTCGAATCGGTTTAGAGGGGGAATCATTAACCAAACCGAACTCATCGGTTTTGTATTTTTCCAAATCGAACCGAACTGCTCATGTGCTCAAACAGAACCGAAAGAAACCAGTTCGGTTCGGTTCGGTTCGGTTCGTTACGGATTTATTTATTTATTTATTTTTTTCACAAAAAAATAGCAGTTCAATTGGTGATAGACTTTGGACTTCAAGTATCAGAGTGAGGGTTCGAGTCTTCTTCAAGTAACTTTTCATATTCCTTTATATATTTTATAAAAATATATATTTATATATATTTATATTATTTTTTAGGTTCGGTTCAGTTTGATCAGTCTAACCACACATTCAAACAAAAAATCGAACCAAACCAAACAGTTTGAAGGAAATTCAAACCGTGACCAAACCGTTCTACTACAAAACCGATCCAAACCTTGGTTTTGCGATTTTTTTGTGCACCCCTATTTATTAGGGGCACTCAAGGTTTGATGGTGGTTTTGTCGGATTCAAGTTGGTATAGATTTATAAATTTGATTTGAGTCATCTTTTAAGTGAGTACAGGTTTTTTGCATTGTTTGTCACCAATTTACATGTCTATTAATTGAAGAAAAAATTGGTATTAAATCTATACCCGTCATGGGTTGGATTTGGTATCACAAGTCATAACAAGTATGACAATATTTGGGATTACTCTAAGCAGTTTACTAGTTAAAAAACCCGTACCATTACAAGTAGGGTTGGTCACACAAGTCATATATTCGTTGCAGACATAAAAAAAGTTTGGTGTTACTCTGAACCGTTTGAAACCCGACTGGTGTCATCCCCAAGTCCAAGTCCAACCGACCAGATTAAATAGTTCAACTCGTTCTTTGTGGATACCTGTGAACATCAGAATGGTAGGTTGAGAATGAACAAAGGATGCCTAAAATTAAAAGGTCGGTGCATTGTCTGTCCAACTGTTCAATATGCTCTTGAATTCAAAAGTTCATCATTTATCCTCTCAATTTGGGTTTTCATGAATGAGTTTTAATTAACTGTAAAATCAAGCATTTTCATCATTATTACGTATGAGTGTTATAGTAGGTTTTCTTATATAAGGAGGTGTTTAGATAAGTGTATAATATAAGATCAACAAGTTTAAATATTGTAAGATTTCATTACCATAGAATAAAATAGTATCATATTATTATATTGTGTCACTTATGGTATTTGGCAATCTTCACAAATTTTAATATACCTTTGAAGTGTTTGACAATTTATAAAAAAAAGTCACAAGATGATGTACCAAATAAGAAATGGAGAGAATATAATCAATTAACCCAATACGAGATCCACTAATTAGTAATTACAGGTGTTAATAATCATGGCATGACACATCTATTGTAAATGTATATATATAAATATAAGATTAAATTTAAATAAGGAGATCCAAGCAATGTTGTTGAATTAAGGTGGGTACACCAAGCTTGGTAACTATACTGTAATATATCTAATGGTGATTAACACAAATGGTCATATCTAGCTATTTTTATGAGAAATCATTGTGGGACCCATTTGATGTTGGTAGTTATATTAACACTAGGAGAACTATCAAATAGTGAGACCCATTTAATGATGGAAAAATGATAATTACAATTATATAATTCAATCTTGGTAATAATGGGACTCGGCTAATTTTGATAGTATGGGACCCACCTAATGTTGGCAATCATAATGAAAGTCCCGAGCATAAGATTTATAGGACCCACCTAATATTGATGATTAACAAGGACTATGTAGTCGTGATATGGCTATAGGACCCCACATTAAATTTTGTAAGCACTGTGGGGCCAATTTAATAGTGAGACCTTATAGTGGGCCATTATAATTAATGGTTGCTCATGATTTTTACTAAAACTCTCCATTCGTATTTAGAAGATATTCTCTAAAAAATTATTTTATACAACATATCCTTAAATAATGTAATATGAATGTTTTTGGAAGAAAGTGAGTTATTATAAGATACTTCATAAGTTATCCAAACACCTTCTTTTTAGGTGAATAGATTACATTCTAGACAAGTAGATAATATAGCAAAATCTCTTAAAATATCTCATTTTCAAACACCCCCTAAGAAAATTTGAAATTATTTAGAATAGGTAAACATACAGTAGTCATCCATCCAGTGCACGATACGTACACTCGAGCTATGTGAGTGCCAGGCTGTGGGGCCCACATAGCGATGGAAAGATTTAGGTGGGACGCATCTACCTATCAAATTTGAGGTCCATTTGATGATCTTATCATCTTCATCCCGTCCCCATAAGTCAATTCACATTCTGACGAGTGCAAAATCTATGAGACCAATGTAATTCTGGTCCATTTAGAAGGCCCAACAGTGGGCACCTCAGAGGCACACACCATACGTCCTGTGCACACCTAATAACAGCTGGGTAAGGATGAGCTCAAATAGTTGAATTTTTCTTTAATATTTGGGAAGCAGATCTTTCATTATCCATCCTAAACTATGTCGCAGATTTCAGAGACACCATTGTCCAGGGAAAAAAAAAAACCACTAAAGTTATTCAATACAGCCAAGTTTCAGCTTCAGTCGGATGGGTCCCACAAACACAACACATGGCCCCACCAGCTGCAATATAGATCTCTACACGTGAAATGAAATACATTTCATTTATATAGACGTATGACATCCCAACGAGTCACGTATATATGGTCTATTATTTTAGTTGATGACAGCAATATAGTGTAGTCACGAGTGCCATCGAAATAAGTGAAGGCTTTCTTCCTTTAATTTAGTATTTCATGACACAACTTCTGGGGTATGTTGGCATCTCAGGCAATACAACAACTGCACAAGTATTCACACGTGCACACTCTACATCAAAGTAAATGCCTGCAGCCTGCACAAATTTCCAGAATTCACAGGTGTATCTCTAGCAGTCCACATTACAAGAGCCGAAGTGGGCCCACAAGATGGAGCTGGACTGCAATTCTAGTCCTGCCAGTTGGATTTGACTTGGTAATTTCTCAAGTTATCTTGACCGGTGCATTCTCCTTAAAAAAAAAAAAAAAAAAAAAAAAGAAGAACAATCCATTGACTCTGTATACTTGGCATGTATGAGTACCAAGTATCCAGCGCATCTGGGTTTTAATTGCAGCCGTGGCCCATGAAAAACAGGTCTGATGAACAGTGTAGCTGTCAATGAGCATGAGCCTGGCTAGGATTTCAATGGTCCAGCCTGTTCAATGCCAGATATGATCCTCGGGAAACTTAGGAGCCAGGAAAGTCTACTCTAAAAATCCAAACATGGCTCTGAGAATTGCACTTAGGTTAGATAGAATGGCACCATGGTTTGATGATCTACCATTGAAGTAATGAATCAAAGATTCTCACCCATAACTTTGAAAAGTTGGCTTGTAAATAGTGCAGGTGATTGAGTAGTAAGAGAAGGAAAATCAAATGAGACTCTTTCGGCACCGTTGCAGGTGCACTTTTAGCTGGCCCTCGGGCCTGGATACGAATAATACTTTATTTTAGCATCTCCCCGCCCTTTTATATACTGTAGTAAACCATACGCTTGCAGCCCGCTCGCAGCTTTGGAAACTACTCCTCTTTCCATTCTTAGTTTAATCTTACAAGTCAAAAGTGCAAGTAATCTAATTTAGGAGTAAGATTCCCAAACTGATTGGGAAATGGATAGATAGAGAGATAGGGTGGTGGACTTGTTTTGATAATTTGCGTGACACCAGTGTATGATGTTGTGCTTCGTGCTCTATTAGCATAATTGTTGATTTGAGGGCTTTTTTTTTCTATTTTTAAAACCTAATTTTGAACTCGCATGCCACAACATTTATGTATGAAATTCACTTGTGAGTATTTACCCATTCTCTGAGAGAATAATATTCCAATATCTCATGAGACTTATTTTTTTATTATCAATCCATTTTGTTGACCGTACGACTTGGTTTTTCATTGAATTTAGAGAATTTCTATGTAAAGATTTTGCAAATTCTTTGACATATGGAAATGTTGAATCCTTGTTTATATTTGAGCATTTAGAAACTCAATTAAAAAGTAAATAGGTTAAAGTTTTAGAAAATTTGAAGGTTTAGGTGGTTAGAGATTTTTGAGATTTTGGTAATAAAATATGGCATTTCTATAAGTCAAGGGAATCACATCATATTCAAGAATTCCCAAAAACCCAATTATTGTAAAAAATTTCCAATAAAAGGACATGTTGCTAATGTTCTCCAATAATTTAGTCTCTCTCAACTTGACAATATGTTGACAAATTTAATGTTAAAAAAAATTTTATATAAAAAAATATATAACTTAGGTGTCATTTGAAAATTCTATTTTTTTACTTTATTTGACTTAAAAATTATTTAAATAAATGTTTGTGTGCATTACACTATTTGAGAACTTTTACAAGAATGTCTAATGGAATTGAACCTTAAGATCTTTTGTCTCTCTCTTTAAAAATGCAACAAAAAATATTTTTTTTTAAGGAGATGCAAACATCTAAAATATTTAGACTTTGTTTACAAGTTTTCCTATATAATTTTACTTTATGATAAGTTTGTCTACATAATTTTTTTAAATTTATCTAGACAAACCAAACAGTCTATTAATAATAAAAAAGACTTTAATAATTTTTTAACCGCCCTTATCTATATGAAATATAATCAATTAAAACAATTTTATTTGATACGAAACTACTCTATTCCAAATGGATGTTTAATAAACTTTCAAACTTTTCGCATAAAAACTTTGCTACTTTGATAAGCTTGATATGATCCAATCAGACTATATATAAGTTTATTTCAAATTGATACCTTTTTGTCACCATGTCTACTATGATTGATATACACTTGATCAGGCCACATAAAACATAGTCTATCTATCCTTATCACAAGATTCTTTCCCACTCCGAGCAACTCGAATATAAGGTCGTAAAAGGTAAGTACTGTTCCATTCATTTGTTTTCATCCGACGACACGTCGGAACTAAGCTGACTTTGACGTGGCACTCGGTAGAGAGAGTTGATTGAGTCAAATCCAAATAGTACGATGTGTTAGAACAGGTGATTTATCAGACCCCTTGATATGAGAAAAAAAAAAAAAAGTACATTCGCGTCATGGTTTTTTGGGCATGTTTCATGTCTCACTGCATGACTGATAAGCTATTGTATCAAGTCACATGTACCCAGACCTGAGTACTTTTCCTATTATCTGAGCACCAAGCAACTCCCCTTGTCATCCCTCTAGTCCATCAGTGTGGGCCATCCATGAAACCTAGATAATTCAATATAACAATTTTCTCAATTTTTAGCTTTGAGTCAAATCTCGCTCTAATTAGATCTGGCCCCACCATATAATTAGTTTTGTTTTAAGCATTCAAATAAATTAAATTTAAAAAAAAACCAATTTGATCAAACTGGTGGTGCAGGTTAAATGTAGATTATAGTGAAAGTTTATACTATAACAAATAGAAGAGTGGCAAGAGCGGCCTCTCTTAACCTAGTGGTAAGGGGTGTTTATATTTATTTAGATTTATAAGTAGCGCCACCATCTTTCCTTCTTTTTTTATCAAAGGCCTTCCTCACTTCTTTCTAGAAAAGAACATAGTCCAGCCCCATTAGATAAAAAAAAAAAAAACAGAGAGAGAAAGATAGAAAAGTAGCTATCAAGAGCGGTTCGGATTTCATGGGTGGAGAGGTCCACTTATTAATTAAGAGGTTGGACTTGGTCGAAATTCTCCAAAAAAAGATCTAGGTCAGAGATCCGTACTCGACCACGGTGGTATTATACAGCGTAACCGCGACATGCTTATTCGTAGCTAGCAGTCTATTGCGACTACACGTGTAACTCCAATATGAAACGGAGGTATGCCACGTGAGAATAATGGCCAGAGTACTGCAGACATGGGAACCGGGGCAAGGATTTGGCCTATATGAGAAAAGTCTTTCAAACATTTTATTTCAATTGGAGTTCTTCTTGTTTTAAAATTATAACATAATTATTGCATATAATCAATTAATCATGCCTAAGATAGAGAAATGAAATATTATAAAAAAAAAAATCTTATGTGCCACATTGTAGTTTCTTTTCCATGGTGAATCCAACTCTTAGATTAGGCAAAATTTAGCAAATAAATGGGTATTTGTTTAAAACTATTTAGCCCAGTGATATAAGCAACTCACCTTCACACATACGAATAACAAATGATCGATCTTAGAATGTAACGCTGATGATGATAGACTTAATTAGTATTTATCATACAAAAAATAGATAAATAAATAGATTGATTCAAATTATGATATTTAAAATTTTATGCAAGCCTCACGCTTAGGAGATCTGAAGTCATTGGAGTTGTATCTCTTTTATATTTTTTTTGAACATTTGTTGTTAGTCTATGATAGATTGAGCAATTATATGAATTCAGGGAAAGAATCTATCCCATGTGATGATAAATTGGTTTGACTTCTTGTTTATTTATTTATTCATTCTTTTGTTATAATAGGTGCAATGTCTTGATGTCAACCTTATTATTTTATAATTTTGTAATGAGTTGCCACGAAGGAAATTTTTATTTCAAAAAATTCCTTTTATGTTTTTTGTCATATTTTGAAAATCAACTTTGATGTATGATATCATGATGGAGAAGACTTTAGAAGAAATTTAAATTTGTTGCCATGTGGGATAATTTATTATTATTTTACCCCACTATTTTCACAATCAAATGGGCTGTTTAGAATAAAACACCTGTTTCATCAATCAACTAGCAATACATATATCGCCCAACATTTTTTCTTTTAATAAGTTGAGATTAGTAGGGACCACATTCATGTCTACAAGGATGCTCTTAGGTACGACCACTTGGGTGCTGTTGCACTCGTTAAACCACGGTGCATTTTATAAAATTCATTAAAATTTATGGACCCACTTCTAAAAGCCACATGAGAATCCTCCGTTTGCCCTCTAAAACCAGCATGTCTCAAACGAAAATCTGGGTCCACCACTGCATGTCTATATAACAATAAAAATTGTTTCATCTAGTTTTTATTTATTTATTTCTACAATGTTAGTGATCGTGTGTGTATATGTGTGTGTATATATGTAATCAGTTTTTATTATAAAAAAGCCGATAAACAATTATTCTGGTAGCTAAACAAGGTCTATAATTTTGAACCTTATCATATAATAAAGGGTTAAAATGATTATATTCACTTTAGATTCTCTGCATACTTAAGTGATACATTAGAATAGGCCTTTTAATTCCCTACTCTCCACAGACATGCATGCCCTACATTCATCCATTCATGGTATTTATTGCTCAAATCAGCCTAAAGTTCAGGTTATAAATCTCTTATTCTTTTATCTTATAATAATTGTCTCTTTTAACTCTGGTTTTTTTTTTTTTTTTTTCTACACTCTTTTAACCCATTTATTCCAAATTAAATCCCAACAGCTCGATTCTCATACATGTATCGACGAGATGAGATCTGAGATGTTCATATTGTTAGACTCAAATTGTCCATTGGGTGATGTTCACACCTCTGCAAAAACAATGGGGCTATATGCTATGATTGGTCCACTGAATGCAAAACTTGGGACTTTTGACCCATATTTAAACTGACTGGCACTTACTTTGATGCACAAAAGTGTGATATCAAGATCCCGAATGCAGTAAATTTACCAGTTTTTGGTACTTCCCAGAATTTGATTGATATAGATTCGAGCGTCATGTCAGCGTGCTAATGACATGATTTCAGACACTAAAATCATCATCTTTATTCTATTAGCACCACGTCCATAGATTACTAAAAGGGAAAAGAAAGGAAAAAAAATGTTTTCAGTTTGTATAAACATGAGCTGCAGCTGTTCTTACATTTGTGTATTTCATGGTAATTTTGATTTGAACCATGTCTTTGATTGTTTCAATGGAATCTTTCCAATACAGGAATAAATAAAAAAGGTAAAAGAAAAAAGAAAAAAAGTGGACATTGCTTTAAAATTTCAAATTCATTTATTTTCATCGAATTTTCATTTTAGCCTCTAAATTCCTCCTCAAATGAGCCGGGAATTCTACTTTTTACCCCACGAAAGGAAGGAGGACCGCGTCGCTCTCTTGCTTTCGCTCATAAAAGCACACCCCCTCCCCTCCTTTCTCTCTAGGGTTTCCAAACCAACCATTCCTCTCCATTTCCTCCGATAATTCCTCCCCCTCCTCCTCAAATCCTTTCCTCTCTCTCTCTCTCTAAACCCAACCAAATTCCCACCACCATTTTCCTCCATCCTCCCTCCAAAACCCACGTTTTTCCTCATCCAAACATCCCATTCCTTGAAATTGCTATTCTCTTGTAGATTTCAACATCTCCTTCATGTGATCTGAGAATGCCCACTACGGAATACCAAGGCTCATCCGTGTCGTTCGCTTCTTTGGGCCGCTCGATCCTCAGCATGCGCCGCGATCAGATCCATGCAATGGACGGCATCCACGACCCCTCTTCTGCCCACGATCTAGAGCTCGACGCGTTCCAGAAGCAGGTTTTCGACCGATTCCATGATCTCGCTGCATCGGATGATGTCCTTTCTCTCTCCTGGATCCGACGGCTGCTAGAAGCCTTCCTCTCCTGTCAGGAGGATTTCAGATCCATCATTTTCAGCCGTAGGATGGCCCTCTCCAGGCCCCCACTCGACCGTCCGATCGCCGACTTCTTCGACCGCAGCGTCAAAGCCCTAGATATCTGCAACGCCATCCGCGACGGGATCGAGCAGATCCGCCAGTGGCAGAAGCACCTTGAGATCGTGATCTGCGCCCTCGACGCAGGCGACGGAGGCCGCCGGCCGCTCGGCGAGGGCCAGTTCCGCCGCTCCAAGAAGGCGCTCACGGATCTCGCCATCCTCATGCTCGACGAAAAGGACGCCGGCGGCGGATCCTCCTCCTCCGCCGCAATCGCCCACCGGAACCGCTCCTTCGGCCGCAACAACACCAGCAAGGACCACCACCACCACCGCTCCGCCGGACACTTCCGATCGCTCTCCTGGAGCGTCTCCCGGGCCTGGTCCGCCGCCCGCCAGCTACAGGCAATCGGTAATAACCTCGCGCCGCCGAAGAACAACGAGATCGCCGCCTCCGGCGGCCTCGCGCTGGCCGTCTTCACTATGAGCTCGGTGTTGCTCTTCGTAATGTGGGCGCTCGTCGCCGCCATCCCCTGCCAGGACCGCGGCCTCCATACGCACTTCTCCTTGCCTCGACAGTTCCCGTGGGTGGTGCCGATCCTCTCCCTCCACGAGCGGATCCTGGAGGAGTCGAAGAAGCGCGAGAGGAAGAGCTCTAGCGGGCTGCTGAGGGAGATATACCAGATCGAGAGGTACTCGCGCCACATGACCGAATTGGCGGACACCGTGCAGTTCCCGCTGACGGAAGAGCGGCTGTCGGAGGTGAGGCAGGGCGTGAAGGAGCTCGGGCGGGTTTGCGATGCCTTGAAGGAGGGCCTTGACCCACTGGAACGCCTTGTGAGGGACGCTTTCCATAGGATTGTGCGCAGCCGGACCGAGGGCCTCGACGGGCTGGGCAAGGGGACCGAATGATTCGATTCCATTTGGCCCGTCAATGGCGTCATCTGGATGTACAATTTTGAGAATATGTATTGATTGTTATAGGATTTGATTTCGGTGGGAATGCAAAACATTTCAAAGACAGAAGATGATGATGATGATCAAATGTCTCCGTCGTCAATAAGGCGTTGCAGGTAGCTTTCCCTGTATCTACTCAGTATAGATTTTTGTAAAGAAAAAGGATTGTATTGGAGCTTCCTGTTAGCCATTGTGATGTTATTATCCTTGATTGTGCCTCTTCATTTATTGTATAATTGCATTGATTTTCTCAGTTTTGAGTTGTTAATTCTTGCCTTACAGTTGTTTGTGTGAATTCTCTTTTGTCTTTTGTCCTCGTATATGTTTTTTTTTTTTTTTTTTTCCCTGGAAGTCTTGTTCAGACAGTTAGAAGTGTTCATTGTTGCAACTGCGAAGCTGCGCAGAATCATCCTATTTCCATAAAAAAAAAATATATTGTTCTGCTATTATTACTTTTTTATCTAGTGCAACTGAACTTATTAATTCCTCTGAATAATTCCTGCAAATTGTTGTGATGTTGTATGGAAAATGTTTTCTGTTTTGCTTCGGTAACCAAGCTGATGGGGGAATGACTTACATTCATGCATATATGCATTTCTGGAGTACTTAGTTCTATGCGCATTTGGTCCATGTGTAATCCAAGGTATTAGTATTTCGGGCTTGCTGATTTTGCCCAATTAGTTTGAATTCAAGATTGTTTAATTTAGTAGATTGTGAAAAATGCCCCAATGTGGACATGTTGGATACAATGTGTGATTGATTTTTAAAAAAAAAAAGTGTTGAAATGTTGTTCAATTTTATGAACTGTATATAGCTATAATGTGGGAGAGGATAGGCGTGGACAATGACAATTGTAATTGCTATGCTTCAAGCAGTATGAACTACACAAATAACCGGAATATTAATTTTCGTTCATTTAACTGAGTTGATTAGAATCATTTCCAATACTAATGTTCTAGAGCTGCACTTATTACATGATCGTTCTACTTGAATGAAAGCATCTTTGAAGTTGGGAACTTAAAAGTATGCGGGCAGACTGAGAATGCAGAATGCTTGCTTTGATGAGAATGCGATATAGCCTTAATCATGCATTTTCATCAAATATGTGTGGCATGAAAAGGCTGGGCATAGGAAAAATGAAATGGAAAAATGTATATGAAGTTTTTCTTTTGTGTTTGAAAGAGTTCTATATGCTAGAATGCAGGGGAAATGATATGAAGACTTTGTGGATCTTCATATCTTTGCCCCTCAGTTTTGCCATCCATGATAATCTTATTCTGATACTAACTTGTCTGGTAGAGAGAGTGATTTTTCTAGCTGGTAATTAGTATAGCGCATAAGGTGGTCTGTCTGGTAGAGAGAATGATTTTTCTAGCTGGTAATTAGTACAGCGCATAAGGTGGTCTGCAGACTTTTCCCTCAGTTGAGTATATCTAAATAATACTTTATCTCACCATACATTTGTAGGGCCGTCATCATCATCAAAGCCTTGTCCCAACTATGTTGGGGTCGGCTACACGAATCTGCTAAAAGATAAGTTTTCTTATTAAGGCTGTAGCAGAATCTGTTACATCTTTTGACTTCCACATTTTCTTTTAAAATTTATGTGGTCTATGATAGCAGGTAGCCGGCCTTATGCTTGTTCATGTAAGCTATGCAAGGGGTTCAATCCTTGCAGAGAGAATTTCTGCTCATGTTTAACACGGGATTTCTAGAACGCAGTGTAAATGATTTGGTAAAAGGAATATGATTTGAGCCTACTCATTTAACAATTAACACATTAGTTTCTGCATTCTTCCATTTAACTAGAAATCATGCTAATGCTTTTGCAAATGTGGAATATTCTTGAATAGGCATTCACTTCAAAGTTCCAAATATTGTCAGTTTACAGGGATGACAAGCCCAATGTTTAAGTCATTCTACTGTTCAAAATCATGTTTTGTCTCTTAAAAGAACTATATGTATAACTAATATAAGGTTTAAGTTGTCCAGACTTTGCATCTGTTCTCTGATGAACAAATGATCTTGTGATATAAAGAGATAGGGTTACATTTTACTAAGAGGTACGCTTAAAACTCTTAGCCCCTTGTGGGATCCACTTGGATGCATGCCACTCATGGGAGGATGGTGTGATGGAAAGGCCTCATTATGTATATGATTTTATGCAAAAACTATCTGAATCAGAACATCAAAGCCATATATTTTTGGGCCTTAAAAGTTTTAACATTTACTTAATTTGTATTTTTATAAAATTTAATCCGAGTCGAGTATAATTTATATTAGTGTCAAATTACGGTGAGAGACCAATTCATGTGGGATTATTGAGTGTGACTGTGTTGGATTTATCATGGGGAGTGCCATGTGGTGGTGAAAAGGTTATATCAAGAAGTCAGTAAGAGGTACTTCTTAGCAGTACGTAACCGTATGGAAAATATATATGATTGACAGTAGTGCAACCTAGATTGAATTTGTTGTTTTTAACTTTTATGTTATAACCTCATGATCTGCATAGGCTAATGCACCATTTAAGAATTTTCTGTAGTTGCGGCTGAATTGAACTTCTCTTTCTGCTTGGCTTAAGCTCCTATATGCATCACCCATTTACCAGTTTACATCCTGTATGATCCTTAGAATTACCTGATAGACAGAGAAACAAATAAATGGATGTGATATAAATATTCTCAACAGAAAATATGTGGATAGTCGCTTTCTTGTCCCACTCAAAAGTTCTCTCTACTTGTAGAGGTCCTCCTTTTGACTCTGATGTTAGACTCCAAAATGAATTTTGAAATACATTTTTTCTGGGTGAAGCTTTTTGGACATTGGAGTCTGCTTTTGAAGCTTGATTGCTCCATTCCACCTACACACTTGGATGACCTGTATCTCATTTGTATAGGATTTTGATCAAATGACTGATGTTGCCCATGGGATTAAAGTGGGTAAGAGCCCTTGTGGGCCACCTTGGGGTACCAAAAACCTCCTATCCCCACCACTACAAAAACCATTGTGGAAGACTCGATTTGACATTCATTCAAACTTATCCACTGCTGGGTTTGGCCTTGAAGGGCTTTGAGCATTGTCCCACTGTTGATCTTGGGACCTTGAAATCTTGACCATTTGAAAGTGGAAATGATGTGATTTTTTGCCTACACCTAATCCATGCATGGGTCTTTCTGCTAGGTGAGTCCCATAGGAGTATTGCTCAAGAGATCACCTGTATATATATGTATTTGTAGGGACTTGTTCATGAATGGGCCTGTGGGGCCTGACTGAGTGCATGGCAAGAAGGGAGGTGTTAGAAAGGCTTCTCTATGACCTAGCCTTGTGTAACTAGGAATGAATCATGGGAGCTAAAAAATTTTGGGCCTCACAATTGTCAAAATCCTAGATAGCTAAAGCTGGGTGAGTGCCAAATTTGAGTGAAACTTGGATGAGTATCAAATTTGTTGGGGATTGCGTGTGTTTAGTGGTTTGTAAGGGGTTTGGTTTAATCATGAGGGCGCCTTGGTGGGTCACTCAGGCCTGACCTTTCTGAAACTTCCTTTGTGTGAGTATTATTATGCTCATTCATGTTGTCATATCTCCATGCCCTTCTTCTCTATTAACCTAGCCACTAGAAACAGTACTAACTTCACACAAGGATAGAAGGCTGGCTAACTGTATTAAGGTGTTTGTTACAAGAAGCATCTCGGCTCATCCCTGTATATTTCTATGAACCATCAGAGCATAAGTCTCTGTATTTAATTTGTCAGACCGACTGGAAGAATTGGATATCCTTGGATTGTATATACTTGAAATTTGTGTGCATATATGTGTGAGATAGGGAGGAAAATGAATATTCATGTCTTGATTGCCCCAAAGCCTACTTTTCTAAACTATGACCTCTTAAGAAGAGCTTAGTCCTCCGTTGAAAAATGAATTGGCTGTCTTTAGTGCTTTAAAATACTATTAAACCTTTGTTGTTGCCTTGCTCTTTCATAGTTCAGGGAAAGGCAATGTTTTATTGTGGTTAACAATGCCTGGGCTGGAAAAGGTTGGTCCAGGGTTATATATATCTTGCATAAAAATGTATATCTTTTTTTTTTTTTTTCTGTCTTTATCATATTTTGTGTTTCTATGAGGTTGGTAAGGGACTAATCATTGTCATCATATCCTTATCCATCAATCTGGGGAGGTAAGGGAAAAATATATATATATATATATATATGGGAGATGCTCCTATGAGAGGCACTCTCACCAAGTTGGTGAGAGATGGGTGGGGACCCTCACATTTAAGTTGGGGGTCCTCTCATTTAAATTGGTGAGAGTGGATATGGAAATGAGGACCCCCACCCATCTTTCACCAACTTGGTGAGAGTGCCTCTCATAGGAGCATCTCCCTATATATATATTGTCTAAAGTTTTCATTGAACTTCTAACAACAAGCTTTTACATTTTGTTTGGCAATAAATTCTTCTTGATGAGTCATTGCCTATTTTTGCTTGAGAGAGAATAAAGTACGAGTATTACCCAATGTCCTTGATGAATTTTAGTGGTGATTATTTGATGCAGTCCTCAATCAGTGTAGTCTAAGGTACGCCTCAATGTGCCAATGCCCCATGGGGGGCCAGATGAGGCCCCAAATTTGGCGCATTCCTAGGCAGTTGTGTCGAAGTGCGCTCGATAGTGGTTATCGACTTGTAGCGAGCAAGTCTAGTAACCACATGCTGGCTGATGAAACCACCCCCCACCCCCACAACACACCAAAAAAAATAAAAATTGTGAGACGTTTCTTTAGTGCAAGCGGAAGGAAAATGCACCATTGGCATAGAAACTAAGAATTGATGGTACTATTCATCCTACTCCATGAAATATAAATATTGGTGCTTATAACACAATTGATTATTAGTAAATAGAACAAAAAAAATCTTGATTTACAGAAAATATTTTCTGTTATTTTTTCTTAGATTTTTTTTGTTATTTGTCATATCTTGCAAAGGTTACTAGGCGCTAGGGCAGGACTCGGTTTAACTAATCTGAGTTGTCTCGATTCTAGGGAATGACTCAAATTATTTATGTTTTATATGTACTTATTAATGCAATTATTTATTAATCAGTTGTTATGTGAATATATAGTACTAGCACATGGGGGGTCTAAATCCTTCCATTGCTTACCAATAATAGTGCATCAAATTTAGGTTTTAAGCAACCTGTCACATGTTGCATAATCTGAAGGTTAGTACCTGATAATGTTTGCAGCCACAAGAACGCGGGGCAAGGTAAGTTTTTATCCTCGAGAACATGTTCTGTACATGAAGAAAGACAGCGGCATGTTACCCAAAATGCTGCACAACATGAGTGACATCACTTATGTACTGCTTGATTTCTATGGCTTTGTTTGTAGGATTGTTGTCTTGGTAATGGATAGTCTTGCATCTCTTTTCATCTATCTATTAATCAGCATTTCATGTGGAGTCATTTCTATGTTGATCTATTGGAGCTTAACTCATGAAATCCTTTTTTATTTTAATCATCATGACAACAAACACACCCTTTCTGATGGTGGAAATTATTAGTTTTGGCTGCGTAGTCTTCGAAAGAGACAGGCTGTGCACTATGATATGCAGTTGCACTCCTGTTTGAACTTGCACCCCTCATTTGATTGACGCAACGACGAGCCTACTAACTGCACATGACAGGTACCAATATTATTTTTATGGTGGGGTTTTCCTGTTTTGAGATCAGTTAAATATGGTAGAGAAATGTTCACCTTTTATCTTTTGTGCATATAGACCTCTTGTCAGCTGCCAGTAGTCCTCACACCTGAATTTTATGTTCATTCATCTGCTAATGGTTTTATTTATTTATATTTTTAATCTTGTACTTCACTGCACACAATTCTTTCTTTTGCTCTTCTGATGATGCCAACCTGAGGCACTTGTACGTTTATTATTTTTACTGGTTTAGCACGCAAATCCTCTTCCTGTTGATGCCGAGTTGAGGAACTACCAGATTGTTTAATTATTTATACCTCATAGTCATAGCATATTCACTCTATGATGCAGATGCCATAAAAAGATTCAACCTGCTTTGCCAAGGTTTGTAGATTGTACATAGCTGATTCTGTATGTTTTCTTTCATGGTTTTCACTTATATAACTTCTATGCACGACCATCCTTTGTTGCATGCAAAAAGGAGAGGTCCCATCACTTTCAGTGAAGCTCAAGCCACAATTTTTCGTTAGGTATGCTCATCACTGTCTCCTTCCTCTACCATCCATTTCATTCTTTGTTAGATATCGGTGATTTAGTTGGAGTTGCTGATACAATCCACTGGTTTTGGCAGTTTTGTGGGCATTGTCATGGGCCATAGATGTGATGTTCTTTTGAGATGAGAGCCTGGCAGTGAGAGCCTCCCACCAGAAAATTTATGGCTGGTGGGCCCATTGCCAACAGTGTTTAAGATGACATGACTTAACCAGGATGCTTACCAACATAGTCAGTCTTGCCTGTTGGACTCGCAAATGCCTTTGCTGGAGATAAGCTAGAAAAGGCGGTTAGGACAGTTAGGGAAAGGGTTTAATGACATTCCTTGCAGTTAGCATCGTCCAGGTAAAATCTCAGTTTTTTGCGTAAATGACGGTTTATGTATTTGGATTACCTGTATTACACGTCGGTTTCATTCTTCTCTCTGATCGATTAGAGGGTTACCAAGGTAACAATAGTTGCAGACTTACAAGTAAAATCAAGACCCGAGGATGCAGATGGCCCCGAAAATTTCTCCTTTGAAGAGAATATGATGGAAATCTCTCTCCAAGATGACAGAACCCTGTTAAAGCTGAAGAAAATGGCCCCTCTGAAGGTCGGTCAAGCCTACCTGAATTATTGACTGGGCTTGTTCTCATCGTTGTCAGGTTGAATGAGCGGTGTAGGCTCAGCCAGTGATGGAAATAGACATGCTTGGGTCGGGTTGAACCTTTCTATTTTCCTTTTGTCCCTATTTATTTCTGGATTGGGATGAGCCTTTGATGATGTGACATGCCAACCCCTCAGTAGTTTTAGGGTTCTGGTTGAATCTTTTTGCATTGCCAGATTTGAGGCAGGTTGGGTCCGTACTTGTGATTCCCTTCAGCCTGTCCCTTTCGCATCCCAACAATATGCACTTAGCTTGCCATAACCCGTACCTGACCTGATAAAACAGGGTTTCCACTTTGCAGACACTCGATTTAGATTGATACCTGTGGCTTGGGGGCTTGGGTTAACTTTCCAACCTGATTTATGGTTTAAGTTGGGTTCAGATTGAACATGACATGCATAACAATATAACGTCCCATTGCTACCTGTCGTCCTATGTTGGCTGTAGCACTTTAATTTGTAGAGTGGGCTTTTCTATTGGAACATTTACGGATCAGGTCTAGTGCTTGCCAAGGCCGTAAACCGGGCCCAAATGAGCAGGAGCCTAGTTCATTAGGAACTGAAGGATGCAAGGTTAGGGGTCAAGGATATATGCTGAGGCAAAAAGGCTTTTCTAGGATTTTTATTGTTTCTAGAGTGATGGTTCGGTATTCAAAATTTTTTTTTTCTTTGTTAATCTCCCCTTAAATGTATTTTTCATTAAAGGAGGAGATTATTTAACAAGTTTAAGGATCTTGACCTTTATTTATTCAATTTAGACATTTTATGAATATATTTTGTAGAATTTGTAAGAATTCAACTCCAATTCCATGCAGACAAGCCTTCCCTAAAATTCTTTGGAACATCATGAGGAATTCTTTTTTTTTTTAAAAAAACTACCTATACAGACGTGTGTGTGTGTGTATATATATTAATTTCCTACTAGATCCGATTCTATGTAAATTTCTCAATTCTTCAGTAGAGT
Source organism: Persea americana (assembly GCA_029852735.1). Classification (NCBI taxonomy): domain Eukaryota; kingdom Viridiplantae; phylum Streptophyta; class Magnoliopsida; order Laurales; family Lauraceae; genus Persea; species Persea americana. The sequence goes on from CM056813.1 coordinate 73,890,195, forward strand.
AGAAAGAAGGCCTCATTGAACTCAAATCGTTTGCCTTTGCCCATGTCGCTTATTTATTGATTTCCTTTTATCCAGATTCTTGATGGAAATTAAAGTAAAATCATTGTGGAGAAAGTACACGCAGTATTGCATAAGCATTGCAGAATTTAACATATTGTCATCATTGTCAACACAAAGCCTGCTATCTCCAAGATAAAAGAAAAGGTTTGACTTAACCAAATTCGTTAGTCCTTAATTGTCCAAATCATGTATGCTAGGGTGGAGAATTGTTCTCCCACGAGCAACGGGATATGCTGTCTAGCTCTGTAGGTCCCACGTTTGATTAGTAGGGAGTCTCTCATGCTCTCATCTCCCCGGTCCAATTTCACTCATCGGACCTTCATCCACAGTTGGATCTAACCTCAAAGAGATCTATATATAAAAGGCGAAACCATTTAGGTTGTTAAATCAAAAGCTAGCATGATTTGATGTGGCAGAATTTTCAGTTACCCCTCATCTACAGTACCTTTCAATGTACCTGTCTCCACCATTAAGTACTAATCTAGCCGAAAATTGAAACAGCCCTGGCACCCTATAAGTAATCATCACAAAACCCCCACCAATTAGCTCACCGTTTATTCCTTCCTAACCAAACGTGATCATCTCAAAATATGGATCAACAGGCATTAATCATGCCTATCTGATCCAATTTAATTATTGTTGTCCACCCATGTATGGCATTAGTACAAACAAATTCTCCTCAATTAAAGTGATCTAAACTAAATAACTATGCCTTTCACATGATCAACACAATGGTTATGGAATTCAATTCCCAAAATTTAAGAGGGAGTTTATGTGATGGGAGCGTGTTTGATTAAGTGAAGGTTGATCGCGCCAAATTAAACCTTTGAATAGCTGTCGTAATATCATCTCTCAATCATAAAAAGAACATGTGGGTCAATTTCATTTGTCGGCCCCATTACGGATTGATCTTCGTGGGCATTATATTATTAGAAGCCCAATCAAATCCAACTTAAGGCTTGGACCTTGATTGAAATGGAACAAAAAGTCATTTGATCAATCATATCAAATTAATTTAAATAAATATGAGCCTGATCGATCACAAAATTCATTAAATCCAGGCCAACCAGCCACGCTTTTCTTCTCAGAACTTAATTGCCCTAGTTTATCAGTAACTGTAGATGACTTAAAAGATATCAAAACACAAAAACCTTAATTACAGATAAACTAAAAATGTGACAACATTTACTCTCCTCAGGAATAAAGAGTAGATTGTCCAAACAGGTAGACCCCTGACACCAAATAAAATAAAATAAAAATATGTATATATATATATATATTAAGTATTCCAAAATTTTGATTTGGTGCATGAAAGTGGATAAGCTGTATAAATAATTCCTCGACTATTAGTATTCTGCTGTCAACAATCAGTTTTAACATTTCCATTTGCTTCCTTTTCCTTTGTGGCATATTTTGAAATAAATAAATCTCCTTTTTTTTCTTTTCTTTCAGAACAATAGGCCAACAAAGCAGAATGGGACAAATAAACTACGCTATAATTCACTTCACCGTTACTAATGGAAGGAGCACCTGAGGCCATCATCAAATCATTATCTCAACTTCATAGATGCAAATTTTGTAGCCACATCTATCGCCTCATCAATGTGTGATGCATCGCTCGCCTGCAATACCATCATCAGCAGAGTTATACTCTACAATGGCCAAGAGTCCCACATGTTCTTCCATAATGAGTAAACTAAGCATTCAGAACGCAAATTTAATTAACTGCTACTAACCTGTCCTTGAGCTAGACCTGCCTTTCCCCCACCTTTTCCCTTGAGTGGTTCAACAGCCGCTGCCAACCACTTTGATGCTGCTAACCCTTTCTTTTCTACTTCAGCTGGCACACCCGCACACACGACAGCCTTGTTGGAGGCCTCATCTGTACTGAATACCATAACTGAAATTTTCTGTGAATCCACCAAGAAAATTTAGATCAGTGTACATCCACAAACATGCATATTCAATAACTAATATATAGGAGGGTAATATCTATTCAATGCATTCAAATTCGCATACATATTCAAGTATAAATATATATTAATGAACCGCCATTTATCTTTGAAGATCTTCACAAGATGGTAGAAAATAGATTTGATGCAAAAATCAAGGTGTTGAGATCAAATAATTGAGGGGGGTACACTTCAAATGTATTCCAAAATAGACATCCTGTCCTTATACCCCAAAACAGAATCATATGGCAGAGACTAAAAATCAACACTTGTTGGAAGTCATTAAAGCATTTATTGTTATAAATGCTGGCATTCCTTGTTAATCGAATGTCATCCAATACTCTTCAAGAGAAAAGTCACCAATTCAGTTTTTGAGTAATCGGCTCCATTATTTTCTATGCCTTTAAAAGATTTTGGGATGCATTTGTTTTGTCCATATTTCTCTAAGCAAGAGAGATAGCTGGATAGCTGAATGCGAACATTTTTCAGCTCTCTCTTTGCGGGATACCCGAATACACAAAAAAAGGTATAAATGCTATTTTCCATTAGTATGGATGTCACATTCTTCAAGAATGCAAGACAGAGACCAAAGATCCAAATAGTCAAGTGGAGAAGAAGCCTCTATCAGCATATGATGTGTCATCTAGAATCAAGAGTCAGCCATGGTAGTGATACCTAGGAATGGTCTCCAGGAAGAACTTAAAAGAAAAGACTGCAGGATCAAAGGTCTCCAATTCAAACTTGAGAACGGACTCCAAAAAGAATTCAAAAAAGACTACAGAGAAACCAACTCTTTAGGTTTATTCGTGACTGAAACAAAGCAGCAAGACCATTTTTCTTGTCCGGCCCACCATCATTGTACGTCAAAGATCCATACATTGATACTTGATTACCAGGTGAATCTTTTTAATGTTGTTGATGATCTTGATATTCCTATTGCCATTAGAAAGGAAAAATGTTTGCGTCACACTCCATCCAATTCAAATTTTGTATCCGATCGTTGTTTTTCACCTGCATATTGGTCATTTTTCTTATTTATGCCTACTGAATGTATATCCTCATGAGCATCATATGCCGTGAAAGATCCAAGGTGAAAAATTACAATGATGGAATATTTCCTTTTATATATGTATGTATCTATATATACACATATATATAGGGAGATACTCTTAAGAGAGATATCTCTCACCTTATATGAGAGATAGGGTGGGGGCCCTCACATCCATATTCAATGCCAACAACTAAAATGTGAGGGCCCCCACCCCTATCTCTCATTATATATATTAAAGCAAACGGGGAGGTAGGCTGTGGAGAGTGCCACGTCAGCATCGAAGGAGTTCTCCTTTTAAATAAATATGGAGAAAAAAAAAATAGTGCTTTAAGGTGCCATGTCATCACATACCACAATTTTTTTTCCAAAAAATTCTCTTTATCCATATCCTCTATCTCCTAAAGTCTCTCAATCAATATCCCCTAAAATCTCTCTATTTTGCTATAGTTATTTTCCCCCTCAATGCCATCTATCTTCCATCTTCTCAAGATTGTTATCTTTTTATTTTTAATATTTGGGGCCCACCTTTCAACAATTCACAATGATAAATTTTTCATTAAAATATCATTTTCTTTTAGTTTCCAAATAGAGCTCTACTATATTCAAAGATTGTCACATGTGAACGAAAATCAGACTTGCCCTTTTGGTAGACCACCTCATGCATGGGCTTCTAATAAAACTATTTTGAGGTTAGAGTTTTTTTAGTTGAATCTTATAGGCATCATTTTCTGATATGATTAGATAGATATATGACCCTAGATTTGGCCCACCATAAATTACACTTCCGTGGGCCCTCATGGACTCATAATTAAGATATATATATATACATATTGATCCAATGTGGGCCAATTCTTACTAGGATCAAATAACACTAGCCTATGGCTTTAAAGTCTCATAATTTATGGCTTTTAAAGTTAAGATGTTTATACGTTTTTTTAAAAATCAAAAGCTAAAAAACGGTTTGATCAGTTCTAAAATGGTATTGGTGCTACTTCAAAGGGGTAGAGAAGAAATTTGAGCAGAGGGATTGAAATGACTACTGACCTATGTGAAAATAAAAAAAATAGTGCATTTGTGCAATGAGAGGATTTTACGTTTTATTATTTTCTTTGTTAACAATATTATGTTGTTTGGTGTCATGTATTTTCCTTGCATAGAAGAAAAAAATGAATCATTTTTCTTTAATAGAGAGGACTTTGATTTTCTATGAAAACACAAAATTCCACTCATAAGGTAATAAAAATCTGCATAAACTAGAATCCTCTTGTTGCACAAACAAGTCCAAATGGGGTGGCGTTGTTTTACTAGGCTTTGAAATTATTAATGGGTAACAAAGACTTGAATGCATTTCTTATTACTAATATTATATATATTAACAAAATTTGCTTTTCTATATCTTCTTTAGTAATTATTGCTATTATTATTACTTTTATGTTGTTGTTGAATGGATTTTTTAGCTTTATCTTTATAATAGTTTATTGTCGATGACTTGTATTTGTGATTGAAGATGTGTTGACTGTTTTTATATAAATATGCATGAAAATATTCTTATATGTTTATAATTAATTTTGATATCTCATAAATTCAAAATGTAATATCTTACTTTTTGCCTTGGGCAAAGCACGGGGCGTTGTTGCTAGTATAAGGTGAGAGATATCTCTCATAGGAGCATCTCCCACATATATATGTGTGTGTGTATGTGATGTTCCTATGAGAGATATCTCTCACCTTATATAAGAGATAGGGGCGGGGGCCCTCACATTTAAATTATTGGCATTGAATATGGATGTGATGGCCCACACCCAATCTCTCATATAAGGTGATAGATATCTCTCATAAGAGCATCTCCCTATATATATATATATATACACATATATATATATGCACTTGGTAAGAATGAAACACGGGACATTGTTGATCTTCAAGAAGGTAAATGTGTAGCAGGATGCAAGTAAGAGTTTACACTGAATATAAATCCTGATGGTACAGTTCCACAACGTAGATCAAGGTTAGTGGCAAACAGGTTCACTCAGTCATGTGGTATGGACTAGTCTGCGATGTTTTCACTTGTGGCAAAGTAAAATTCAGTAATGAGTTATCTTCACTGTTGCTGAAAAGCTTGACTCGCATTTATAGCAGATGGGTGTAAAAAAGAACATTTCTTTGAGAGATCTCCACGCGAAGGTCTATATGGAATTGTCACTAGGAATTTTCGTAAAAGAACAGAGTGGCAAAATGTGTAGGTTGAAAAATCCTTGTATGGATTAAAATAGTCTCTACAAACTTGGTTCAGTAGATTTAGTCAAGCCATGTTACATAAAGTGTAATGCAGATAACAGAGTCTTACATGAAGAGGAATGGCTTGCATATTACTATTTTAATTGTGTGTAAATAACATTGGTGTTACTAGTAATGATATGGAAGAGGTGTAGATTAAAGAAACATCTATATTCCGAATTTGAGATCAAGGATCTTGGTGAGTTAAGATATTATCTTGGTATTGAATTTACAAGGTCAACAAAAGGTAATGCAATAGCCAGCAGAGAGATACTCTTGATCTTTTAGAAGCAGCATGAATGGTAAGAGCAAAACCCACAAATACTCCAATTGAGTAGAATCACAACATTAGTGCAGACAGTGGTGAGTTACTTAATGGCATCAGATAACATCTAAGACAAGTTGGATGTATATTCAACTGAACAATAACTTGCCTAGATATAGTTTATATTGTTTAGTGTTATTATTCAATTCATGCATGATCCACGAACAAAATGTTTAGATGTCGTATACAGGATTTTAAAGTATCTAAAGAAGTCATCAGGACAAGATTTTGAATACTAAAGATTAAAGGTGTTTTTTCTATACCGCAAATGAGATAAAATGCTTGTTCATAAGGCTCAAAGGGTTATGTTTCGACGTATACCCAGAGAAGCAAAATGAAGTGGATAGACTAGCCAAAGCGGGAGAGTTCAAAAGGAGAATATCACGCACACATGGTTTAATTTCCAACTCTATATAGATGTATTTGTTTGGTTTAATGTAGCAGGTCATTGCATCATCTCAACAGGAAACATGCCCCTAGCCCATATTTGTCTTTCTAAGGAAATTTTGTTAAGAAGAAGAAGAAGCAGGTGGGGCTGTGAAAGGCCAGGGCCAATATTTTCTTCTGGACTCTTGCTATCAAGGAGTTTAAGAGGGTGTTGGCTCACACTATTAAGGAGTTTAGTGGGGTGCTGAGGAGAATGATGCGGAGTTTCATTCTAATTAGTGTAGGGCTTACTGGTATAATCTCCTTTTACATTTGTACCCTAATAAGTTTTTCCATTATTTCAATAAACATATCAGTTGCTATATCCCAAAAAAAAAAAAAAAAAAAACCTTTAAAGTTGTTAGTCATAGAAAATCAAGAAATATATAAATATATATATATATATATATATAAAGCAGCAGCAGAGAACAGTTAAATAAATAAAAACCTTCTGCTCCAAGATTTTCAGAACAGCTTCACGTATTGCAGTAGCATCCACACCCACATTGACACGTATGACACAAAAAGTCTTTCCTTCGGAAGCAGCAGTCTCTGCAATTTCAGTTGCTGCCTTCACTGCTTTCTGAATGTTTTCTTCACCAATCTTCTTTTGTGCCTTTCTAACTTCAGCCTGACAATGAAATTTAACATTTTCACAAACAAATATGTATCATCATACAGGATAATGATTACTACGACAAGTTACAGATTGTCAAATATATAGATGTTAAAAAATTGCTTGGCATGGCCATGCTATACATACATCAAGTTGAGAGATTTTTGCTCTGAGATCTGCTTTCTTTGCTGCTGGAATAGCAGCGGCATCCACCCGATTTTTTAAAGAAGCTACCAACTGATCATCAAAAATAACATTAAGTGCCTCAAACCCTTGAATGACAAAAAAAGAGGATAAATTAAGCAACCTGCAGAGCCAGATGAAACAACCACAACTAAACATAGACGTCTGTCATTTACAGGCGAAAATAACATTTCTAACAGAATTAACCCTTACATGTATGCATGTGTCTGTCCATTTGTCTGACAGGAGTTGCAGTGGACTGCATGGAATAGTCTGTTATGTTCTACATATTCTATCTTAGCAGGTCATTAGTCATACATGACCCCCCAAAATTCACAATGCAGATGCTAATAAAGCAATTTATAATTATAGACAGGAAAATGTACACTGTGCAAAAGCAAATGCTGCGTTCTCATGCATCGACAGATAAGGTAATTAAAGGTATCCATGAGAAGTTAAGTCTGTGTATATACAGCAGAGTGTAGCAAGTGTATGCTTAATGCGGTACTGATGAACATCTAAGAAGGCCACCTACCTAGTCACCAAAATCCCTGCATTAAGTTCTCCAACAACTCAAATTTAAATGCTCAGAATAATCAACTCAAATCTCCGTATTCATAATAATCATTGAAATACCAAATAACTCAATTACCTCTAACAACTTCCTCAGTTAAATATTTATATTTCAAAAATGCATAACTGAAGGGAGTTATTGTGGTCTCACTGTTCTCATAGAAAAGAACACATTACTAACCTGCCATTGAGTTGAAATTTTAGGGCTACATCTTGACTGAACTGATTTCTCTTAGGTGATTTCATAAAGAAGAGCAAATGACTATATAAAGTACAACCAAATATATCTACTCTAACTAGGAAACTTATTCCTAATCATACTTGGAAACCTAATTACATCATAGTAGGAAATCATATTCATTGTAGGACTCTAACCTAATATATAACTCAAATTTAAACTAAACATTATTTAGGAGACTTACTCCCAAAATTACAAATAAATCAAAGCCCCAAATTATAAATAAACCCAACAGGCACAACAAAAAATTACACAGAAATGTTGACGATACATTGGATAAATGTGAAGTATGCAGTGGATCTATTCTTCTGACTAGCATGATGTCCAGCTGTTTCCCATAAACATAACGACCGTTTATTTTTTTATCGAAAGACATGTAAATTAAATTTATATATGGAAACATTTAAATTATGTTAGTAGAACATACTTTTATCTACAAAATTAGGGCAGTAGAAGTGAGGAAAATATTCAAACAAATGAAGACAGGAAAGGATACAGGTCCAGATGACATTCCTAGGAGAAGTTGGGGGGATTTGGTTAATTAGGCTTTTCAATAAGATATTAATGACAATGAAGAAGATGTCGGATGAATGGAGAAGTGTTGTAATAACTATATAAAAGAACAAGGGAGATATACAAAACTGTACCAACTATCGTGGGATTAAACTTATGGGCCATACTATAAAGCTACAAGAGAGACTAATGGAGTAAAGACTTAGAAGACCAAGATACTTGAAAATCAATTTGGTTTTACGCTAGGGAAGTCAACTATGGAAGCTATCTTCTCACTAGGGCAATTAATGAAAAAACATCAAGTGAAGTGGAAAAATCTGCATATGGTCTTCATCGATCTAGAAAAAGCATATGATGAGGTACCTTGAGATTTTATTTGGTGGGTTTTAAATTAAATGAATGTTCCAAGAGATAATATTGAAATCATTAAAAAAACGTATGAAAGAGCAATAACGAGTGTGAAAACTAACTGTCGAATGACACATGAGTTCCCAATGATCATAGGTTTGCATTAGGGATCGGCCCTAAGCCTATACCTCTTTCCTTTGATTATAGATGAGTTAATTGCTCATATTCAAGAGGAGGTACCTTAATATATGTTGTTTGCAAATGATCTAGAGTCGGTAGATGAATCAAGAGATGGGATGAATGCAAAACTCGAGAGATAGCAGGAATAACTATGGAAAGACAGGCGAGTTCCCAATGACCAAAGGTTTGCATCAAGGGTTGGCCCTAAGCCTATACCCCTTTGCTCTAATTATAGATGAGTTTACTGATCATATTCAAGAGGAGGTACCTTGGTACATGTTGTTTGCAAATGATATAGAGTTGGTAGATAAATCAAGAGATGGGATGAATGCAAAACTCGAGAGATAGCGGGAGGCTTTAGAATCCAAAGGCTTTAAAATAACTCGTACAAAAATAGAATATATGGATTGCAGCTTTACTAGGCATTATACAAATAATTGAAACTATTGTGAGAATCGAAGCCCATGAGATAACCGCAAAGAGATTCGCTCTGTTACCTTGGCTCGATAGTTAGCAAGAATAGGGAGATTGATGAGGATGTCAAACATAGGATAAAAGTGGGATGGTTGAAGTGGAGACTTTCTTTTGGAGTGCTTTGTGGCAAACGAATGACAACAAGATTGAAGAAAAAAATTTACAAGACAGTGATTAGACCAGCTATGACCTATAGAGTATAATGTTGGTTAATCAAGCAGTCACATGCACAAAATGAATGTAGTAGAAATGAGAATGTTGAGGCGCATGTTTGGTAAAGCTAGAAAGGATAAGATTAGAAATGAGCAATTTAGAGAGCATTTAGGGGTAGCATCAATAGGGGATAAAATTTAAAAAAAAAAAACCCCATTTGGGATATGGCCTGGGCATGTCCAACACAGGATAGCAACAACATTGATAAGGAAAAGTTTGGCTATGCAGGTTGATGGCCTACCAAGGGGAAGGGGTAGTTTGAAGAGGACGTGGATGGAGTAGTAAAAATAGATATGAAGTGCAACTTATATGAAGATTTGACTCAGGATAGATCGGAATAGAGAAACAGAATTCATTTAGCCGACCCCGACATAGTTGGGACAAGGCTTTGATGATGAAACATTTAAATTATGCAGATTTTGCTCAAGTAAATATGCACATGTTGAATGTATTACAGCATTTGGTTGCAAACACCATTTTCAGGTGTGATTCATTTTACCACGTGCATAACTACATGTCCAAGCATACAGAAACTAAGAAACTAATGGGTGGGGCAGGAAGAGAAAGAGGAAGAAAGGGTCCATCAACTTCATATAACTTTGTGGGCTCTAGGACTGCAAAACTTTTCTGGAAAAGAACTATGGGTGAATGCAACAGGCCATCGCTAGATAATCTGCAATTCAGTATGACATCTGAAGCTAAGGCAGATCAAATAGAGAGTGTGTTTGAAGAAGATGAGGTCAAAGCGGCGGTCTTCACAATGGGAGGAGATAAAGCACCAGTGCACGGTTTCCCTATAGCTTTCTTTCAAACATTTTGGGAAGATACAAAGGAGGATGTAATGAATTACACGGGAGAATTCCATGCCTGAGGCATACTCTCCAAAACGATCGGGGCTTCATTCATAGCCTTAATTGCTGAGAGGGCAGGGGCTGAGAACATAAAAGACTATCGGCCTATTACTCTTATTTGTGCAGTTTATAAAGTACGAGCCAAAGTCCTAGCTACAAGGCTACAAAAAGTCCTCCAAAAGGTGATATCATCTACACAAGGAGCATTTGTACATGGACGTCAAATCCTTGACAGTGTACTAATCGCAAATGAATGCATCCACTCCAGAAAAATGTCCAGAAGACCGGGCCTCATTTGTAAGCTAGATATGGAGAAGGCCTATGATAGAGTTGACTTGAATTTCCCGTTATATCTATTAAGGAGAATGGGATTTGGCGTTAAATGGCGGAATTGGATCATGGAATGCCTCAAATCTAACTCACTTTCTATTCTAATCAATGGATCTCCGAAAGGGTTCTTCTCCGCCAAGAGTGGTCTGCGTCAAGGGGATCCATTATCAACGTTCCTATTTGTCATAGCAGAAGCCCCAGCTAATGTGAGGTTGATAAAAGGATTCTGTCCTTCAACTGATGCGCAAGAAATAACTCATTTGCAATATGCTGATGATACTATACTGTTCTGCGATGCAATAGAAGACCAGCTTCACAATATTAAAGCGATCCTTTTAAGCTATGAAGTGGTCTCGGGACTTAAAGAGTTTAACTTTTTCAAAAGTGAGCTCGTAGGGATAAAGTTGAATGAAAACCACTCTTTGGCAGAGCTCCTCGGGTGTAAAGCTGGAGTACTCCCATCAACTTATTTGGGTTTGCCACTATGTTCCGGAGTGGCCTCCAAATCACTATGGACACCGGTGCTTGAAAGGATGGCAAAAAAGCCATCTTTATGGAAGACCAAGTATCTCTCTTTTGGTGGAAGGATCACCTTAACTAAAGCGGCCTTATCGAATCTTCCAATCTACTTCATGTCCCTCTTTAAATACCCAGTCAAGGGAATCAAACGCATTGAGAAGTTGCAAAGAGACTTCTTATGGAATGGAAATCACAAATGAAGAAGTTTCACTTGATAAAATGGTCCAAAGTATGCAAGTCCAAAGAAGATGGAGATTGGGAATTAGAGCGGTGAAGGAAACGAATCTAGCACTTCTTGGCAAATGGTTATGGAGGATGGGGGATGGATCGGAAGCCTTATGGAAACAGGTACTCATTGCAAAATACTAAGTTTCAAGAGATGGGTGGCAAGTTAGAGATCCTATGTCACGATACTCTAGCATATGCAAAGGCATTCTGGCATCAAAGGAAATGTTCTACAAAAATATCAGATATCGCGTTGGTAAAGGCGACAGCCTTCTTTTGGACAGATCTCTCGGCAGGTGAAGTCTCCTTAGCAATCTCATTTCCAAACTTATTTAATTGTGCTACCAATCAAAGCACCAAAGTTATAGACTACTTGGAGAAAATTGACAATTGGGTAGTGTGGGGCCCCATTTTTAGAAGAAACCAGAATGAGGTGGAGGCGGCTCAATTTACAGAGATGATGATGCTGATCGGAAAAGTTTTCATTCCCAAAAATGGGACAGATAGAAGGGTATGGACAGCCTCTACAAATGGGATGTTTTCAGTTGCTTCTCTATTCTTATCCATGACTAGAGAAGCAATGGTATCACCGACACAGTTAGCTACACTAAGGAGGATTAAAGCCCCACCTAGGGTCATTGCATCCGGGTGGTCAGCCCTACTCGGCGGAATCTTAACGATGGACAATCTGAGCCGGAGGAGGGTATTGGTAGTGAATGCATGCCCGATGTGTCTATCACATGAGGAATCCATTGACCACCTACTAGTAAATTGTAGAATGGCACAACACATTGGGAAGGGGACTTAGCAGTGGTTTCAATGTTGCAGACCTCTTCTGAATTTCATAGAATCCCTTTTTGAGTATTGGAGAATGGGAATGGGTTCAAAGAGCGGGAGGATTATGTGGAAACTCTCCTCTGTGGCAACTCTGTGGTCTATCTAGAAAGGAATAGGAGATGCTTTTAAGGATGATCACGCAATGAATATCAAATAGGGGAGAGAGTGAAACAGCAGGTAGCCATTTGGGCCGCCACATTGCTACTCTTCAAGGGCATTTCAGCAAATACCATCATTCAAAATTGGAAGTAAGTGGCATCCTCACAGCCGCATAAATCCTCCATAGTCTATAGATGGACACCCCCACCTATTAGGCAACCCATGAATGGAAGGAGTAGGGGTGTCATCAGTAATGATGAAGGAACTACCCTATTGGCATGCTCAGGTCCGGCCGGTCTCTGTTCGATCAACAAAGCTGAAGTATTAACCCTGAACATCGGGCTGAGAGAAGCCTTGAGATTCAATCCTCAGCTATTGGTGATTGAAGGGGATTCTTCATGTGTGATAAAGTGGGCATCTCAACCATCCTCAGCTCCTTGGTACCTGGCAAGCATCATGGAAGAGGAGGTAGAGAATTCCAACAAAGTAAACATTTCATTCCATCAAATCAAGTGTTGCAAACTCCAAAGTGGACTGTCTAGCGAAATAGGGAGTATCCAAACCTGATTTGCTTATTGTTACCAATCCGCAATATGTACCTGTTTCTTCGGGTTAATACCCGAATTTTGGAGGGTGTCAACCTTTCTTTTTTGCGATGACTACTCTAATACTATAAATTTTGGATAAATAAATAGTCACCTTTCAAAAAAAACAAAAAAAAACAAAAACATAGCTATCAGAATCCTATGATTCGTTGCTGCAGGCCTAGGGTTAGGACTTCTATGAAGTGCCGAAGCACTATGTCCGCAGACACTTCAATACGTCTCAGCAGAGACCTCAACACGAGGATAAAAACCCATGATTCTATTCCAATTATCAAAAGTCTGAGATTTCCATCTCTATAATGTCATATATATAGGAAAAAATAAAACTTAGAGCCTAAGAAATCTAATTAAACTAGGAAAGCCAATAAATTGAAAACCTAATCCTGATTACAGTAAAATTCAAAACATTAATAAAAATTAAAATATTCCTAAACTTCTTTGGGTGGGACCATGTGTTGCCCGTTCTGCATCCCACCCCCCGCCCCCCCTCAGGTTGAAAGAAGAGTTCGACCTCAAACTCGGGTTGTTTGTGCATGAATGTGTACGTGTCGTCGCGCATCCCATAAGTCCCATTCTTGTCGTACATCCACGGGCAGCCTAACAAGATATCACCACTATCCATTGGGAGTACATCACAGCAAATTGTATATTCATAATCTTCACTAATGGCAAATTTGACTTGGCATGTATGTCGCACTTGTACTTCATCACATGTCATTAGCCACTTAACAAAATAGGGACGATTGTGCTTCTAAACCTTTAGCTTCAAGCGATCAACAAGAGTTCGGGAGATGATATTTTCACAGCTTCCTCCATCAATCACAACCGTACATTTTTTCCCATGTATTGTACCTGTGGAACGAAAAATATTTTTCCTCAACCACTTCTTTTCAACAGTGGGAGTAGACTCCTTGAGAACCAAGAGAGTTTCGCCATCCTATTCTGCTTCCATTTCCTCCACTTCCTCTGAATCTTCGTCCTAAGGATTATCTTGTATTTCTGGTTCATCACGTGCACCTTCCATTAAGTTAATTCGTTTTGGACATCCAAACGAATGGTGCCCCATTTGCTTACAATGAAAACAAGTTAACCTATTCTGATCTTCAAACTTGGCGGAAAGCTTTTCTGAGGAACGAGCACATGGATCGGAATCTAGCCTTGATGGGGTCTTTTGTGTATACCGTTTGGACACACTAGACTTTCGAACTTGATAATTAGCAATGTCTTTGGCTTTGCTAGCATGTTGGATGATCTCATCAACATTATCAAAATTCTTGAATGGATATGTTGTATGTCAATTCTCAACCCATGAAAATATCAATCAACCAAAACATCATCATCCTCATTCAAGCCACAATGAGCTTGCATTGTTAGGAACTCTTCAGAATACTCAACAACCGTCTTTGATTCTTGTTTCAAATTTTGAAAACTTGAACGCAGATATCTGTAGTAGTTGACCAGAAGAAATTTTTGCTTCAAAAGATTTTTCATCTCAATCCATGTCTCAACGGGGTCAATGTTTGGATTCCTTCTCTTCTTTTGCAACTCGGCCCACCAAATTGCAGCATAATTGCGAATTCGAGTTGCCACTAGGGTAACTATATGGCCATCAGTCATTGGCTCGTATGCAAAAATATTTTCCACACACTAACCAATCCATGAATTCATCCTGCTTTAGCTTTCCATCATATTTGGGAATCACAAGTTTAATTTCTAAGTCTCGATAAACATTGACTACGTGTGGATCTCGTTAATTCCGATTATGTCAGCCCTCATCTTGGTGATTATCCTCATGCCAATTAGTTTCTAAATTGGCTAATCGGGTCACCATCCTTGCAAGAGACTCTTCGATTTGAACCATCATTGCAGAGAGTTGGTTAACAACTTTCGATAACTCCGCAATGGTTCCCTTCAAATCCTCCTCGTTTGTGAAGGAAGACTCCACTTATGCCTTCTTCTTATGAACCACTGTTTTTTAATGCTTAAAAAAAATCTGACTGACATGGTGTAGATCTGCTCTCCACGATCATGCCGGCGAAAACGAGTCTTAAATCTGACAGTGGATGACCCCACAATTGCAAAGAGAATTTCCGGCTGTTGATCTTGGTTAAATATGCCTTTTACAGATTCTGGTGATGTAGTGATGATGTTCAACACAACCTGTTGGGCCTCAACCAGGGTTGGATTGCCCTTAACTGACCCGGATCTAGAAACCAGGCCCACAGATACTTGAGTCTGGCACATGTCATAGTTAGACACATGAGGCCCTTATTGTTGCTCCTCGTGTGGGTTGTGACAGTGGGGATTTGGTTTTGGGAATGGTATCGATGAAACGAAGGTGGGCTTCAGGACGATTTCTTGACTGTTGTTGTTGTTGGATTCTCGGGTTTGGAAGGTGTCAAGGGTAGGCGTGATGGGGGGCGGGGATTGGTTTATCAATTAGGGTTTGGGTATGGTTGACAATGGGTATCAATGTGGCAGGGCCGCTGGAGGATGGGGTAGTGACTAGTTAGGGTGACGTTTTGGGATTTGAGGATGGGTGGATGGTTGGGCTCCGATCGGTGACCGGAGATGGATCGGAGCGAGGTGGATCTTCTTTCTGATACCAACTAATGCAGGCCCTAGCGTTAGGGCTTGCATGAAGTGTCGAAGCACCGTGTCCGTAGACACCTCAATACGTCTTAGCAGAAACCTCAACATGAGGACGCACCTCTTCGAGGAAAAAAATCCATGATTCTATTCCAATTATCAAAAGTCTGAGATTTCCATCTCTACAATGTCATATATATAGATAAAAATAAAACTTTGAGCCTAAGAAATCTAATTAAACTAGGAAAGCCAATAAATTGGAAACCTAATCCTACTTATAGTAAAATTAGAAACACTAATAAAAAATAAAATATTCCTAAACTACTTTGGGTGGGGCCATGTGTTGCCCGTTCTGCATTATTTGCATCCTGAATCCTACGGAAAACGATTTGTATTTATGCAACGAATCCCATTTAAAGTCTTTGAAACTTGTGATTCAAGCGATTCAACGGAGCAAGAATAGCCACAACCAATAAGTTTTATATATATAAAGATTACTTAGTAGTTAAGGAAACGTCTTAAGAATTTTTGAAACTTTGGGGAGGTTTTAGAGACGAATAAAGGACATGCATTTGATTGTACGTATGTGGTTTGTCTGTATCTTCTTCTTCTTTTTCTTTAATCTTTTTCAGGTGTTTTTCTTCATGAACACTTTCTTAACTTAAAGAGATATCCTGCCAAGTAAGATTGATGGTTTGGAGTTTATTTTTACCTTTATATTTTTATTTAAAGATAAGAAAACATAAATATATATTGATACATTAAACTTATTTAACTATTTACACATATCATTTAACATATACTAATATATGCCATGATGTTCTTGATATAATTGCATGATGGACTTATTTGTCATTGTATTATAATGCTATGAATCGAAAAATGGATGGATTAGGAATAACTACTAATATATGCCAGGATGTTCTTGATATAACTGCATTTTTTTCACATATTTCTCAAAATATTTGAGGATCTAAGATGTAAAACTTCACAACTTGGAGTGAGTTAGTACTGTAAGACCATTCTAAACATCACTTTTTGAACATATGATTCTTTTAGTTAGGTTAATTTCGTTAAATGAACGTACACATGTAATTTTATCAATGAGTAATGATTATAATGTAAAATGTTGAAAACAAACGACCCTTAAAAGAAATATTCATCAGGTACCTGCACTAGTGAGCTTCCTTCTACATTGTGTGCATCACTCATTTCCTTATCAAGAGAGCTGGCCAATTCCATCGCCTTCAAAGCACATTGAGTTGTGACAGCTGTTATTCGTCGGACACCCTTAGCAATTCCTTCTTCAGATAGAAGGGCAAATGCTTTAGCTTCTCGTGTATTTGATATATGGGTTCCTGGAAATTTTGTCAAAATCAGTTTTAAAACACATCATTAACAACAGCCACAGGAAAGGTATCAAGCACTCCAAGACGATACCTCCACACAATTCAGTAGAAATTGATAACCAATCTTTGTTATCAGGATCAGAAAGAAGGTCCTCTACTTTTCGACCAACAGACACCACCCTGACTGGATCTGGATAGACCTTCATGGAGAACAAAAATAGTTGAAAAAAAAAAAGTCAATATAAAACCTTTACTAAATTAGAGAAGGGGTCCTCCACCAGAGTATACACAATCTATCCCAAAGTCTTGAGCTCGTAAACATGAGTTCCCATGTGCTAGATTATGCACAAAGTAGCATAAAACTGAAAGCCTAACCATCCAAGACAAATCCATCCTTTCCGTTGAATGTGGGGTGTTGCTGCATTTCTTTATCAACCACACTTTGAATATATCCCCAATGAAAAGTTCAGTTGTCCTAACCAGCGATGCCCAAATTCGGCAAGGATGCAGCAGACACCCCATGGATATCGTTTGGACATGGATAAAAGTGAAGTATCTATACAACACGAAACATGGATAAAAGTGAAGTATCGGATACAACATGAAAAGTTGTTTATTTTAATACATCCAGGTATCATGGCCCTATCTGGAATATTTCTGGGGTAGTCTTTCCAAACTAGATCCATCAGATCATGAGACCAAATCTCTAAACTATGGGCTCCACTTTCACATTTATTTAGGGTACTAGGCATATTATCAGGGTAATGATCATATTATTCTTTTAATTAAATGATGGTTCAAAACTCAGAGGTTAAATTAAAAATGTCCTACAATTGCTAGAGTAGAACTCAGGAACAGCTTACTTCTCCAAATACAGCTCGTAAACCAACTATACGTTTGGCATCAACAAGGTTCGCCTCCCTCCCATATACATCTAATTCATCCTTTATCTGCTGGTTCACAATCTTCTCAATTTCTCGTAAATTATTAGGATGAATAGGCTTCCCTGTTAAAAAAAAGTATCATAGATAACAGTTCTTGTTAGTAAGAGGCACTACATATGCAAAAGATAAAATATGGACAATGCCGAAACGAAGCAGAGCCCTCATCAAACAGAGGATTTAACAAACAATTGTGCATACAGATGAATGAGAAGTATACTACCGTGGGAAAAATCAAATCGTAATTTCTCAGGAAGCACAATGGACCCCTTCTGATCAACATGATCACCAAGTACTTCCTGCAGTTGTGTAACCACAAAGTTAAAAGAGGAAATGCATTGAGAAGTATGTGTCAAAATTAAGTAGACAACTATGGATTAACATGGGGACGAATAATCCAACACTAAAAGATATCACACTAACATGATGAGGATTCCATGTGAAAAAAAAGTGACAATTATCAAGCACTAGATAGGTGAGTTTGGGGGGTATGATAAAATAGATGGTAACAGAAGTATCTCGAATCCATCTTGTAGACCCTTAAATCAGGGGGATATATGAGTAGACAACCATGGATTTACATGGGGACGAATAATCCAAAACAAAGATATTGCACTAACATGATGCAAGCTTCCATGTGAAGAGAAAAAAAAATGTGACATTATCAAGCGCTGGATAGGTGAATTTGGAGGGTATGATAAAATAGATGATATTCATGATAATACTTGAAGTATTCGAAATCCATTTTCTAGGCCCTCAAATCAGGGAGATTTAATCCAATGGGAGTCATTTACGGATGCCGGGTGGGACTTTCAGTACCCACCTTTAATTCAGCAGGGTCCCGCTTTGGATGGTGGAGGATTAAAACTCTCACATCTGAAAACCATTGTGCGGGGACCCTCACTAGTGAAAAAAATGCTTACTATCAGATGTCTATGATCAACCAAACATGGCGTATCCTGGGCCACATGCAATCTACATTTGGATTTGTAGTGTGTAATGGCAAGTGGCACTACTGAGCCCCACATGAAATCTTACACTGTAGCTCAATTCAAGGACCATGCACTACTGGATCATTCCACATAATTGGATGTACCCAAAATCTAAGTAACCTAAATATTTAGGGCAGAAAAGCTGGCTATTTATTCAATAGTGTAATTGAGAATTGGAAAGACATGAAAGAAGAAATAACATTAGGTGGGGAATTTCTTTCCAAGTTTTCCTCTCAAATCACTGCTAGTAATCAATGTGATGATGTTCCATTGAAGAAAGGCAAAAATAAGTATACAACCTAATGCATGCTTCTTACTTCCATTGGGAAAAGGATAAACTTAACTTTCACTTCTGTCACTATATTATATCATCGTGATAAGGATAACATCTAAATGCACCCTATAAAAGTAAGATGAATGCATACCCTGAGAGCAAAGTTAAGCATGTGGGTGCAAGTATGATTAGGAGCAATGAGAGTCCGCCTGCCGTAGTCAACCTGATGACATCACCAAAAAAATGACAAAGTGTGATGGTAAAATACGAAAATTTTTACTGGTGAGTATACAGTGAAGGGCAGAATGTTTTACCTTGCAGATTACTTTATCACCAACATGGAATGTGCCATGACCACCAATAGAGCCAATGTGAAGGACAAAGCCTCCGTAAATTTGAACATCACTAATTTGAAATGTCCCAGAGGAGCCCTCAAGAGACCCAGTATCATATATCTGAAACCAATGAAACAAACTTGATCTAGAAGAAAATCTGATTGTATTCTATTCAGGTATATGTACAAAATCAAGTGAATAAGAATCTACAAATATGCACTACGTAGCATAGTTTTCAAAATCGGGATGGTATCGCAAATCGTTCATACCCATGAATCAAATCAAATCGCGAGTCGTATCGTGAATCGTAGGATTTTTTTCTTCTAATAAAAATAAAAAATAATTAAAAGAAAAAAGAAAAAAGTAATTTTCATAACCATCCAATTTTTCCATTTATAGCAGTATAAATAAAATAACAATAAACTCTATCATACAATCATATCAAGAACACCATGACATATATTAATATATGAAATAAATGATGTGTTCATAGTTAAATAAATTTAAAGTACCAATATGTATATTTTTTTATCCTTAAATCAAAATAAAAAAAAAAACAATAAAATCCAAACAATCAATGTTACACAGTAGTATATCTCTTTAAGTTAAGAAAGAGTTCACGGAGAATAAAAACCAAAACATATTTAAAAAAAAAGAAGTTATAGACAAGTACCATATGTACAGTCAAATGCATTTTCTTTATTCATCCATAAAACCTTATCAAAGCCGCAAAAAAAAATTAGGAGGTTTCATTAACTACTAAATTTTTTTTTTAAAATAAAAGCGCTAAAAGAAAGAAAGAATAAAGAAAGAAAAAAGGTAAATTATTATTAATATTAACTTATTGGTTGTAGCTATTCTTTCTTAGCTGAATCGCTTGAATCGTAAGATTCAATGAAACGAGTATCGAATCATAGAAATTCACACATGAATCGTATGATTCATTTATTGCATAGATATGAATCATTTTCCTTAAGATTTGGGATACGAATCATAGGATTTTTGCAGGATCCTCATGAAGTTGTGCTGCATATGCATAGAAAAGAACGAGAAAGATGGATGATGATTTAGATTATAGTTATCCACCAAAGCTGGCAGTAGACCAATAAGAACGATGGAAGATAATTTAGATTATAGTTATCCATCAAAGCTGGCAGCAGAGCCTGGTACATAGGTTTTGCGGCATAGGTGAATCGCTACTCTGATTGATTAATAACTGTAAGCTCCAATGATGAGTGTGGTGGTGGGAAAAATATATGTAATTTGATTGTAGTTTCATGTCTTCACTTTCGTCAATGCTTTCTTCACTTTTAATACCCAATTCTACGGTAAAAAGTACGTCCTTCTGACAAAGTATCCTCTCTCGTTCCAAAGCCCCCAATAGAATCTCCATTTAAAAGTCCGTTAAAATATTCTCTCCATCTTTCTTTAATATCATTGTCCTTCACTAAAACCTTTTGGTTGTCGCACTTTATACATCTAACCTGATCCAAGTCCCTACTTCTCTCCCAAATTCTCTCTTCTTTTTTTTTTTCTTTTTTTTTTTTGAATGGTTCCTCTCCCTAATTCTTGCAAGCTTGAAAATATCTCTCTCCTTCTCTTCTTTCCAACTTATTACATAGGTCATCATATGCTCTAGACTTTGCATCATTTACTATATTCTTTACTTTTTCTTCACCTTGGTACAAAATAAAATTTAAAAATCCAGTTCTGGAAAAGAAGTGGCGTGATTGCAAGTCCAAAGAGGGTTCTCAAATAAGGACTTGAAAACTCAGAAGTGGCATGAGACTTGGTTTCCTTGATTTCAAGTCAATTCCGCAGGGTCACATGAGACACGACTAAGCCCATGTGACTTTGAAATGGTTAGATGACTAGATCAAGTCAAATTACACCCAAGATTTTTATAACCATTTTCTCAAAAGATACAGAAATAAAAAAGTGTCAGTAGGCTTCATCTTGAACTTCAACCATAATTCTTTGAAACAATTGCATTTCTTATTTTGAAAGAATAAGCATTTGCTGAAGTCATAACAAATGAAAGGTTATAGTTTCATTTTATAATTTATAGTCATTCTCTAAGTAGATACATATGAGAAGGAGAAGAGGTTGTTGGGAACATCAAAGAAAGAATTTGTATTTCCTCTATAAAGAATTCTTCCAAGAAGTCCAAACCTAATCTTTTTCAAAGAAAGTACCATACAACCAACTATATGAGTCCCTTTATGGAATAAAAAAGATGGTAGGAATGGATTTGCACAGAAATCAACGTGTGTGCATCATTATGTAGAAGATAGTGTGGTTTAGGCCAGGCCCAGCCAGGCCCAGGCCCAGCCCAATAAGGCTATTGTACAGACTCACTCATGTGGGATCTTGGATAGTAGATCTTATATAGCTGATTCTTCTCAATTAGCTGATTCTTCTCAATTAGGAGATCTTATATAGCTGATTCTTCTCAATTAGCTGATTCTTCTCAATTAGGAGATATTCTTTCATTCTTTTTATGATTCTGATTTTGTATTCATGCCATGTATAGAGCCTTGATTAAGGCACATAGAGATTATAAATATACAGTCTATCCTCAATGGAAGACACACATTCACTGCAATTATTTTATTCTTCTTCTTCCATGCATTCTATCATGGTATCAGAGCACTGTGGGATCTCTCCATATCAGCACCAGGTCTTCTCCCGCATCTGAAGACTCTCTCTCTCTCAGCAGAATCTTTGTCGTCATTCTGCAAGGTGACCATCCAAGGTGGGCCATCTTCAGATCATCCAGAAATAAAAAAAAACAGTCACCACCACTGTGGTCGACCCTCTCCTCTAAGATTTATGGGCATTTTTTCAGGAATTTTAGCACATTAGAGGTAGGCCATTGACTGCTACTTGTGCTTTCACAGTTTTATAAGATAGTTTTCATCAGATCCGTTCAGTTTTGCGGATTTTCATCAGTTTGCCTTGCAACCTGTTCTGGAAGTTAGTACAAAGTCTCCCACAGATGACTGCTTTCTCTGATCAGAGGTCTGATCCTATTGTGGGCCCCACGTGACCACTCCAGCACCAAAATAGTGGTCGTCTGGCTCCTTTATTGTCTCTGTTGGGTTATTTTCTGTTTGGAGTTCATTTTTTTTTTGCTCCAGTTATCCATCTGAACCAGTCTTTCAGCCTCTCTTGCTGGTTATTGCTGACTAATTGCTGTTTAGTCCTCTCCATCTCTCTCTGTCAAGGGGATTTTCAGATTTCAGTCTTCAGAAATCTGAACCAGATTTCAGATTTCAGACACCGTTCTGAACCTGATTTCAGATTCTGTTTGCTGCTTATATCTGTCGGATTACTGTTTTGACGTGGTTAGTACTATTGTGTTGCTGACATTCCTTCTCTGCGACACATTCTACTCCCTTTTTGAGAACATGGACAAGTATGATGTTATTCCCGTTAAGTTTAATGGGCAAAATTATATGGCCTGGTCATTCCATTTGAAGAACTTTGTTGAAGGACAAGGTCTTTTTGGTTATCTTGATGGGTCTATCACTAAGCCTCAGATTACTAGTGCCACTGACTCCAAAAGTTTAGCCACCTGGTCCAAAGAGAATGCTAAAGTGATCACTTGGATCCTTAACTCCATTGATCCATCTCTAGCTGTGGCTCTTCAAGCTTACACTACCGCAGCTGACATGTGGGCTCATCTCAAGAAAATCTATCATCAAACCAATAAGGCCCGGAAGTTTCACTTGGATAGTGAGATTGCTAAATATGCTCAAGGGGATAAAACTGTGCAGGAATACTTTAATGGTTTCCTCACATTATGGACTGAAAGAGACTCAATGTTGATCCAAACAGTCTCTTCAGGATTTCTATCTGAGGCTCTCAAGTTGCAAGAAGAAACTCACATTAGTCAGTTTCTTATGAACCTACGCCCCGAATTTGAATCTGTTCGGTCGGCTCTCATGATTTTGGTGGAGAATACATATCTCATGATTTTTCTGCCTTCCTTTCTGATAAAGGCATTCTTCACCAGAAATCTTGTCCCCATACTCCTCAGCAAAATGGAATTGCAGAAAGAAAGAACAGACACATTCTTGAAACTGTTCGTACTCTTTTACTTGCGTCATTAGTTCCTCCAAAATTTTGGTGTGATGCTGCACAGACTGCTGTGTATCTTATCAATCGTCTCCCTAGTTCTGTTCTAGGACAAACTACTCCTTTCGGAGTTCTCTTTGGTCGTTCCCCTTCATACTCTCACTTGCGTGTGTTTAGCTGCTTGTGCTTTGTTCATCTTCCACCCACTGAGCGCACTAAATTATCACAACAGGCTGCCAAGTGTATTTTTTTAGGCTACAGTGATGAACACAAAGGATATTTGTGTTATGATCATTTCGAAAAACGCATGCGAATATCTCGTAATGTGGTTTTCTTGGAACAGGTTCCATTCTTTTCCTTAAAATTAGACGGTCATCCTATTGCTGTGTCTTATATGCCACAATTCTCGGAGTCTGCTTCTCCATCTACTTTTCCCAAAGTCTATGTCCGGCGTAACACGGTTCCTATGGCGACTCCCTCTCCTACTCATCTCCCAGAGCTGGCTCCTGAATCTTCAGGTAATACTAGTTCTTCTGATAGCATCATCTCTCTTCGACGCTCTAGTCGTCCTTCTGTTGCTCCTAATCGCTATGGTTTTCCTGCTCTTTTTACCTCCTTGGATAGTGCTCCTGTACCCACCTCCTATTCACAGGCCTCAAAGATTGCTTACTGGCAGGATGCTATGAATGAGGAATTGCTTGCTCTTGAAGCAAACCACACATGGGATTTGGTACCGGCCCCTGATGGAGCTTCTGTGATTGGCAGTAAATGGATATACTCCGTCAAAGTACACTCTGATGGAAGTCTTGATCGCTATAAAGCCAGATTGGTTGCGCAGGGTTATAAACAGGAATATGGAATTGACTATGAGGAAACATTTGCCCCAGTGGCTAAAATGACTACTGTTCGTACTCTTCTTAGTATTGCGGCAGCCCGCCACTGGCCTCTTTGGCAAATGGATGTCAAAAATGCCTTTCTCCATGGGGACTTGCGAGAGACTGTTTACTTAAAACCTCCTCCAGGATATGCTTGTCCTCCAACGCATGTCTGTAGATTGCGGAAAGCTCTTTATGGACTTAAACAAGCTCCCAGGGCTTGGTTCGATAAATTCCGGGCAGCAATCCTTCAGGCCGGATTTCATCAGAGTCACTCGGATAGTTCTCTATTTTTGAGATGGACACCAAAGGGCTACACATTCCTGTTAGTCTACGTTGATGATATGATTATCAGTGGCAATGATATTGCCGGAATTGCAGATCTCAAACTCCATCTTACTCGCCACTTCCGAATGAAGGATCTTGGTCCTCTCACCTACTTTCTGGGGCTTGAGTTTGTTCGTACCAAAGCTGGCATTAGGGTCCATCAGCGCAAATATGCTACAGATTTGATCACTTCAGCCAGGCTTCATGATGCTCACATTTTTGATACACCTATGGAATTAAACAGCAAACTCAATTCAGATGATGGCCCTCCCCTGGATGATCCTTCTGTTTTCCGGCGGATAGTTGGTAGTTTGATCTACTTAACTATGACTCGGCCGGATATTTCTCATGCAGTTCATACGGTTAGCCAATTTGTTAGCAATCCTCACAAACCTCACCTTACTGCTGCTTTACGCATACTCCGCTATGTTAAAGGCACTCTTCACCATGGTCTCTTCTATCCTTCTGGTACTTCTCTGCGCTTATCTGCTTATGCGGACGCCGACTGGGCTGGTTGTCCAGATTCTCGGCGCTCTACCACTGGCTGGTGTATGTTTCTTGGGGACTCTCTAATTTCATGGAAGTGTAAGAAGCAAACCACTGTGTCGAAGTCTTCTGCTGAGGCGGAATATCGGGCAATGTCATCAGCTAGTGCTGAAATCATCTGGTTACGCCGTCTTCTCTGTGAATTCGGTGTTCGTGTTGGTAGTTCTACTCCTCTTCATGGTGACAACACAAGTGCTACCAGAATTGCCAACAATCCGGTTTTTCATGAACGGACGAAGCACATTGAGATTGATTATCACTTCATCCGTCAGCATGTTGTTACTGAGAAGATATCTTTGCCTCATGTCTCTACTATTAACCAGTTGGCGGATATATTCACTAAGGCTCTTCCCAAAACGCGTCATCAGGATCTTACTTGCAAATTGATGTTTTCTGCATCACCACATCAATTTGAGGGGGAGTGTAGAAGATAGTGTGGTTTAGGCCAGGCCCAGCCAGGCCCAGGCCCAGCCCAATAAGGCTATTGTACAGACTCACTCACGTGGGATCTTGGATAGTAGATCTTATATAGCTGATTCTTCTCAATTAGCTGATTCTTCTCAATTAGGAGATCTTATATAGCTGATTCTTCTCAATTAGCTGATTCTTCTCAATTAGGAGATATTCTTTCATTCTTTTTATGATTCTGATTTTGTATTCATGCCATGTATAGAGCCTTGATTAAGGCACATAGAGATTATAAATATACAGTCTATCCTCAATGGAAGACACACATTCACTGCAATTATTTTATTCTTCTTCTTCCATGCATTCTATCACATTATACATGCAAGAGAGGCTGGTTTGTTCAGTCTCCCTTTTTTTATGGAATAAGTCTCATTTTTTTTAAATGAAATAACATGCTGTTGCTTTTGTTCTATCATTGTGATACTAATGGGCAAGTTAATGTACTATTTCTTTGTATTTACTGCTGATTTATTACTCTTGTTAGGGACTTAAAATACCAGATTTTTCTTTTAGATCTAAGCCTGCATATTTAGTTAATGAAGATACATTAGTCATTTCTTTTGGAACCCATGTTGCACCAAGTACTCGATCAACCACACTTATAAACCGCATCATAGTAAGACAAATCATTCCATAAAATGTGGGTATGTTGATAAATCAAGTTGTTCATGAGTGCAGTACCTGACCACCTTGTTCAGCATAGAAGCTTGTACTTTGCAAAACAATACCAACTTCTGCACCAGTAGTAGCACTCTCCAAGAATTCAGCCCCATTGTATATAGCTTTTATAGAACTTTCATGATCCTGATTAATTAATATATTAATAAAATATTTCAATAAAAAATAAATGAAATATGGACACTCATAAAATGAAAAGGAAAAATAAAGCAAAGTTCAATGAAAAATTTTAGCAAACAGAAGTAGCTGCCTTAATAACAAGTTCCTCAGCGATGGGATGGAATGAATCTTTATCCTGGTCACCTAGACCATGCAAGCTTGAAAAAGCTTAGGGATCCAAAAAGGTCACTTCAGCCTTTAGTGCTCCTTGGGGATACTGTTAGTCCTCAAGAACTAATTTCTTTTAACCCAATTTTAAAAGGTTTACATAGACTACAAAATTTATATAAGCATCACAAAATGCTCATATAAATTCAATGGTTCAATGCAAATGTAATAATCACCATAACAGTCAAATCAACTCAAAATGGGCAAGGGCAACACACTCCCGACTTGAGTGGTGTTGGCACCCTAGTTTCACACACATGCCTAGGGATCAATCTGTGGGTCCTCAATTAGAAGTATCACTATAGGACCAGTCGCCCAATGTAAAAAAAAATGGAACTGTTGTTCAAAACAATTTATAAGACAGCCAAACCGGTATCAGTAGTAAAGATTGAAGATGATCCGGAGCATTAGATGCCAAATAAGGTCCAGTATACCCAGTAGAATTTCGACGCATGGATAAACCATATCAATGGTCAGGATCATCCCCCTGCTCCAGTCTACTTTCATTAGGCAATCAACAAAACATAACACCAGTTTGATGATGCACACTAACTAAAAGCTGGCTCTTTCTGATGTAGCTGAGCCATAATAAAAAATAATAAACAGGTTTGCTTTTTGAACACACACCCCAGTATGTGTGGAGGCCAGCAGGATGCATGCCAATCACAATGGCTGAGGAAGAGACTTAGAAACGAGTATCGTTTGCAGTAGGGGTTTGCCAAAAATCAATCTAATCTAGACCAATGATTTTAGGGCATCAAAATTTAACAGTTTTATAAGTACTGTTTTTTCATTGCAATTTGAGCAGGTTTATGAATTACAAGTCTACTTCTTTACCGGGATTCTTTGGAGTTCTATCATCCAACATAACCAATTTACACTTTTCCAAGCATTAAATGGAATAATTAGACCATTTGATTTTTAGTACAATCCAAAATATCAGTTGATATGAGATGATGGTGAGAAAGATACACTGGTATGAACCCACCTAGGAGCTGGTGCAGTGGCATAAGGCGTGCGTTCGTACATCGTGTTTGAAACCAACCCAGATTTACCCGATGTGTGTTTGTGTGGGGTTTAGCGGGCACCACCCGAGGGATTAGTCCTATTGGGTGAAAGACCTCAGGGATACCCATGTCGGAAAAAAAAATAACATAGGCTGGTATGGGGCCAATTTTCCCTGGACAGTATGGCCTCACGTACCAACAGTCTGAACCATGGATTGGTCAAATATAATAAATAGTATAGGTGTGAGTTTTAGTATGGATAGAACCTTCTGCACATGACAATGCGAACCAGCCCGTGGGGCACACCTAAGACAATGTCAATCATGGGGGAGGGACAAGATGAAACAACCTCAATAAGACCTGAGTGAATGCAAAATATCAACCCTATTAAATCATTCTAACACCTTCATGTATGGTACTCAATTTAATGGTTTTAAAAGTCATCATTTTATCATTATTATTTTTATTTTTTTTTGAGCAATCGTTGGATGAGTATCAAGTTTAGGCTTGTGTCAAGTCATGGGTTGGTACTTGGTATTGCATTTGAGTGGGCAACTTGATCATAGGTGGGATAAGTGGTCCACAAAATTGGGTCAGAGTGCCAGACCACACATAAGAACCATACTCATCTGGATATTTCTGCAAATATATGGTCTTCAAATAGGTATTATTCCGGGACAGTAGCACATAGCATACTTCTGCAAAAAATGGACTGTGTCCAAATTAATGAGATAGACCATCCAAGAGGCAAATGGAACTTGGTGTCCTGCAACTTATAGTGCACACAATGGATTGCAGCATTTCTTTACAAACACCCAGAAATTTAATTATTTATTGTTGTGAAAAACTAGAAGAAAATTGAATTAGTATAATTATTGAGTGAGCAGTATGCTACGTGAAAGTTTTCTTACAATGTTATTACTTAACTATATCATTAGATCAAATTATAATTCTATATCAGTACGTTGGAGATATTGTACCATCTGGAGTGGCTGGGACTGGGATCAAAACAAATGATAAAGATATTACTGACATTCTTGGGCCCCGTGGGAGTGGGTGAACAAGATAGCTGGAGGATACCAAACTCTTAAGTAGTGGTGGAAAGAGATTCCAAAAACTTAACTACACGGGTAACAAGAAGCTCTAAAGTCTAAACTTTAAAGTGCCTTGGAAATTGTACTTCAAGTTCAGTAAGCCAAATATCCAGCAAATGGAAATCAAAACCTACTCTAGTTAAACTTATAGAGAGGTAGATGTGAAAATGGATTCCTTGCCTAAACCAAGTGCAATAGGTAGAGCTTTCTGAAAACAAAAAAATATGCTAACGAAATCCATGAACCTATGAATTTACCAACCTGGTGCCAAATAAACTTGCTGCTATCATCAGTTGCAGCTACTCCCCGTCGATGCAACTCCGAGGTCGCATCCGCATTCATGGCTATGGAATCACCAATTTGCTGCCGATATTTAACATAGCTAGAAGACATTAGAGCAATACAAACACAAAAGTAAAAATGGAAATAAATGTCAAATAGTATCTCATGCAGCTAGATATCACATCAAAGATTGTACAGCTATCCACAACAGAATCTACAGAGAGAGGTTAAGTTAAGACCTTGGCATACTCATGCAAATGCATCTCAATAGTAACATGTCTCAACTTGCACAGAAACAGTGTCTTTGGATTCCAAGTGTGGAAACTTGCTGGTGCAAAAAGTAGTTAAAAACTACAGCTTGGTTAAGTTTCGGCACGGTGGCCTTTCTAAAAAAAAATAAAAATAAAAACATGGTGGCAGTGGTGAGGCAGGAAGTACACTTAATATCCAAGGACCCTTTGAAGCGAGAGATCTGGCTGGAGAGTCTCCGGTCAACAAGTGTTTTTTGGGTCAGGGAGAATCTATCTCTTGGGAAGTGCCGGTAGGGAGGGTGTGTGTCAGTCTGAAGAGTTCAAGTCTAGATCTCTGTTGACTCTACTCTCCAAAATTTTATTTGAAGGGATAAAGGAGAGGTTCTCGCTCATTGTGGAAAGTGAAGCCTTTAATGCTATTTCCTGGATTACCAACCGAGCTAAGGGTCCCTGAAAGCTTCTCTATATCCTCATGAGATACAGCAGATTCATTGGGAAAGCAAGGGGCCGATAGGATTGACCTTCCGTTGGTCCTTTGTTGAAACATCTTTTTCTTTGCCTTTTTTTCTTTTTTTCCTATTTCTCTTTTCTCTCAATTCTTTCGTTTTGTTTTGTTTTCTGAGGTATGTCTCTTATACCTTGTGTGGGTAATATTGGTTCTTTAATCAATATAATTTACTGTTCCAATAAAAAAAATGCAATAGTAAAAACATAAGAGCAAATACCGGAGTACATCTTCATGTACTCCAAATCATCACCAACTAAATTATCTTTGTGCATGTATACTATCTCAAACTTAACCACGCCAAATCATACTGGCAATCTATGAAACCCGGATACTTGTACAAGCCCAACATATCCGTATCAAACCGATACAACAACTGTATTGTTACTTGATACAGCACTGATACTTCTAGGGAACAAGTTTAACATATCCTACTTATAAAATCCTTTATTTCATATAGTTCTTGTAAGGTATCGATCCTTAATTAGGTGCTTAATGCTAAGTAATTGTGGTTTATTAGGCTCTAAGCGCATTTAGGTGTTAATTACCTTTGTTTACGAATTAAAATAGTGTCCGCAAAGTTTTGAGTCCATTTGACACAGTTCGGTGCCTTAACGGGCTGATCGGTGAGCCATGCGCTAAATCAGGGGCAGTTTGGGGATTTCAGAAAAATTCCAAGTTAGGTTCAGTAGAAGGTTTGAGTTATTCTAGACAACTTTAATGTTCGGACCAAGTCCATCCAAGGTCCCGAAACCCTTCGTTTGGCAGTTTTCGCCAAACCCGGGTTACTGCCGTCACACGACTCAACTACACGTTTTTCGCTAGGAGCGTCGGAAAATCCTGATTCCTGGTTCGTTGGAAAGATCTTTTAATTTCTCAAGTTTCTTGTGAAGACATGATGACCCGACGACCATCGTTTTAGCCCAACAAACTGATTTCATTCAGATGGGCAAACTTTTAATTTTTGTTGAACTCTACTCTTATAAAAGGATACGTCTCCTCTCTCCTTCATTTCCATTGACCAGCAATTGTTCCTTCTCTCATTTATCTCCCGCCATTAGAGCTCCCAGCACCTTGCATGTCAAGCTCCTGGTCTCTGATCGCATTTCCGACACCGCCACGTGGACCACACGTCTCTCCTCTCTCTACCCATACTCTTTCTCATTTTTCCGCTGGTTGGACGACCTCCAACGAGCTTCTCCAGCTCAGTTAGCTACTATACAGGTAGGGGATTTCTACTAAATTGTTTGTGTGAGCTAATTGGCCCCTTGTCTTCCTACTTCTCCAATATTAGGAGCAAATTCCATGCCTTGGCCTTGTTTTGATTTTCTAGGCTTTTAGTGGCTGTTTTTGGGGATTTTTTGTGTTGGAGAGGTTCCTCACTTCTTCTCTGAGCTTAGGCAGCACCCTTAGGTGCCAAAAGACCCAAGGCAAGTGCCTAATTCGATTGACATAACATGCATGCAAGATCTCCCGTTCGGTTCCATGTTCTTCATTTGTTTGAATCATGTAATTGGTTAGCATTTTGTTAATTTTAATCTAAGATTAGGAGGCCCAATTGATGGGGAATATGATGGCTTTTAGTTCCCCTAAATCATGCCAAAAGACCCCCAACCCCAAGAGATCCCCAAAGGGGAAGTAAAACTTGGAAAAACTGCTCTCGGGTTGGCCATGTCTGAATGCAGGGTGCCATACTGCCATGTCCTAGAAGTCCCTATTTGACATCTCTTGGCCTGTTTTGAGAGGGTTTTCACCCCCAATCCCTTGCACCCTGTTCTAGATGATTAAAGGGATTAATTGACATGGATTAGGCTTGGAATTTGGATAAGCTTGGGACCAAATAAAGGACCTTGACTAGGGGTTCTTTGGACTAGAACATTGTACCTTAGGACACGATTAGTGTCTTCGACCGTAACCCTTCATGAAACCTGAACTTGGGCTTGACCAAGAGGGGTGTGGACCTGGTTCGCATCCCAAAGCCTTGAGCAATGACTTGTATGCCATGCTATCTTAGAGTTGGATGCCAACTTCTCATCGAGCACCAGATGAATTATGTAAAGGCATTGAATTCTAAGAGATGCATAGTGAGGACTAGCTATGTGTGATTCGCCAACGGCGCACTATAATTGGAATTTTGGACTAGTAATGGTTCCTTGACCAGTAGCCTGGTGCGAATCAATCATGACACCACACTTACATGTATTTCCATGCAAGGAGCATGAGTCCTCGTCATATGCAACATGTACCCTACGTATGCTTAGTCCGTACCCGTATCTGACCCTAGCCTTACCCGACCTTAGTATAGCACTGTTGGCTTTGTTGAGTCCGGTCCTTCGGAGACTTGTACTTTTGTACCGTTCTTAGCAGTGGGACAGACAGGATCATTGACACGTGATTGTGTGCCGGCATTACAACCAAAGGCAAACTCCACGATGGACCGATCCCCCTTGACTCTTCCTTCCAGACACCAATTACCTGCCAAAATGCTGTCCATTTGAACTTAGTTCAAATGGGCGGTTTTACTTGTTAATTCCAGACCTTAGTCTAGCTTTGGTCAATCTATCCGGTCAAGACCATTCTAGCCGTTTCTTTCCGATTTGCTCTAGCCCGGTTACTCGACCTAGTAATGTTCCCCGAGCATATGTACTGAGCATATGTACTAGTCTGTTTGCTTGTATCTACCTTGCTTATACCGCCTTGCTCGCCTGACATGCGACTCAGTGCAAAACCTGGACACTTAACATTATATGTACCTTGTACTAGGCTTGCTTGTATCATGGATCATGCATGTTAGCCTCCACAGCTACGCCGGAGAGCTACTGTGGATGGGATCTTGCTTGCCTTCCACAGGTATGTTGCAGCGCTGCAGCGTGATAGGGTCTTGTCTTGCCAACCACTATGAGAATTCGACCCGTCCTCAGGATTATTCCTGTCGCAGGCTTCTACTATGGGGTTGCGTTGCATTACATATCATTGCATCATGACACATGACAGATATTATGACTAGTTTGCTAGTATTATTGCTTAGCTTGTATTTGATTCTATTATTATTCAATTCCAGGATAGCTTGCCTAGTTTTATTATTATTGCTTCACATGATCACCTGTCCTTCTATTCGTTATTTTATGCTAACATGATATGACATTTTTATTGAGTATCTTGCCAGACTGACTTGTCTGACCCATTCCACACTTGGTGCCATAGGTTACGTTTCTCCTGCCTGATCCCCAGAGCTAGCTGACAAGGAGGCGACTGCAGAGCTGTAGTGCGCGGGTGTGTTTTTGCAAAGGACTATCCTTTAGACATGGTATTTGCACGAGAGCTATCGTCACAATTTGGGCAGTAGTCTTTTGGGTTTATTTATATTCCTGTACTGGACTTTAGTGGCCCTTTTCTTTTGGGATTGTAATTAACTCAATCTTTGTTTATAAACTTGAATGTTGGGAATGAAATATCATGCTTACTTGTCAAGCTCTATCCATCCCTGTTTTATGTTCATAGTAATCTAATGTTGTACTACATGACAGAATATGGAAATTATAACATTAGTGATGCAAGCTGGAATCCAATGAGCTCTGGACTTCAGGTTGCACTGCAATGCAAAGCTTCCGCTAAATGTTCTGTTATCGGGTTGAAGGAAATTTTGTACCCTCACACGCGCGGATCCTAGGGTGGGAATATGATTACTACAATAAACCCCCAATTCACGGCCCTAAATATGGTTTTGCGATCTAGGGCCGTGACAGTTCTTTTAATATTTTTACTTCTCACCATAAAAAATGCCAGAAAGGGACAAAAATAATGATAATTTCATTGATTCAAAAGTGATCTAAAGAAAAAATTAGGACACCCGTATCCATATTTGTGTCCTAAATTTTCAAAAGTGAGGAGTCGTATCCCCGATTCCATATCAGTGTCCGTATCCATATCCATATCTGTGCATCATAGCTGGCAATTGGTACTGAAAATGAGATGTCATTTTCTCTTAAATAGATGGCTTCAATTGTCGTTTTAATTATATTTAAAAAAAAAGATAATAACAATTTTCTACCTAGAAACTGACAATACAAAGAGAATTGGTTATGACATAAGTCTAAATAAAAATTAGATTCGACCCCTGTCAAGTCCATATGGCAACTGATTGCAGTAACCAGACAATAAATCATGATTGTCGGCCATGTACAGGCATGTATCACAAGCACAGGTTATCATGGTCAAACATCAAGTACACAAAAAAATCAAACCAGTTCAGACTTCAGAGACTACAATGATATGAATGTATAATCATTACAAGCACCAAACCACTAAGGATAAACATTATATAATTGAAGGCACACTGCCCTAGAATTATACAGCAGTTTAAGACAATAAAGTAATCAGCAATTACTGTAACAAATACAACCAAGAAAGAGGAAAAAGAAAGGAAAAAATAATAAGCTACCTTGTTACAAGCATTCCTAGATTTTTCTCTTGCTTCATCCATGGCAATATTAAAACCCACCATGTCAACTGTTAAGCTTCTTTCTTCTGCCATCAGCTGCAAGCGATAAGCACAAAGATAGATTGCGTTATCATTAACCTTCAAAAAGAAAACTCACACAGGTAAATTGTAAAGAGCATTCCACACACCTGCGTCAAATCGACTGGAAACCCGTAAGTGTCCCACAAAATAAAAGCATCCTGCAATCAAAAGGAATCACATAAGATGCCAAAATATCTCAAAGATAATGATAGGGATCACAAAATCCTAGTAGTAGTCAGAAGGATCCCAAATGGATAGATCTGCTGCATTTGGCTTGAGTAGTTCAGTTTGGAAAGATGGGGTTGGCAATTGTTCTAATGAGTAGAACATGTTAAAGAGTTGCTAGCTAATCATTTGTAATCTTTATTGGTTGTCCCTCATGAAGCAGACGACTTTGCCGCAAAGAAGGGAAGGGAAGGGAGGTCATGTCAACTACATAGTGTAGTTGCTTTGATTTGCTGCTTCCAAGCGTTCAGGCCAAGAATGGGGAAAAAAGTTTAGGTCCACAGAGTAGTTTTGAAAACCATTAACTACCTATACTGTGAAGAGAGCAAACATGATAATAGATGGATGAAAAAGACTAAGCAAACATCTTCATACAACATAATTTGAAAAATTTTATCATTGCTGGACACGTGATAGAAATGCACCAACAATGCTGAAAATTGCCGAACTTGAAATCTTTTCTAATAGCTTTCTGGAAAGCAAAAGTACTATAAATACTCCAACACTGCAGAAGACAATAGAATGCAAGGTTTCGTGATGGCCATGTAAGTAAGAAACATGTTTCTGTAAACAACCCACTCATGCAACATAACACCACAGCCCCAAACCACAACAGATGCAGTACAAATAAACATATTGGACATGAACTTGCCTGCCCACTAAATATGTTTCCCTGTACCTCCTTCGCAGCCGCCTTAAACTTCTCAATTCCCTGGAGAAAAAGGCAGTGCCATGTCAACCTTCTATCACTCTCAAACAAAGCCATCATAAACATGAAAGTCTATGGCCATTTCTTTCTAAAAAAACATACAAAGGTTTTAGTTTTATTTTAATTTTATTTTTTTAAAGCGGAAACTGAAAAAATGTTAGTAATTAAAAAAAAACCAGAAAATACCCCAAAAAAAAAAAGAAATTAGAAAAAAGTTTGTAAATCACACATCAACCATGATGGGGTTTAACTGTTTAAGGGTTGGGAAGGATTCATGATGTTTGTCTTATATTGAGCATTATCAAGGAGATGTATTTTCAGTTGAGTTCAAGTTCAATGTTAAAAGGGATGTCAACTTCATGACAGATTTGCTTGCCAAGAAAGTGGTGGGAATGAATGTGCTTTTTGATGGGGACTCCCTCCCTCTGTGCAAGCGCACATGCGTGCATGCATGCGGAGGAAGGCTCTCCTAAGGACGTCTCTCATGAGAGAGATTTTGTGGATTTCCCTTTTTAGGTGCATGTGCGACCCCTTACGATCCAACCCCCTTCCAACTCATTGCCCCCCATGAATTGGCATCAACCCAAATTTGACACATCCAACTATATTACTCACCATTGGACTGATATCCTAAAAGATGATTCCTTCTAAAACCATTAAACTTAAGGGCTATGGATGAAATGATTAGGATGAACTACCGGGGTTGATATTTTGCATACCACTGAGTCTCATTAAGATCTTTACATATAGACAAACCACCAGGTCTATAAAAAATTGACAAATTCTAGTATTCTCCAAAATGGGCAAGATCTTGTGGATTGTCCATTTGAAGGAATTAAGTGTTCCAGCAGGGAAAAAAGATTAGGATTGCATGACAAATAGTGGTGAAAGCTGTTCTGGTGGGAGGGAAATCTAGTATTAAGCAAGTTGTTATTTCACCTCCCCCTACTGAAAATACTAAGCTTAAAGTTCTGTGTGAATGGGGCAGCAGGGATAGGATGGGTTCTGGATGCCACAACGGTGAGACTCTTTTAAGGTCTTAAACTGGCACAGCCGTAATTTCAGACTCTAATGAGACACAGTTGGGTGCTGGGTGCTAAAAGAGAAGCGTCTCGGATCTATTTGAAATCCTTTACAGATAAACTTATTGTAGAAAGAGATTCTTTGAGTGTAATTAATTGAGTGAATAATTGGGGTTTTGGGCTGTGGCAGTTAGCCTTCATACGTAGTGAAACAAAGTTCTTGTGCAGTTTGTTCCCAGTAACATTTACTCATGTACAAAGAGAGGTGAATATGCTGGCAGATTAATTAGAGAAATTAAATGTAGATAAGAGAGAAGTTGCTTATGGGAACATCCTAACCTTTCTGAGAGTTCTAGTCTTGTGGGGATGAGTCAGTTTTTATTGTTTAGTCCATGAACCTTTTCATTTACAGTATAGTTCTCTTATGGTAAATATCTTTTTGTTTCCTTTTATATCCATGAAATTCATTACCAATCCAAAAAACAAGAAAAAAAGAAAAAATAAAAAAGAAAAAGAAAAGTGATGTCACAAGAAATTCAAGCTGCAAGGCTTTTGAACGGTTAACCACAAAACATCTTTAAACTCACTTTTGCAGAAAGCAGATACTAAAAACGAAATCATGCACACTCATATTATCAATTACCTTCACCAATGTCTTTCCAAAACTTGTTTCCTCCTCTGCAATAATGTCTTTGATGTTTGATTCACCTTGTTTCAATTCTGGAAAGATTTCCCCCATTACTTTGACAACAACACTTACAAGCCTAGACATCCACATATCCATAACACACATTACAGACTGATGCCAAATTAACAACAATAAATAACATCAACTGAACATGGGGAAAACCAACATCAATTAAGATAAAGTTAAATGTAAGTAAAGAAAGAATCACGCAAAGCCAACAAAGCTATCTAGCATACGTTGGGTGAGAAAATACGCATCATTCTTACCCACTGAAAAAACCTTCTTCAGCTTTCAGGACTTCCCTTCCATATCGAACAGCACGTCGCAGAATGCGCCGTAATACATATTCCCTTCCCTCGTTTCCTGTATAACAAATACGACTTGTCACAAGATCATGAGAGTGAGGCAACATAAACAGCACAAGAAATGCCCTAAAGCAAGCATAGCACAGTAAGTTATCATTTTTCCTCAATTTTTGAGAATAAGTAATGATTTTAAAATAATTTATGAGTTCCACTTGGATTCAGACTAGCCATTCAATCATTGCAGACAATTCATTAGGTTTATCACAGATTTAATGGATCACCATAACCAATCAGAAGAACCTAGTCATCCAAGTCTAAACCCTTTGTTCTAGCTGTTCATTTTTTAAAAGCCATAATCGTGATCAACTTTGTAATGTAAGAGCGGAAAAAAGTATGTGCGCACTAGCTATATCAGTTTGCACCAGACACTAAAAAAAGGATATCCTCATGCCTGTGAGATAAAGGTACTTTGACTATCATACAAGAAGAATGAGTTCCAGCAGAAAGAACACAAATTGAATCATAAGGATTAACAATTAAAAAGAAAAAAGAAAAAAAATGAAAAAGAAAAAGAGCGCATGAACAATCCAGTGCTATATTAACAAAACTTTCTTAAGGTAAGGAACCCCACCTGGACGAGAACCATCAGCAATGGCAAATGAAAGAGTCCTTATATGGTCAGCAACAACCCTGTAAGCCATGTCAACTTTGTCTACATCATCAGGTCCAACCTTTCCAGAGTAAGGTGGAGCCCCTGTAGCCTGGAAAAGAAAATGGAAAGCAATGCACTGAGATCATGTCTGTGAAACTTAAGCCGATACATATACATACACGTGAAGATAAATGTGTGCATATATATTATATAAATATATAGAAGATACTTGGGAACATGATGGAAAGGATAAGCAACTGATTGAGGATGATAAGGAAGAAGACACAGTGACTCATCTTTACACTTTATTCTGTGACATGCCAAGTCATTGGTAAATCAGTGGAAGATGATGTATGCACCACTGATAGCTAACAACAAAAAACGGTTGCGGAACATTGTGAGTAACAGGTATGCACTATATAACGGACAAAGCAGCGCTGACAATATTGTTTTGACAAGTGATTGATTCACCACTGATAGGCTGCTGTTGAAGGATTAGCACCCCAACTGTCGCCATTGTTAGTTGTTTGTGCAGTTTCCTATCACTGATTGGTTTTGGGATTACTGGCTAGCAACTTTGTCATGGTATTAGAGCCAAAGGGCAAGTTAGAAACCACGCAGGGCAAAAATGCCCCACGCTGCGTTGTAGTCTTGTGCAGGCGTGTGCTTTAGATCCGAGTGGTGACCCGCCCAGGGGGTGGGTGTTAAGTAGTTGTTTGTGCAGTTTCCCATCACCAATTGGTTTTAGGAATACAGGCTAGCAACTCTGAAAGGCATGAAATGGCACTTAAGAGGGAATGAAGTACAAATCCAAGAGTGGTGTCAAGTCAGGCATTTTATCATGGTAAATGTGAAGACAAAGCACTACTGCACATGGATGCAAGAGATAAATTAGTAAGGTAGACTGTTGCTAGATGATCAAGATGTAGACGCAGTGCAGACAGGTGTTCCCATATTCATCTATCAAGTTGGGAAGAAGATAGAGTTGCATCTCACGAAGCCTAAGCTGCAAAAAATGCACCGAGTTCGAACACATTGAAAGAATCCGATCATGGCGAAACATCTACAAGTGCATAAATGAAGCAGGAGCTGATGATCACGAACTATTTGGATATGTTACTGATATGACCATTGATTATCTTAATCAGCTTGAACATAAAAAGGGGCCGAAATCTCATGTTAATCAGAAAAGGAACGAAGGAATGGGGGATCGATTGGATGGATTCAAATCCATAGTGAAAAGTTCAGAATTAATTAGGGATCAAAATGGCAACTTGATGACCCCTTTGGACGATCTGATCGAACCTGATTACATCAAAACCAGGTCTATGTGGGATATCCATATCTGGTCCAATTAGACACCTCTTTGCCTGATCCAATAGTCTAAAAGGTGGGGACCATATCCCACATAATATGGGAATTCCAGTACATTCTTGGCAAGCGAAACTGAAAATAGGACACTTCCAAAAATCAAGTTACTTGTGAATGAAGAAAGCAATCAAGGAGCATCCAAAAATGAAGCACGCAGGACCCATTCCAAAAAAGGAAAGGGATGACCCCTCCCTCTATATTGCAAGAAATCTCATAAGCCTGCACATTTCCAAATTCAAAGTGTATCCAAGAGAAATCTTTTCAAAGCAAGCACCCGCTAACAAGGAGAGAAAGTAGGTAGGGAAATTCTACTTGCACCCACATGTTTTGCTAAGCACACCCACTTTCCCAATAATACCCAAAACACGCTCTTCTCCTCTTCTCTTATCTCCTCTCCTCTCCTCCTCTTCTCCTCCCCTCCCACTTGCTGTGACCTAACTCTAGCAGCCTCCCCATCACCGGCGACCATCTCTCCCTCCGGCGAGCTCCCCTCTCTGCCCCACCATCACCGGCGAGCTCTCCTCTCTTCTCCCTCTAGTGAGCTAAGCGGTTTCTTCTCCTATTCTCTTCTCATTTCTCTTCTCCTCCCACCTGCTGCAATTGAATCCCGACAACCGCCCCATCACCGGCGAGCTCCCCTCTCTACCCTACCATCACCAGTGACCATCTTCTCCTCTTTCTTTGCATGTATCGCTCGCTGGTGAGGTGCATGGAGTTTCAAGGACGTACACATAAAGAGGTGCATGGCCGTGAAACCCCATGCATATATCATGTGCACAGCGTTTCACCCGTGCATATCTCACTTATGGGTATTTTCGTCAAGGGTATTCGATAATAAGTTTTTTTTTTTTTTAGAAAAGTGGGTGTGCTCAGTTATTTTCATGGTGCAAATAGAATTTCTCAAGTAGCTAACATGTGGAACCATGCACTAATGGACATCCAAGGCTATTCAAGAAAGGCTCCTGGGTTTTGTGTTTTTTTCTCTTTCCATGCTATCTTCTAAGAACTTGTTACATGCCTTGCCATCAAGCATTATCATAAACAAATTATATGAACGGCTAGCATTAGAAGTAGATTTAGGGTTATCTTTTATGAGAATCATTATATAAGCACATGTAAAGGGAGTCCAACCCATTCCTGGAATTTTTTATGAAAATTGAATAAGTTGCATATTTTGCAATTTGCTTGTTTCTCCCTTTGTTGAGAATCTCCCATTTGATTGAAGGCATTGACAGTGGATCTAGCAACCACTGGTAAGCAGCTTATTGTCTTTATCCTTGATTTACATTTGATTTACTGTTGATTGAAGATTGGGGTTTGTTGGGCTCACAATAATCAGATTGGGCTTCGCTTGACTACGTCAATAAAGCTATCTGGATATGTCCAGAAGTTACTGTTGACCTCTAATTACCACATTACACATTTCCACTCCCTATCCAGATCTAAAAAGGATATACCATAAAATTTCTTCGCTTTTAGCCCCCATCGGAAGGAAGATGCGTGATCTTATTTTACCACCATTGATGCAGATTAGTCCACATACACTGACGATGACCAATGACCTATGATTCACAGATACGACATGGATACAGCAAGAACACGGCAGGGAC
Source organism: Persea americana (assembly GCA_029852735.1). Classification (NCBI taxonomy): domain Eukaryota; kingdom Viridiplantae; phylum Streptophyta; class Magnoliopsida; order Laurales; family Lauraceae; genus Persea; species Persea americana. The sequence continues at coordinate 73,931,114 of CM056813.1, forward strand.
ACAGATTTTACATATAAAAAGTGAAGTATCGGATACGATACGACACGATACGTTGCCCATTTTGAAATATCCGTGCATCATAGCCAATGACACATTGGCTCAATCTTTGGTTATCTGGAGGCATAGGATCATGCATGTAGGCTCTGTAACCATGTTTAGAGGGTTTAGATCCATTTGGGCCCAATCATCATCATCATCAAAGCATTGTTCCTAAATATGCAATTAGTGGGAGGTTTTAACAGAACAGTATATTATGGGGTATGCTGAGCAGACACAGTAGACTGTGGGCCCCCAAAACAGGACCTATTCGGACCCAAACTGCTCCTACAAATGCGCCTGACCCATGTGGATCTGTAAGAGTTCAGGACAGGATAGCTCAAAGGATGTTCGTCCAGCCCAATGGGACCATGCAAACAGACCACAGGCTCTTCATGGGTCATGTGCAGGTCACGCCCTTGCAAGACTTGCACAATTGTTTCATTATTTTGAAGCTGTGAAAGGGTTGAGTATTTCTTGTTTAAATCAACGGTTGGCATTATTAATAGGACTGGAACCTTCTGTTTAACAAATTAATAATAAAGACACAGCCAGCAGCCCTATGATTTCAACCATGCTCAAAGCTTTGAAGGAAAAGTCCTCCTTGGATGTGTGAGGGGTCAAGAGAATTGATTTTTGGTGCCCCAAACTCCTCCTTCCTCCTTGTGAGATTGATTTGGCAGTAATTTCCACTCTGTTTATCATATTCCTGCTGTCTTTCTGGAGTGCTCATCACAAAAACAGCAGTCACAACAGCCCTTTGGAGTTGTAGGTTGCAGCCCCTTTTGAGGCATCCAGGACTCAATCAAACATGAACCCTGGGGTGCAACGTTACCCTTCGAATATTCTCTTATTCCTTTCATATCATATTCCCCCATGAAATCACCAAAGATACCATTTACCATCAAATTTGACCTCTCCTCGTAAATGGTCCCCAATACCAACCTTTTGTAAGGGAATGTAAGGAACATTAAAGGGCAATGAAACAGCAAAATGTGAAGGAAAATGCCACCAAATACAAAGAATGGGCACATAGATGATCAAACAAATGTTTTTTTAAATAGTATGATCAAACAAATGTTCATTAAAACAATTCTACAACATTTAAGATTGGCAAGAATAAAGATTTTATTGGACAAATCCATCCAACAAAAAAGCATTGATCCTTCAAGGCACAACGGAACTCCAAACTAAGAGAAAAACAGAAGCAGCAAGCCATTTATATTCTGAGTTGATATCAACATTCAATACATACAACCTTTAGGGAACAAAGATGTACGATGGGCACTTAGAAGATGTAGTTTCCAGATTCTACTACATAATGCACATAGCGAAACAGGCAACAATCACATCTAAAACACCATTAATATCTTTCAATCGCCACAATTAAAAATTAATGTTTCCGATACAGATTCCAATCACAGAAGTTGCGGCTAAAAACAGAAAAGCATTAGAAAGCATTCCATACTAGTATCAAACTGCTCATACCTGTTGTATAGCATCAAATATGGGAAAAAATACGTCAGTATCATAATTGCTCATCTTGTTTTGAAGGATCGAAGTCAACCTTTCAAAACCCATCCCAGTGTCGACATGTTTTGCCGGTAGTGGCTTTAGACTACCATCACTTTCCCTATTGAACTACAAAAGAGTCACCAATTCAAAACCAGGACAGCCAAAAGAAAATCAAATCACATTCAACAGAGAAGCAAAGGCAAGGATTTCCCAAAACGTTAAAAAAAAAATACCTGAATGAACACAAGGTTCCATATCTCAATGCACGTAGGGTCATCATTATTAACTAATGACGACGCATCCCGATTACCAATTCTATCATAATGGATTTCAGTGCACGGCCCACAAGGACCAGTATCACCCATCTCCCAGAAATTGTCCTGCTCAAAGTTCAAAGGGAATACGGACTTAGTTCTTTTACCATCCCAAGAAGTACCATTGACAGATAATGGAACCACAAGACAGATGCAAGAAACAATGAAGGCCATAAAAATGGACCTGATTCTGAATATGCATGCATGAGTCGCATTAACATGGGGAACATGTCAAAAAGAGAAAGGAAAAGAAGAACCAAGTTATTTCAACTAATCTGAAATAGCTAAGTACAAAAAATATGTGATCTAAACCAAATTCATTTATCAAACAAATCAGAAAAGCTTGGGGAGCCCACAGGACACAAGCCAAATCATAAGGGTAGTAGAGAATGCAAAGAGACACCAGAATTGGAGGTGGGTGAAATTTCAACCCCAACCATTCATTTTGCAAGTCCTTAGAAGCATGGCTACAACATCTAGTTGGGTCAAATCTCACTCACTCTAAACCCATAACACCACTTCTTGAACGGATGCTATTCACAATCAAATAAACTAGGGAAAAAATACCTTACTTGTAAAACCATAAACTTCATGAAAATAATTGTCATCATAATCCCATGAGGATGATTTGGGCACTCCTTGCCAAGACCTTCCAATGCATCCATCCCTTAGGGCCCCAAAGAAAAATGGTTCCACAAAAGCATTTCTATGATCCATCATGATTCACTCCAATGATGAAGAACTGTTAGATCAGTTTTTTTGTGGTGATTGCAGTAGCATATGGGTGTCTAAGATCAAGCATGAGTGGGTTAATCTGTACAAACTATAAATGCGTACACCCTTTATAAGAGTGCCCCCCCTTTTCTTGTTTTAGTTATATATTTTTTCAAGAGGGGATAATATTCGTATTTTAAAATAAGAACTCTCTATGGCACACCTATAATGAATCCAAACTCTCACATACACCAAACATAACATCATTCCAAATCTAAACCACCCGCGCCACCCCCCCCCCCCCCCCCCACCTCCCCTCCCAAAAAAAAAAAAACCCAAGAGGGAGAGAAGAAAAAATGAACATGAGGGAGCCCCACGAAAATAAAAAATGCCTTGCTTTAAGAACAAGGAACCAGTTCCCTCAGAAATTTACATACATATTGAGTCAGAAAGGTGCAAATCACAAAGCTTCCTCAGATAGATGCGGTAAGGCTTCTATCATGATGGTATTGATAATGAATGAACATGGACAAAAGGTTATTGAACTTGCATTGATCCCTAACCATCAAAGTTCCATCAAACTAACAAAGTGACATTTCTTCTGACATTTTCCTCAGACCTTAACAAGAAATCATAATCATCAATTGAAGAGGCCATCTTTAAGAATTAGAAAAATACAAAGCCAAGCACCAACAAAAGCATTATCAAAACCAACTATATAGTTATGAACATGGAGCACAAGTAGTTTATCATTCACAAGGAACAAAAATAAGCAATAAGAATTTACTTTGCAACCAAAAGGCAAAACACGCCCAGGTGGCAAATATCTTAGCCATATGTCCTTTGCATCATCATCAGCAACAAGACCAGACTTCTCATCACCACCAAAGTAGGTAGCATAAATGCGGTCCGCCGGTAGTTTATACACCTGAAACAAATGAACACATTCAAGAGCAAAAAAATTCAGAAAATAGAGTAAACAAATATGTATTCATACATGAAGCACGACACAAAAGGTTCTCAAATTAGTAGTGTGTCTGTACGGTTATGCCAAATAATAAATTTAATGGTATCATGTATTAAAACAAGACCAAAATGTTTATATTTGTTGTTGAATGCACTCTAATCCTCTTAATCGGACATTCCAATATCTACCACTATAGTCTTCAAAGTCCTTTTTTTGTAAATTAAAAAAAGGAAAGTAAACTAATTAGATATATTAGAAGAGAAGTAAATAAATCGGCATAGCAACGATTAAAGGCTAAAATCAAATCAAAACGATAACAAGTACCCCCCACCACAGGTAGCTCAGTGCTGAGTCACCCCCCCTTCCACAGAAACAACAAGGCATCGATCCCCAGTTGTAACGCAGGTAAGGGACTTAGGTAGAGAGTGGGTGAGTATTTAGCAGAGTAACATAAAGAGGGTAAAAGACCAAAGTAAAACCAAAACTACATAACAAATACTCCATTTTCCCCATCATCTCCCAACGTCTAGCACAGAAACACCAACAACTCTTTTTAGAACTTCCATCCAAGAATCTACTTCAGCTTGGGCCTGCATAGGCACACCAGCAATTGTATTTAACTTAATTATGGGATAAATGATTGTTCCTTTCCAGCCAAATAGACCAACTGCCTGCTGCCATAGAAATAATCCAAAGAACAGCTCTACTTTGGGTAATAAATCCAAAACCGCCCATTTCTACTAAATCCTAAGCGCTCTAGGCCAAACACTTGCAAGAAATAAGTCCAACTGACTTGGTAAATGGACAATTAACAAAGAAATGGTACGCATCCTCTGCACCTCTCCAACAAAGGTTGCACATAGTAACAATCACCTTATCTCGCCATTGCAAAATATCAGCTGTTAAAATTTTGTTCAAGACAGTGACCCATATGAAAAGTTTGAACTCGTGGAGAAATTCTTAAGTTACCAAACAAAAATAAAAAAACCTTTCAAAAACAAAAAAAAAAACAACAACAATAAGATTCTAAAACAGAAAAAAAAAAAAAAAAAAAAAACAATTATGCTCTCCGCTTCGTATCAATTGATCATGGAAACTTTTGACAGGAAACTCACCACTCTTGGCAAGATACCATAACCTAAAATCTTCTCCGAAGCTTGATATGTAAACCTGAATTAAATAACTCATAAATGCCTCAAATACCTCAATCTTCAAAGAGAAGCCCAAACAATAGGGTCACCAACTTTCCATTTTACTCAAAGCCTTTGCAATGCATCCACCAAAATAGCATAGAAAGACGGAAACTCATTGGCCAATCTAGAACAACTGTACCACAGATCAGTCAAAACAATGAATTCTGTTTGCTCTTTTTTTCTTTTTTTGAATGATTTTTTTTTTTTTTTTTTGAATGATGAATCTGTTTACTCTTGACACACCTATATCAAACAAAGGTAAGAGATTGACCCATGACCGTGAATAGATGTAACTTCTCTCCATATTCCATATGCATTTGGAGTTTGGACACCTATTAAGAATATCCAATCTAGTATTAGCAGTATGATACTTTCAGATCAAAATATCACACTTTAACCCATTACCTGCAATACCCAATCTCCACTGCTAGTTCAAAGCAATGCTTTCATTCTATTGATAGAGCAAATTCCAAACCTACCTTCTCTGCTAAGCTGAGAAATCTATTTCCATCCAACTAAATGGCACTTCCTAAGCGCTTGAATAGCATAAAACGAAAGGTCTCTTCGAATTTTTTCTAATCTTTTTATCACCATTATTGGACATTCGAAACCAATTGATGACAAACTTGCTGGAGTGTGCTTAACTAAAGTAATCCTCCCCAGAAGACAAAAATCTAACTCTGAAGTTGACAATTTCCTTTCAAACCTTTTCTATCATTTGATCCCAAAGAGAGGAACACCTCAATAAGAAGGAAGTTTCATGCTCAACAACCAAACAAATATGCAAAGTACTGCAAGTTAATTCATATTTTCTGTAACTTTTGAGCCCAAACAGGACCTCAAACCACTTAGGATTACCTTCAAATGTAGAGTTAGCTACTCATCAGCAACTCAGAAAATCATAGTATCACCAACATGTTGAATATAGGTAAACTCTTCTCTATGTCTGAATGCTCAATCTGAAAACCCCTTATCAAGTCTTTCACAGTTACGTTGGTCAAGGAATTTGTTCAAAGCTTCAACCACAAGAACATATAAAACAGACGATAAAAGGTCATCTTGCATGGCACATCTTAGTAGACATGTGACAAAACAAGTATAAAATACAACTGCCCTACTTCATGCTCATGCCAGGGGATTCATGCCATGGACCTGCCCCTAGATTCTAGAACCTTCTCTTGTAGAAAATTGGCCTAGGAGGGCTTTGAGCATGGTGGACCTGTGCTGGGCCAGTGGTCCATGGATTCAGCAATGGCCAGGGCAGCCCCACTTTATCACATATCAGCATCGGAAAATCAGAGCAGCAACTCAAATTGCAGAACAACTGCAGAGAAATGTGGAGCAAATACATACAATGGATGATACAGTTACAAGAAGATAAAATAAAATACAATAAATATATATGGACAGAGAAGGCAAACGAGAGAAGTAACTGTCAAAAATAAGTTAAGAAACCTTTAGTCTACCACACAACCCACCTGTGTGAGAAGCTCCCATGCCCATGAGATCGCTTCCTTCTTGAAATAATTTCCAAACGACCAATTCCCCAGCATCTCAAAGAAAGTATGATGGTAGGTGTCCTTCCCTACGTCATCCAAGTCATTGTGCTTACCACCAGCACGAATGCATTTTTGGGTATTGCAGACACGGGTGAATTTACTCAAGGGACTGTTAGGGTCAACAGTTCCTAAAAATATAGGCTTAAACTGATTCATGCCTGCAAAATCAAAACATGTTAATGCAGATAAGCTGACAACTTAGTGATGTACTTGGTATGATACAGAAAGCATACCAGATGCCATCAAAGGGCAAACAAAATCTATTATACTCTTTAAAAAATGAAGGAAAAAGAAAGAAAAGTCAACCACATGGTGACACGTGGCTTATGGCAGAAATAATATTGATAAAGGCCAATCTCTAATCTTTCATTAGTAACTCCAATCTAATTTAAGCACCATTAGTACCTTCATTTCATACTCAACAAAATCTCTAATAAAAAAGAAAATAAATGAGAGGACAATGTGAGTCCTTCTAGATAAAGGGCAACAATCTTTAGATACGTGTTTTTTGGGAAGAAAAAAAAAGTATGCAGTAATTCCATAATTCTTTCCTTGATTTCAAATTCCATTGATCTCTTCCTTTCTAATTCTACTATTCATTTCTTAAATAATTGAATCTCTTGGACCTCTATGCTATGAAAATGGAAATCTCCGTGGCAAAGCCTATATATCCATCAATGGGTCCACCGGAAAATTTAAATGACTCAACACAAATGTTCTTGTGTGCTGGTTTTGAGCCAAAATTCACTCCACTCAGAGTCAGGGCCACCATCAGATTGATGAATGTAAAATGCATATTTTACACATAATTATCCGACAAAGGGCCAACTCCAAATCGGAGTAAAATTTGGCCAAAGCCACCACAAGAGGATCATTTATGCCGAGTTTTGGATTTTGGAAGCAGAACAATCTCTACGGGATACAACAGATAGGATTGCACTATATTAACGGTGTGAAGCTTTCAAACCCTACATGTTAATTTAGTTCCAACGAAAGGGGGGAAAATTCCAAACAGAATGTCACTGTTACCTGGGGACGTTTTCCATAACTGTTTCAGCTTTGAACACCTAAGTAAGGGTAAACACTACATTAACGGTTGCAATCACAATTATACATCTCCCCTTCTTTCCTACAAGCACAACTGTGCACAATTGTCCATCCCTCTCTTCTTTTGACAAAAAAAAAATCACCCTACATTACTAAAAAGGGACAATCTTTCTTGGAACCTGATTGATATTCTTCAATATAAATATATATATATATATATACATACATGGGCTGTTTGCACCTTCCACTTTAGAACCCAATAAACACGAAACACATGTCCTCCATCACCAGAAACTTGAGAATTCCACACAAGCTGAACAACAAAAATCATTTCCACTTTCAACCCATTTCTCCAGTATCAAAGACCCATCAATTAGATACAAAAAACAGTCCCAAAAAAAAAAAAAAAAAACAATCATCATATTAAAGTATTCTACTCCAAAACTCGAAACAGATTGGGACCAAAATCCCTATTTAACTAACAATCGAACATAAGAAGGTAAGGAAAGCAAAGATTCAATACCTGCATTTGCAAAAAGAAGGGTGGGATCGTTGACAGGCACGACGGGGCTGGACTTCCAATTGACGTGCTCCTTCCCCTCGAAGAAGCTGATGAAGGTGTCCCGAACCCTAGCCGCTGGCCACTCGATCTCGCTTGGCTCGAGCCCAGGCATGGTTGCAGCAGCTTTGGAGTGGGAGTACGCCTTTTGGGAAGAAACCCTAACCCTAATCCTAAATGGGAATGAGCTGGTGGAGAAGATGAGAGGCAGAGGTGGACTACTATTTATCTTGCACCGGCTGTACAGTAGACGAGTTGGAGTCATTACCAATACATGCTCGAGTCAGACGCGGGCTTTATGTGAAGAATCAGACCGTGTGACTTAAGTTTCTGACCGTCCAAGAGAAAATATCGGATCAAATCCGAGTGCATTGTGATGGTAATAACCGTTGGGTCCCAACTTTGATGGGACCTCAATGTGCCACATGTGATCAAGATGCAATAAAAGTAAAGATTTTTAACTGTTCAGATTGGAGTAATGGGGCCTTTTGGAAGTGGGTTCACATTTTTTTTTGTTGGATGGACAGATGATCCGGATTCGGTGATGTAGTGGATTCTGATGATGCAATCAGATGTGCTCAATCCATTGGTATTATTGGAGATGTGGGGTCGACAGAACATAGGTATAGAAATTGGGGCCCACTCGTAAGAAATTGGTGCTTATTCCAATACCGCTTGCAAAAAGGAAGAGTCATATGCGTAGATAGCACTTGTCCTTGTGAAGGCTGCTTAGAAACTTCGTCACCAAGTTTTTCTCTTTGATGGGAGGATAATGCGGTAGCAAGCAGGTCGGTTCAGGTTGGAAAGTGTCGGATTGAAGGGTGGCTTCAGCTCAAGTTCAACCTGGATTTGACCTAATAACTCTCAACTTCAACTTAGGCCTTTACCAAAATAAAACCTCTCAGCTTAGGCAAATGCAAGACAGATGAGTTGCATGGGTCAACCCCCAACCCAACCTAACCTAACCTGTTTAAATGCAAGTCAAGATTCTTTTTTACCAGTGAGCAGACCATATATATTGCATTAAGGGTTTAGAAGATAAACGACGGGTCAGATATGGGGCAGACACTCACACAAGAAGCAGGGCCATGGTTTGGCGGGGGAGGGGGAGGGGGAGGGGGACATGATCTCATAAATTTCATTTAGGTTTTGGAAGCAGACTAAGGTCTAGCTTGGGCAAGTAAATGTTACTCCCTGCTCCTGTCTTATATATTGCGGGGCCTTATGATTTGCATGTAGAGGTTTTGGGAGCACACTCAGGTCCGGCAATAGCAACCACTCCCAAATCTATGTATATTAGTAAGCCCCTACCCCTACCTTATATTTTGGGGCTCATGATTTTCATGTAAAGAACTGTTAATCCCACAACGCAAGCTATTCTTTCCACATCCCATCTCTCTAGACATCCCCATTTAAGTTAAGAAATTCTTAAAATTTCTCTCTACACACCCATTATTTCCAAAATATCCAAATCTCTCCACCCTCATTTTTTCAGTTCATTCCTCCTCACCCCGGCGCTGATGCGGGAGAGGACAAGAAGTGAGGTAATTTTTTTATGGGAATATATTGGTAATAAAAAAAAGAAAAGTGGAAAGAGAAGCTTGGGTTGTGGAATTAGCAGATCTCTTTCATATAGGTTTTAGTAGCATACTCAGGTCCGACAGAGGCAACCACTCCCAAATCTATTCATGTTGGTCTATCCCTATCCCTTTCTTATATATATATATTTTTTGGGGTGGGGTTTTCATGTAGGTTTTAAAAGCATGCTCAGGTCTCTGGCAGGGAGACTAGTGATTTTCATTTAGGTTTTACAAATAGACTAGATCCAATAGGAGCAACTGCCCCCAAATCTATGTATGTCGGGCCGCCCCTGCCCCCGTTAGCCGAACCATCCCGCTAAAAGACACTCCTAGTGAGACCTTTACGGACCAACCTCAACCGCACCAGCCTATATAAAAACATCATCGATATGGATCAATGAACGAGTAAGATACCAAGCCATAAACTCCTGAAAAGTTCAAATATAGTGATCCATGGTTCATCAAATAATGGGGCTAACCTGAAAGGCCTCATCATGGATGATTGGTCAAACATATACCACATTTGGAAAATCCACACAAATTGTTCAATAACCTACAAACTACACCAGGCAAGAGATTGAATGTTAGAATTGTTCAGTCCAGGAGAATTTTGGTAGGCATTTCCACAAGAAAATCTTGATAAAAGGTAGCTGTTTTTCCTTGATGCATAGCAAAACCATTTTCCAAATTTTTTTCTTCTGTGCAGACATTATACAAATGTGATATCAATTTTATTATTAAAATTCATAATGCCCCGTGGCATTATACTTGGTCAACTTTTCACTACATTTTGCTTTTCCAAATCTTTCATGGTAAAAAGAAAACTGATTAGTTTTTTTTTTTTTTTTTTTTTTCACCTTCAGTTTCTGTAATTGACAAGGTAAACATTCCCAAGCTAAAATGTGTTTTATTATTGTTTTTGTAGCAACTAGACCTCTTTGTCGATCAGAATTTCCTTTTTGAATAGAAACTGCGAAAAGTCTTTTACTGCAACCCCTTGTAGGAAAAAATGACAAAAATCAAAAGAAAATAATGCATTGCGAGAACAGTAAAACCAAATTAATTGCACTTTCTAATTACAGGCTTACAGCAGAGGCACAATGTTCTCTCCTAAAAAAACGAGTGGAAATAGCAAGTTCCAAGAGCTTCTACCAGGAATTTTGTATCTCCGCAAAAACAGGTCCCTGCATCATAGGCCCTCACTAAAATTTTGGATGGTAGCCTTGGGGAGTTGCATAGATAAAAATTGTCAACTTCTATTATGTGCTATAAATGCTTCTAAAGACAATTAAATAGTAGGGAGAATTTCAAAAAAGTCTTTAAGTTTCAGCCTTATTTTAAAAAAAAGACACTAGTTTTAAAACTTTTCAAATTAGTCCCTAAGTTTTTTGGAATGTTTTCAATTAAAGACATCCATATATTTAAAGTTATTTTTCAGCAACTGTTTTTATATATTTTTTAATACAAAAACAACCATTCATTGTAATAAAACTCTTATTTACTTATTCTATATTCTCCTCATTTTTCCTGCCGGTATCCTCATGGTGATCAAGGACACCCAGTATTCCCACAGTAATTAACTGCATATAGTGCCTGCCGAAATCATGTCATGGCTTTAAATGAAGGGTAATTTGAGTATTTTCAAAATATTGAGGGAAAAAGTCATCAGAAAAAATCTTTAAATGGCCGGATGTCCTTAATTAAAAAATTACTGGAAAGCTAAGAGACTAATTTGAAAAGTTTCAAAACTTGTGTCCTTTTTTAAAATAAGGAAAAAACTTAAGGCCATATTTGAAAATCTCTCTAAAAAGTAATAGAAATCTAGGTCCATATCAGCCTGATCCCGAATAATCCTCACCTGAATTTCCATTTGGAAAGTGCTTGCTGGGATATGACCCGGCCCAAGTTGTACCTCTGGATTGACTAACCCAGGTTGTTCAACTACCAACAAAACCTGTGCATATGGATTTTAATAATAATAAATAAATACACCATCTTGCTGTGAACTTTATTGTATTATATAACACTCTCGATCTGACATGTCCAACAAATATTTTTGCTGCCTAAGTAAAAAGCACTGAGCAAAATAAGTGTTTTTTTTCTCTTTTCTAAAGAACTACACTTGCAAGGGCACGCAATGCTAACCAAATTGAACCAAATTTTAAATTCGGAGCTGCTAGCTCAGCCGTTATCCTTAAAATCCTTTTCTTTTTATATCTTTAAAAAAAAAAACACCTCAACTTCTGTTCAGCGAAATCCAATTCTCTCCACTTACCATGAAACCCTCACTACTGTTCATAGATCAATTATGGCCAATGGGGCAGAATATTTGACGGTTTGGTTGGATCGGGGTTGGTTTGAACTTGAATCCCTGCTTGACCCATTGCCATCCCTAAAGATGTTAGAGGACAGCGGGTAAAAATAGATTAGAGGGGGTAGATTAGGATTAAAATAATAACAAAAGGGAAAAAAAAAAAAAAGCACTACCAGTTAATATTCTTCACCATTTAATCCAAGCAAAGCTCGTGATTGGGGAAATGGTCAAGCTAGATTCCACATGGCAAGTGGAACTGCAATCACATGCTAGAGTGGCGAGAGAATTCCAATTGGAGACAAGTATAACGGAGTTTTCATGGAATTGAATCCAACAAACAGTTGTTAAAAAGGCTAGGGTAAAAGATATAAGGTGGAGATCGAATGGAGATGTGGATGGAAGAGACCTTGACCAGGTATGTAAGCAGTTCTGTTTTTTTTTTTTTTTTTCCTTATCTATACAATCAGTCTAATCTGGTATCAATCGAAAAAAAAAAAAAAAAACCTGATTCATTACAAATCTTGATCTGAAACAAGATGTAGATGTGTTAGTGTAATTAGATCATAAAAGGTTCTAAACCATTTAAATATACAAGTTTTGTATACATGGTAGATGATTGTAGATAAGTATATTCTCAAATGTCAATATGACTTAAACTATATAGCTATATGTTTTTAATATGTCAATGCAATCATTTTGGATCTAGATCTCCAGGTGGGAACATAAAAGGATCCAAAACCAAATCCAAATTTTTTCTGAACCTATTTATATGGATTTGAATGGCCAGATATCTAAAAAGTGGTTCCATTCCCATTTTATTTGAAACCGAAAACTTTATATTCTCAAATAATGGGAAATTCATTTGCAATGCTACTTGGCTTTGCTAGGATTTAAACAACTAGGGTAATGATGGATATAGGTATTCATTTTTCATCTCCCTCTTGATTCATTTTTCGTTAAAGAAAAAATTCTTTGATGGCAATTTTTGGATATTCACTTTTTTTCTCCTTTAAATTTAACCGCTCTTGAGCATTCACCTTACTTGGATGATGTTCACGGGTTGGTTGCCAGGGTTACTAGAAAATAATGGCAAAGGTGGAGAGGCAGTTAGGGCTCTTTATCATGTTATGTTAGACTAGGGGGCTACAACTGCTCTATTTGCACCCTTCATTTGTATGCCATAGTCACGGACTTGAGGCATCACGGAGTCAACTAAACTCCAGGATACCTCCAATTAGTGTAATTAATCCGCAATCTGTCAAGCTTATCCACTGAGCTGCACCTTAAAAAATGTACTGTTTTAAGAATCTTAAGTAAACGAGTGAATCCCAATCCGACATTTAGGAGATCACAATTTTGTTGTGCCCCATATTCATTAATCACTGAAGCTGAGCATCCTAGTTATTCTGAGATCTTCATCCAATCCAGCAGTTAGGATTGTCCTACTGGCCTGATTTTTGGAATAGGCCAAACTCAAGGCATATCTGCCTGATGAACGTTCTAGATTGCAAATTTTCTCCTTGTTCATGCTTGCGACACTTGCCACATGATGAAAGTATGAGTATGATTAGCACTAATGTTGAATATAACTACTCGCTAACATCAATGTGGCTTGATTCCAACATCTGGCCAGTAAGATAATCCGATTTGAGAAAGTCTGGCCAATAAGATAATCCGATTTGAGAAACTACTTCCTCAAATCCAATGGTTATTATTTTGCAAATTGACAAGATTTTTGGAGTTGAGGGAAGAGCGTGTGGACCACAGACCACTGTTTAGGAGCTGTGGAGCCCACTTGGAGGGATATTGGAGCTGAGACTCACTTTCACATACACGAAAAAATTGACCATGGTCCTATTTGGACCCTGCATCCATTTCGGCAGCTATTGGGCCCACTTATCCTGCTGCATGCTTGTATGTTCATTTCTATCCTTTAAAATCCCATAAGTCTCTATGGTTTGTATGTTTGCATGGAATATATAAAAGTTGATTATACTGAATTTTAAAGTTAAATGAGCTCTAACCGAGGATTATTAAAAAAGATAGAGGTATAAGATATAAGGTATCAATATATGCAACTCTCACTTTCCTAGAATTTTAATTTATCGGATGCTGGCTGTATTCTTTGCCACCTCCCTTTAATTCATCTTTTACTAGAGGGGGTTAATGTGATGGCTATTCTTTAAAACTTAGACCTTTTCAATTGTAATCATTTTTTGATAAAAAGTCTTACAAATTTTTTTTTTTCTTAAAAGTCTTACAAATCATGTATAATATTATTCAATTACACGAAACAAACGTGTCCTCGGAGAGTCTGCCGTGTCTACGTACTAATTAAGTTGGTCGAGTTTAGATCATTACTTTAAAGAAGACCTTAGTCCCAACATCAGATCGGACGACTCAGATCACTCATGACAGAAAATTAAACGCCTCAGATGAAGCACAACATGATCAGTCAGCCACATGCATGCATGAAAGACAATCAAGTAATTGACCCAATCCCTCATGAGTTATCAAGGCTACAATCAATTCCTTCCTTGATTATAGCCTTGAAATCTCATGAGGGATTGGATCAATCCCTTGATTGAAGCCCTGCACGTGATTAGATCAACTCCTTGATTGTAGCCTTGATATCTCATGAGGATGGGTCAATTCGTTGATGGAAGCCTTGAATGTGGCTGGCTTATCTATCATGTTGTACTTCATCTGAGCCGTTCGATCTGTTGTTCCGTGAGTGACATGAGTTGTCCGATCTGATGTTCGGATTAAGGTCTTCTATATACTCAGTCGATCTAGTCCCACATATGGAGGAGTCAACTGGGTGACTTAACTCCTCAACCTCATATGCCAAGTTGTCAAGTGAAGTCGGCAAGTTGACAAGCTATGAAGAAGAGCAATATAGAAAAGAGAGAGCAAAGAGATCAATGAAAAGATAGAAATGAGTGAGTCCACATTTCCCTCTTCATATAAGCTCTCATCCCTTCAATCGAGCTGATGAGTGGCTCAGAGCACACATCTATCCCATTCGTGAACACTTGCAAACAAGATTCTGAGAAAACATTCATCACCCAGTAATAAACTATTCCATGAAAACAACCTTACAAAATACACACCCCTTATAACATGGAACATCATACCATTTATTGCAGACAAATTCTACCTTTTTTTATCCTAAACACTTCATAAAACACCAAATGTTCATGCAATATTCCTGCTGCATCATTTCATCTTTCAATCGCGTTTTTTCAGAACCTTGATTCCTTTCCATCGGGACTCCATGTAATAGGAATCATCATTCTGTGCATAAACACCACACTTGAAGTAATGAGAGGCCCCTCCTCTATCATCCGTCTCAAATTTCAGTATCCCATCGATGAAGACCTTGACTTTCTTGGCACCAATGTCGTGGATAACGTTGAGCCGGAACCACCTATTGTAAATATGAGGGACCAAGACCGGAGCCCGGTAGTAAGAGAGCGAACCATTGTACACCCTCATCATCAGGGTCGTAGCATGCTGGCTCGCACCAAAGAGCTGCATGATGCACACTCCTGATGTCCCCTTTGGCACGTAACCATAACCTTCGAATTGCCATACGCCCGAAGAATAATCGTATCCCTGATAAATGGAATTAAGAGAGTGAGTTTAAGGTACAGGGTAAATGATACTGATATTTAGGTACAAGGTTTCACCATATCCTAATCTGTATGTTCTTCATCTTACATTTTCTATCTTTTTTTCATGAGTAACTTTAATGTAAGTATCAATAACATGCTCCAAGTGCAACCTTCGACAAGGATGAATAAATAAATAGAACTTATGAAGTCTATTGCAAATAGATGATACAAAAGAATTCGACACAGTGATGGTAATATTAATTACGACCATCCTTGCTGCAGTAAAACATGGGGTGGTGTCTTCTTCTCTTTTTTCATATTGCAGGGTATCTCGCAGTCTTAAGGCCAAACTAGTCCTTATGGCCGTGACGTACAATATCCCAGAAATCATCAGGACCAGGTATGCGGGGCTGGGGGGCAAGGGTCGTACTCGGAACCTCCGGATTGACGGTACCTCCCCAAACCACTTGAGCCACCCCCGAGTTCCATGGGGGCGGCGTCTCTACTCTCCACATGTACACAAGCATTTGGATACCTTTGGTTAAAATACAATTAAATTATTCGTCATGAGAACTCAAAATCCAAGTTTCTAGCATAATTAATCATGCGTTAATTGCACTAACAGCAGAGATAGTGAAATAAACATGAAGAGATTGAGAGCTTAGGGATTATTTACATGGATGCGGATCTCACTACGAGCGCTTGTGTTACTAGTGAGGGAGAGAGGCTTGTCAGTAAAGAAGACCCATAGTCTGTGAATTCCACGAGTGAAGCGGTACCGAGCACTTACAGGCAAGTTATATGGTTTATGGATCACGAAGTTGGAGCTATTGAGTGGGAGTTCGACGAACCCGATTGTGGGATCATTCGAGGCCCAACACAAGGCTCCATTGATGCACAGAAGTGTTATGCTAGCAACAGCTAAGGGTAAGAGTGGGGAACCCATGACTTGGAAGCAGGAAGACAGGGGAAAGAAACAACAAAGATGTAGTGATGCAGATCACTTGGGCTATCACATCCGCATGGATAATGTGCAAGTAAAATATAAAAAAAATTGATGGCAGAGGATGAGTAGACTGTAATACCCCTACTGGGGACCTTCCGAGAGGACTGCCAAACTTTTCTTCTCCCTGTTGGATCACGGGGACGTTTGTACACACACCTTTTTCTGTTAACATGGGCAATTGACACGGCAGCGAATTTCATAGAAATGGAAACTTCATAAAAAGAATTTTGTAGAATTTAAAATTTTAAATTTGGAGTAAAAAAAAATTTCTTATTGAATTGGTGCTAATGTTGTTTAGTGCTGCTGTGGATTCTTTATAGAAAATTAAATCTTCTTATTTAGTGAAACAAATTTTTGAAGAAAAATAACATAACATGTATATTATTTATTCAACAAAAATAATAATTTATGTAAAAAAATAAAATATAAAAGAGTTGTAGGGTTTTGGATTAAAATGGACAAGAGTGAGAAAAAAAAGGAGAATCTTTCCAATAAAACCCATTTCCCATACTCCCCCATAGGAATTTTATTTCACCATTATCAAGAAAAATGCGGACGAAAGAGGAAAACGTTTCCATGAAATTGTTCCGCACCTAACGCCTAAAAAATAAATTTTCAATGGAAAACCGTCTGCTTTTCCACGGAAAAACATTACACAAACATGCTCTAAATGTCATCCAACAGAGCTCTAGCTAAAAAAAAGAAAAAAAGAAGTGTCATCCATTAGGGGGGTCGTTGAATAAAACACAAGAAGACAGCATACCTCTCTTGCTAGAGACAATAATGAACCCTCACCATCAGATCAACAAACAGTTAACAAATCATAGGACAATAGTCTTCGTGTAAAGGAAAAATGGTCTTAAGTACTCATAACCATGTTTTCCAGAATAATTGAAGGAGCAGAAAGCAGTAAATAGCAACGGAAAACACAAATATAGTGTTTGAGTTGTTTACGCGTATGCGAATCTCAGTGCGAGGGCTGGTTTTGCTAGTAAGGGAGTGAGGCTTGTCTGTGGAGAAGACCCAAAGCCTGTGGACGCCATGGATGAAGCTATATCGGTGGCGAACTGGCACATTGTAAGGTCTTTGAATGTCAAAGTTGGAGCTGTTTAGGGGGAGAGAGATGAATCCATCGGTGGGATCGGAGGCACCCACAGCTTTCTGAGAGGAAAGCTGCATAAGAACTGAGTAGAAGAAAAGAGCTAAGATAAAGTAAGAATTCATCTTGTTTGGGGAGAGACAGAGAGAGGATTTAGCACTGATGTGAATGTGGTTGGTGATCTTATTTATAGAGTGAGGATGAATGGATCAAGAAATAATAGCAGCAGAAAACTGGTAGTGGGAATGAGCATACTAATGTTTAGTAGTTCTTACGGTCAAAAGTAACAATTGGTGGTTGGATGACCGTCAAATTTGGACCGGTGCCGATTCAACGGGCCGGGAGGGGTAGTGACTAGTGAGTATGAAGGGCGTAGACTGATCAAACTTGATGGGCCCAAGTGGGCCGCACAATGCTAATTGGCTGTTACGAGAAGATTTCTGTTTGTATATGTTGTAGTGAAATTATGGGGTCCCATGTCTCAGGAGACATAGGTTTCCTTTTCTTTTTATAGGAAGGGAACTCAAAGATCCTTTGCATCATGATATATAGACCGTTGGATCGTTATAAGCTAGAAATTGGTTGTCCACTTCTAATACTTCCCAGGGTGATGATAACAGATTTGAATCCAAATCAATCTAATATAGTTGGTCCCAGATCTGGACCGGGGTCCCATTATTCTAACTGGAGCCAGGTCTAGTGGTCATAATTCAGGCCTATGACTTTGTCTTTGGATCAGATCTGGCTCCAAACTGGTTCTTACCCGTTTACAATTTTACCCCAGAAATGGAATGCCCTCAAGTCAACTCTCAAATGGGCTCAATTTTTTCTCTCAATTATTGAATAAACAAGAAGATGCTTACAATTTCATCTGATTACTTCTGACCACAAGGTTTCCTACTCATGTATTCTTGACCTTCTGGCCGCTCCTTTCTCTCTCTACTAACGCATTCATGTATTCTTGACCTTCAAAGATACGTTCATTTTTGTTAATCTAAAAGAATACTTTAATTTGACCATCTCTCCCATCTGGCTCCAAGCCGTGGAATGTTGGTTAAACCTGGCCAAATGTAAACCCATGCTCAATGACTCCTGCCATTTATAATAGTTAATGGAGAAGAAATGGGATACAATATCTGCATATGTCATGATTGGATTTCTTTTTTGGGGGGAAAGAAGTGTTAGGTTGGGTTCCTAAAAAACTTCAATTAGAATAGGCTTGGCAACAGTTATCATGAGAAACAACTGGAGTTTTATTTATCTGGGCCTGCAGTAGTCAGCGGATTTGAATAAGGTGGCCGGTCCTCCTTGATTGGACGAACTGATTGTACCATGAGATCATGTTGGAAGGCCATGTAACAAAGGGCGACGTTTGTTTTCAAGGGGCAAAGAGGCTTTATCTGAAAAACATAAAATGAAAAATAAGGGTCAGACATTTAGACATGATCAATCTCACTTTCTATGAAAGTGATATTTGGCCCACACGAGAAATAAATTTATGTTGCGTAGTTTGGATTTTCAAATTATAACTCTGCCTATAGACCAACACATTTTTTTTTGGCATCCCAACCTATGGGCTTGGACTCGAGAGCCCACACAAGGGGGAGAGGAAGCCCATGCCGTGAGAAAAAAGGCCCATAAAGCGGGAAGTGAAACCCAAACAGGTGGAAAGAGTCGCATTAGCGTGGCGTTCCCTTGTTATCAATGGACTTATACACTTGGCCACACAATATCTCTGATTTCCAACATCACAATGCTGGGTTACATACATTCCCAGCTGAGCAAGCATATAAAATGAAGTACATTTTATGGGACATCATTGCATGAGCAACATTAGAGTACCACATAAGGGTACATTTGTGTAAAGGCAACTTCCATGGAAAGAAGAAACTACCACATCAACAAATTTTATGGTTTTTAAATACTTCGAAAAAGGTTTTCTGATGAAGTTAAAAATCCATGTTTGGTATAAAAAGTTTTTTCTTAATGAATTGGTGTTACTATTGTTTGGTGCAGTTGTAGATTTCTTAGTGAAAATTACTAGGTGGGCGGGTGGATGGGTATCTGTGTGGGGTGGGATTGAGAGAGGAGGGGAAGAAAAAGGGTAGCAAGGTGGAGTGAGGGTGAGAGTGATGAAATGGGGGGTCAGTTTTCTATAGAAATGGTCTTTCCATACCCACCCCACCCCCCCCCCCCCCCCCCCCACAGAAAAACAAAAAAAAATGAAATCTATTTCCAGACCTATAAAAGAAAAAGTTGACGTGGCGAAAAAGCAATTTCGTAGAAAACTGCCTCACCAAACACATGAAAAATGGGTTTTCTGCAGAAAAACACCTCATTTTGTGCTGAAATGGGATACACATACGTGCCCTTAAAGCTTTATACGCTTTGTGGCTTTGCAACCCCAATCCGCCTAGATAATCCATTAATGCAAGATAAGGTCAAGTGATCATGTGAGCCAAGAAAGAGGAAGCCACATGGGTAAGGGTGGAGTGTTTCAGTTAACATTGTGAGGCTTTTTTTGACAAGTCTTTGATCGAAAATATTCAATTCCTAGTCTTGGGATTATAAATCAAACAACGTATTAACTCAATATAATGTGTTTTAAAGCCGTGCAACCTTAAGTCGCATTTGAACTTTGAAATTAAGCGTGCTCGGGTGACACCATCCCATACACTCCGAATTGAGTACACAAATTGCTAAGCCACAAGTAGAAATCAATAGGTGTTTATTTTATGTCTCAAAAATCAATAGCAAATTGAATGGAAAATGAATTACACCTTTGTACGGGAAGAATAATTTCAAATATTGCCAGAGCCTACCTCTAGATTTTTTCCTTTTCATGAAAAATTCCCCCATATCCCATGATTTTGCATGTAGTCCTCAAAAAAGCCCAACCTAGAATTCATTTTCTTTACTACATTTCAATCTCCCCCTCGCCCTATCGTCCCACTGGCCTGAGACGAACCACATCCCTCCACTGCACCACTCTACCTAACAAGGACTTCCTTCTATCTAGCTGTCAGAACTCTGAATTCTCTTTTAGAAGGAAAGTCCAGAACGTAGAGTGCACGCATGAAAACCATTGCCAACACGTGATTGGGTATGATAGTTTTCTTATACGTGAAGTATGAGTCACGATCAAATTGGATACGATTTTGCGAATTTTCACATGAGGGGCCTACATAGAAATACATACAGGCAACTTCAATGGTTTAGAACGGTTTGTCTGCATGTAATTAAATACCCAAGAGTCCATGATAAAATGGTCCAACTATGGATATTAAAAGGGTAAGGAGTAAAAGATTTAAGTTAAGGGCACGTTTGGAAAACGTCAATGCAGCATAATCTTTCTGATTTTCCCTGCTTCCGTGGAAAATCCACATTTAGAAATGAGAGGAACGCTGGCGCTTGGAATCCCCCTGTCTGCATTTTCGATTTTTTCCAACATCCAACCTACCCTGTTCGATTGTGGAAATCCTCATATGCAAAGAAAGTAGAGCTCGATGGTAACAAAGAGGTTTCCCTTTTTCTGATTGGAAACCTACCTTATGGGACCCACAATTACGATCCAAACCGTTAATCAACTTTAAATGGCCCAAAACCATTGGACAGTCATGTATCAACCGTTGATTCATCATGTTTTTTAAGATATTTGTAAAAAAAATTAGTTCGTTAGATCATGATTTTGGACTTCTGTGGGGCCCGTTTGCAAAATGAGAACCGTTTAATATCTTCATTAGGCCTAAAATGGTTATGAGTTCAAATTCCGCAGTGTGATTCATCATAGATAATGTGAAAATTTGAAAATAAGAATGTCAACCGTTGAAGATACCTTCAACTGCGCAGGAAAAGATGCTGCAACATACAGATCGTTGGTGCAAAATCGTTAACTTATAGGTAATCTTCTTGGCTTTGGAAAGCTACTGTATGGGTCCCACAATCAAGATCAGAATCATTAGTCATGATTATAAGGTCCAAAACAACTATTATGTCCGATATCAGCAGTTGATCCATCATGAATGTTGAGAAATTTGCAAATAAATTCAGACTTTAAAATTTTATTTTTATATTCCAGTGGGCCCCACTTGCAAGATCTGAACCATTCAAATCCTATAGAGAGCCAAGGACGACTATGAGTTGAGTACTCAGCCCTTGATTTTTCATGAATTTTGAGAAAATTGAAGAAAAAAATAGCTGTTGGATCACACATCTACAAATGCTAGAAATCCTCTTGTTTACTAAACCTGGAACTCTCTTAATAATAAATCCTCTTTGAGGATATGTTGGATCCAAGAGAGCGAGGGAATCCTCCCGATAAAGGATTCCTCTTTGTTTAAGAAATGTGCCCTTAGAGATATGGATGAAATCTTAACTTTCTTAGGACTTGATCCACCTGGTTGATATTTGGGTATGCATTTTCCATTTTCCATTTCCCCTTGATTCTTTTTTAATAAAAGGGGAGATTCTTTGAGGGCATTCATGGATTCTAACTTTTATTATTTATGATTTAGGCCACTTCTATACATACTTTACTTTAAATTCAAGCATATCCAATTCCATGTATACAAACGGTCCCTTGGGGGCTATTTAGGGGCTTTACTAATGGAGTTGTGTGAAGGTAAGGCCATTGGTTCTCTTGTAAAAGTACATGGTGGATGCATATCTAGATCAACATATTAGTTCTAATAACGTCGGTAATCAACTCTAGCAAAGTCCCCGACTGTAGTTTGGCTAGTGATGGACATGGGGTGTGTTGTGTGTGAGGCTGTTTGACTTCTAATCCCAGTAGTAATAATAATAATATTTATTATTATTAGTAGTATTATTAAATAAAAAGAAAAAGAGAAAACACAACTAGAGTGTATCATTTTTCTTTTGTACCCAACTTAGAGGGATTGGGACACCAACCTTTTAGCGAGGGAAGTAGACCTTGGGCGAGGAAGGATTAACCCTCCATTGAAGGAAGGTGATTGTTCAGGTTTGAAACTTAGGCAGCCGGCTAAGAATTGACGCTGTCTCTGAATTTGTGCTTCTTATTATCGGGGTAAGAGGCAGTTCCCAACTAGAGTATATCTTGATCCTAGGGTTTCCAATAGGTTGGGCCAGCAGAAGCCCAACCCAATTTGGGCTCTATTTTGGGCCCCTAGATTGCAACCAGGCCTCATTTTATTGTCTTATATATGTTAAATGGGCTTCTCCCAAGCCTACATGTGCTTAAAATTATGGCCCTTAGTTGTCATTGTTGTTGTTGTTATTATTATTTACTAGGTTGCCCAACTGGCCAGGAGAGATACGGTGAACCCGAAGACCCTTGATCCCTGGGCATGTGCGCGATAGCGAGAAGCGAAACACACTGCTCAACTATGAGCGTGTACTGTTGGCTCCGGCCCAAGTTATTTACTGCAAAGGGGGCATGTATTCTGTAAATGGGATGGGCTTGGCTTGACTTTCAGGCCCACGGGCTTGATGAAAGCCTGCAGCAAGACTATATTACTAATGGACCCCACATTGGACAACCTTTCACTCAACCCCACCCTAAACCTTGGAGAGGAGTTCAAGCAAGAAAAACAATAAAAAACACTATGAGAGGGGATATTTTAAAGGTTTGTACAGAATCTTAATATTTAAATTGAAGATCGCAATGATGGATTAAATTCAAAGGGAACCACTCTTAGCTATAAATCCAATCCAATCCAATTGTACTCCAACTCATATCAGGCGGATCCTTTCAAACCCCACCGGATCCAAGCCCGTCCAAAGAGCCTTATCTAACGTCCTCCGCCTGCTTCTTCTTCTTCTTATAAATTTTCTGGCGTTGATTCTCTCGTCGACAGTAGACTCTCTCTCTCTCTCCGGAAAAACCCTAAAACCAAAAATGGCGATTTCCTCCGCGACCGCAACCGTCCCTTCCTTCAATCTGGACCGTTCGATCGCCTTCGATTCCTCCAAGCTTTCCGCTCTCAGCTCCCTTCGATTTCCGCAATCTCGGCGCATCCAAACGTGGAATCGGAAATCTTACTCGATTCCACATCGTCATCGGGTTCTTCCGCGGGTGATTCCTTCTCATCTTCTCTAGAAAACTCTATTCTCTTTTGTTTTGGTTGATTTGCCCCGATGCTTTGGAGAATGAAAGAGTAATTTAGGGTTTTTTTTTTTTTTTCGCATTGAGCGGCGATTAACAGTAGATACCCTTGGAAAGATTTGAGCTTTAATGCTCAAGTAACTGTTAGAATGCTTCTTGATTAGGTGTGGAAGTCTTTGTTTTTTTTTAGTTAGATCTGTTTGAAAAGCGTATTGTATTAGAATTGGTTGGTGTATAAATTGAATGCCTCATGGCTTGAATTATTAATAATTATGATTGTTTTTCCCAACCATCTCAGATTTCGTTTTTTGTTACCATTCTTCTGTAGGTGCAAGCAAAGAAGCAAACTTTTTCTTCATTTGATGAACTGCTGGCAAATTCTGATAAGCCTGTGTTGGTCGACTTTTATGCAACTTGGTAATATCTTCTTTGTGAAAGGTCATGAGCAGTCTAATTTGGTTTATGGAGTATGTTATTTTACTTGAGCAACGTATCATTAATCGAACAATCAATCATCTATCTGTACATTGTTTTAAACCTTGCAAAGAAATGGAAGAGGAAGCTTACTAAGGTTCCCCTAATTCACATTGCAATCACACAATCATGGGCCCAGTGGACAAGTAAACCAGTTCCCTTACATTTGGGATTTATCAGATCCCCGAAAAGTGCTTCACAAAATAAGCAGGGAAAATAAAATAAAAATTATTGGCACCACAAATCACTAAAATAGAAAATTAAGTTATTATTAATATGTCCCTTTTGTAATGAGAGTTTTGTTGTTTAGCGTTTTATCAGGGTTCTGAAAGTAAGTTTCGAAAAATAAAAATGTAAAGAATCCAAGGTCTTGAAAGTTCATTGTTGTGCACTATATTTTGCTGCAACCCGATGTGGGTTTTTTTTTATAATTTATTTATAATGTTTTAAGAGAAGAATTGGTGCGGAGAACTCGAAGAAAACTCATTTTCATTAATCATCAATCATCTATTCCCTAGCCAAAGAGGCTTTACATCCTCATTTAGTAAAATAAATAACCCTAAGAGTAAGACTAATCTAGACCATCCAAACACACTGATGGCCAGGATTAAAACATCTTTATAAGCAACCTAAAATATAATTAAAGGCCTAAATAACATAAAATCAATGGGCTGGCCCAAAGGCTTGGACAGGATAATTGGGTTGGTCCCGTTGGAGGGTCGACCCATGGGGCACCATGGGCTTGTCTTGCATAAGAAGATTTTTTTTAATGAAAAACAAGGAAAACAAATAGATACAGGATTCCAAATGTGGTAATTACTGAGGAACTACAATCAATTGAGGATTTTTTCCTTTTGAATGATCAATCAATTGGGGAAGTTGAGGCTTGACAAAGATAAATGTTAACACTTTTATGGCTTTCACACCTTGCTATTTGAGACTCGTGAGCAGGTGAAGGGGAGCATGTCCCAATAAGTTATAATCACGATTTATATGAAGAATGCTCCATCAAGACCTATGTACATGAGGCTCCAGATGGACAAGAAAGTTTGTTGCATTTATACTGATTACTAACGCAGTCAAAGGAAGCACAATCTGATTGATTATAAGAGCCCAAAATACCCCGATCTTTATTTCAATAGAAATCCACCCAAACAAATTGTTCGTGGCTTTCTCCCATTGGTGAGAAAATTCTTGTGATCGTGTCTTTTGTCTGGGTTTTGCAAAGATAAAATTGTTAGGAACTTTTCCTAATATGATTCTTTAGTTTTGGAAGAAAGCTTCCTACATTTGCCCAAATTGTTGTTCATCGAGTTCAAGGCTGTATCACTTGATTTTGCATTATCAAGCTAACAAATAATGCTTGCATGTCACAGATTATTCATATCCTTAAGAAATCTTTTGTGTAGATACTGGCTCTTATCTTCATCCATTTTCCTTTAAACAAATTACTTTCATAGAGCGGAACTTGCATGGTTGTGTCTCAGCAAGTGTTTTGTTTGCAAATCATAGATAATATAAAAATCCCACAAATGCATGAAATTTTGTGAAACTATTAGATGGCAAAATTAACACGATGAACTGGATATCTCAAATACAGAAGCAGAGGATATAAAGAGAAGTGGTTCCTCTGCTACTACATTCTGAGAAACAAGCAACTACTCAATTTTGGCTTGTCTGGTTCGAGTTATGTTGTCATTCCAAAAAAGAAGAAGAAAAGTTATCTCAACAATTTAAACCCAAAGCAAACACTACTTGAGAACTAGAAACAAGTTCATATAAACAAATTTAAATTCTATTTGAGTGCTTTTATAAATGTGAATATCATCTGTCCATTTGTCAAATTACAACTACTGCAATCTCCCATTTGTAGGTGTGGTCCTTGCCAATACATGGGTCCTATTCTGGATCAAGTTAGCGTTTCATTAAAAGATAAAATCCAGGTGGTGAAAATTGATACTGAAAAGTATACAAGCGTTGCTGACAAGTACAGAATACAAGCATTACCCACATTCATCATTTTCAAGGATGGAGAACCCTGCGATCGCTTTGTAAGTCAAAATGATTATTGATATTGGCAGATGAGAGACTGAAACTTTTATTTCCTTATGCCTGTTATGCTGGCTTTATTAGTACATGAGTCTACATGCATTCATATGACCTCCCTGATTTAACTATTTTCAGGAAGGAGCTTTGCCTGCAGATCAGCTAATTGAACGCATTGAGAATGCACTTAAAGTTGCACAATAGTTCCAAATGGTGAGTGAGCATTTAAATGAGTGTAGTGCCTTATGACCAACAGTGTCAGTTTAAGATCTATGTTATTCTGTTTTGTTAATCATGACCTGATTATTTCTTTTAGTCCCCTTTTTTATTTAAAATGAGGTGGGGAATGTCAATGTAACCATATATAAGAAATTTGGATGTTGGACTGCACTTCATAGCACTCTTGTCTGTCAACGTTCACATTTTCAAAGTTCATACAAAATGAACTAGCATGGAAATGATTACCGTCTAACCAGCTGCGGGACTTGCCACCTGTTTGGCCCATAGACAGAAGATGCTGTATGGTGAATTATGATTTTTGGCAATCAGCATGAAAGCGGTATTATCTGGAAGGCACAAGAAAAGGGAATGTGTGTGTGTGATGTGTTAACCACCCGGATACTTCAAAAAAGGCAATGGATCATGTCATATTGTTACATAGGCGAGGATATTCACATTCCTAGCAGTTATACCAGGATTAGATCTTCATTGTTCTCCTAGGTTTAGTTGCTATTTTTATCATTATTTGATTTAGTTCTTGGTTGATTAGATTCTAATAGGCTCCTTTACTGATGGAGTGGGCATGTAACCAAACAATATAAATGAAATTATTCTCCTCATCTTCAAAAAGCTTCCGCCCATTTGTGAGAAAATTCTTGTGGTCGTGTCTCTTGTCTGGGTCTTAACACGTATCATATCTGATATTTCACTTTTTGTATGTAAAATCCATGTCCCTACCATATTCATGGCATGTCCCTGCCATTTCCATATCTTATATGTGCATCATAGATATTAGGTGTCTTCATAATCCACACTCTGCAGATTTTATTTGGTTTTTCTTGATTTCTTCGGTGGTGATTGGAGAACGATACGGGATTGGTTCTTGAAGATTTGGGTTGGTTTTTTTTTTTTTTCCATGCTGCCGCTGCTCTTGCAAGCACCACCAAAAAAAAAAAAAAACTCTTTGGTAGTTTTACCAATGCGGATTTTGAGAAGGTGGGGCATGTGTCTGCGTGATTGTTTAGGTGTATTTTTGCAGGTGGGAATGTGGGTTTGGAGGTCCTTTTTTTTTTTTGCATGTCTTGTGGGGTCCAACTCTGCCAAGCCACTGTAGACCAGACTCAGTCGTGTCTGAGTCTGAGTCGACTCAGACTCCAGCGAGTTTTGGAGTGCTGCTTTGAGGAACAAGCCCTTGCCCAAGCAGCATGTCAATCTCGACTGTCCTAATCAGTTTCCTTGTTGTGGTTAGATGCCTAAAATTAACCTTAATTAATTAACGCTGACCATCTAGTGCTACTAGTTGAACTCTTCTTTCTAGAGGGGGTCCCATGTGCCTCAAAGAAAGGGAGTCCATATCAGCACGCCTACCTTGAGCACCAACTTGTGGGCCCCATTTGGGGCGATGGCAATCAGAGGGATGGTGGGGGATGGAAATAGGATTTGTGATTCGGTTGCTCAACTGAGATTCAGATTTATTATTATTATTTTTGACTGCTGGTTTGGCTCTGCTTTTCTGAGTTATCTGCAGCATTCTAGCGGAGTTTGAGTTTACAACAACTTGATTTAAGATTTTTTTTTATCCCAAAAATGGTCATGCCTGAGTTTTGGAAATCTTGTAAATCTGAGAACCCTAGTTGAGACTTGGTATTGGACCAAACTAGGGGTGACACAAGGTAGGGTTTAAAGGGACCCAACCCGCTTCTATTAGGGGCGGATTTGGTAGAGGTTTCTACTAATTCAGGCGGATTTGGGTATGCATGTTAAAACCCATCATGGGTTACAGGGTGGGCTCAGTTTTCATCTCGCCACGTGGATGGGTCATTATGTATGTTAATCTAACAATTCACTACCCATTTGTGATTGAGTTGATTGGGATGGGATCTGAGATGAAATGAAAATTTTATGTGGTTGAGTTGGATTTCATGGACAATGTGTAGTCTTTGAGCGTTTTTTCAACTTATATGTGGATTTTGAGTTAAATTGGAAAACCTATAAGGTTGATAGAATTGGAATTTAAGTTGAATTGAAAAGTATTTGTGGTTGATTGAGTGGTGGGGTTAAATTGAAAATTTGGTGACGATTTTCACATTTTGTAGGTGGCATATTGTTAATTTTTTTTAATATTCATAGAATTAGTGTTTTAAAATTTTATATTTTAATGCGGTATTTCATGCTACGAATATCCCACCATACACCAGATTGGTCACATGGGTCGGGTCACTGCCAGTATGAACTTCAGTGGATGGTTGCCGGGTGGGTTTCAAATTAATGAAACGAGACCGGGGCGGGGCGGGGGTTGTATGTAAGGCGGGGCAGGTATGGAATTAGTATGCCTGACCCTGAGCCAGGCCAAGGCCATTGCCATTTGTAACCCAAACATTACTCTCAAGTTGGAATGCTACACAATGAACACAGTTCTTACGTGAGCTTTGGCCCATTTTTGGGGGCACCTGGCCGACTTCTATAAAAACTCACTCCTTATATACACTAATGACTAACCACATTAAATTGCCACAAGCTCAAATTTGGCACTAATCCAAGTGTTACTTTTTGTTGGAGAGACCAAAACTATTGATGTCCTTTTTAACCATCATTGAGAGGCATAGATAAATGAGTTAGGATAGTCTAATGAGGGTTGATATTTTGCACATCAGTAGGTCTCATAAATAACTTTTTAGGTCACTTAAGCTACCCCACATGGTCTCATATCCAAATGGATCTCACCAGAATAGAAGTGTGTGTGTGTGTATATATATATATATATATATATATATATATATTTATCAATGGAGCCCGCATAGGTGGGACAAGGAAGCCAAAGAATCGATCCCTCAATTGATGAGTCACATGCAGGGTTGTCAACCGAATAACCCATTTTTGTCATTTATATATTAGGTTAACTTTCACGCCAGAGTTACCTCTCTTGTAACTTATTAGCTAGAAATTTAATTCCTTCTTAGACCCACTTGAATGCATTCTAATCACAATGGGATAGTGTGATCCAATTGCTAAAATTTTTTTTGCCGAAAAATCGTTCCAATCAAATCATCACGACTATTGACTTAAATTTAGCAGTTTCATGAGTTGTACATTATTTTATGAACTTCAATCCACGGTGAACATATGAGTATCAAACCGGAGTGAGTGCAAATTTACAGGGTCAAGGTTTTGGATTGATGATGGGTGGGTTGAGGTGGTATCCTCTTATAGGAACTGTGAGAGTTAAAAATTTGAGCCCTCTATGGGCCCACTCGGATGCATAGTTTTGATGGAAATGTAAAAACCACTCCAATTGGATCATCACGGCCATTGATGCAGTGAGCTCAAAGTTTGATGTTTTTCCAGCAACATGTTTATTGACTTAAACCCAATGAATAGTATAATTCAAATAACAGTCTAACTGGGGAGAGTCTCAACTTAAAGAGATTACTGAGTATGAGAGGGTTAGAATCGTGACAGGTGGGTCCCATGACATGATAAGATCTACCTCTCATATGATCCGACCAACTTGGATGCTGGCAGATCATGGGGCTTAGTGTAACGTATCTCACTGTTAGGCCAAACTTGGATCTTGTTTGTATTTATTATTATTATTTATTTAATAAATACATGTTCTAAAATTGTCCCATAGTTTTATCTGGTGCTTGTGTATTAAGAGTGTTTGTTTGTGTCTCGAGGGATTAATTATCAGATGTCCCTCAGGCTCAAAGCCAAAAGCTCCTGTGCTGGACCGGGCAGTAGATACCTAGTTTATCAAAAAAAAAAAAAAAGAAAAAGAAAAATGATGCGCCAAGAAAGTCACGAGACATATCTCTCACCAAAAGGGAACAATATATATGTATGTAGTATTCAATGGAAATATAATTGAGGTTAGGCATGCGTTGGAAATTAACGAGGTGTCCTATCTACTCTCTAATACACGTTTCTTACATGTCGCGATGGAGGACCAAGATTAGAAGTCCGTTCCATCCTCTTTCTTTGAAATTATGAATTGGCTGAAACTTTTCATTTTGGAGGTGGTCTGAGACGAAATTAACAACCATAGTAACAATTATTCTGTCAAGTGGCTTGATTTATGCCAAACTCACATGGAAGGTTTGTGTTCTTAACAATGGATAGGCCCAAATTTGAGTGTGGGTTGGAAATGGAATGCTCCCTGGCAACTGGTTCTGTTCCAGCCTGATAAGGGCTATAAACGCTTGAATCGAACAAGCTTAACTTATCCTAGGATCTATATATGCTCAGTCCAGTAAGTATTTTAGACTTAAACTTGGGCCCAAGTCTGCCCTATTGATGGTAGATTCAGGCTCGGGTAGGACCCAGGTCTGTTGGGTGCCCCACGCATTGAGTTCTTAAGCCTTTGGCTCAGTGTGGCTCAGTGCATTATGGCATGGTGGGAACCATTTCTCTGTAATCCAGTCTCATATCAGGGTAGTAGCAAGACAGAAATCTTCCAATTTATATGTAGAAAGGTGAATATTCAATGACTGGGATCTTCCAATCTGTATTATCATTGGCAAAGAATTTATCAAATAGAAAAGTTTATTATGTCAATCCACTGGATCACCAAATCATTGGACCTAGGCATAAAAACATGGCCGTGTAAGGGCAGGCCCAGCCAGGCCACGCCTCGGCCCAGGGGCCCCTGGCCTACTTGGGGAAATCGGGCCTTGCCATACCTGCCCGTTGACCAAGTCAACGGCCCACGAACGGTTTTTTCCCTGCCGGGCCTTTCAGCCCGTCCAAATCTTCATCTCTAATTGGACCTCACATTTACAACAACTATAATCCTTTTTTCTTTTCTTTTTTTCAGGCAAAGCAAAAAAAAAGGTAGAGAGCAAAGCCATCACACTCATAAAGCCAATCGGAATTTTTTATGGGCTCACCAGTCATTTTGGACCGACCCGGTGACTCGCATCCTATTAGTCTACAACTACAAAAAGGATCAAACTCTGGTGAAAATCAATCAAAACCAAAATCAATCAAAACCTCTAAGAGCAGATGGTTAAATTCACCTTTAATTTTTAACTACTTTTTTTAAATCATGATCCTACTGGATCAATATAGACAGTTGTTCACCGCGGGCCAAATTTTCAAAATATTGGCTACAAATTGCAATGTGTTGACTCCTGACTTCATATGTATATTCATTGGATGGGAAATGATTACACTGGATTTGTTTTCTTCTCCCCTGAAAGCACAGAGATTGGTAGATATACATCTTCAAATTCTAGTTCGAGTCAACTTGGCCAAGTTACATTGTGGCTAGGTCTTCTTTAACTTCCAAAAAGTCACGAAGGAGGCAAACTTCCACGAGGAAGAAACGTTACAAAAACCAATTTCAACGAATCCAAGGAAAGAAAGTAAATGGTAGCCATACATATAAAGTCAATGGATCTTACAACACAAAGCCTTTTGCCTTCCCAATTTCTACGATTTTATTGCATTTTTTCTTGTGGTATTTTCAATTTTTCGCAAATTGCAAAATATCAGAATCTCATCGGAGAATAATCTTTAGTTAAATATATCGCGATTATATCGCAGCATACTTCAACATATGCCCAAAATTTGTGACATTGATGTGACCCATGTCACCTTCTTAAGAATATAGCTAATCTTGTCCCGGCTTAGGAACTCTTATCTTTCCAAGCAGTATGAATGTAGGATAATTTTGTCCTACAAGAGCTCTAAAGGGCCCATACGAGCCCACTTTTGATGGGTGCAGCTCTTTTACCACTCTATTTCAACCATGATCTGACACCATGTCTATTTTTATTTTTATGCCCATCAAACCTTTAATCACCATTAGATTAAATCTATAAAAAAAAACCTATGATTCAGAAACTATTAAACTTTAAGGTTATTAAATTAAGGGTTAGAACAATGCGACGGAGATGATTTCTTGCATGATCTTTATTCATAAAAAGTATTTTTCATCTATCCTTTCCCAATGATAGGAATGCATCCAAGTAGCCCACGAATTGAACATATACACAATATGGGTATTCTTGTAGGGAAAAATCTTCCTAGCTACTAAGTCAACAAAATTTTTATTTATTTTTCCTTTAAGTGGTTAGAGTGTGGACCATCAACAGGTCCACATGTATATAGAACCTATCTTAATCATAAGTGGCAATTTTCTTTGTCAACTTTTAGATCCAAACTGGTCAAATGTTTGAAGTCGCGCCGTGAAATGTTTGAAGTCGCGCCGTGAAACTTTTGTGAGCTACCTCCAAAATGTCAGTACTGTGATAGGGATTGCGAAGGTAAGCAACTTTCTAAATTTAGGATCAGCGTGTGCAACTAGAGAATTTCGTGCTCAGATTTTGTTTTCCAGAGTAGGGGGGAGCCCTGCCTTCGTACTCCTCCCGTAAGAAATTGAAGTCTTTCATAACAAGGAAAATCTATTCATTCGTATTTTCTTTTCTACGAGAAAATGTTCCACACCAAACAATTGAACGAGTGAGGAGCCTTTACCCTCCGGTGGAATCATCTTTTGTCACAAATGCACTCTCAATGAGAGAAATTGGTGATCTAGGATTGTATAATCAGAATGCGAAAACCACACCAAATAGACATTATGGATCGTCATACGAACAGATGGGGCCATCCGTATGCACATTCCTCATGTGAACAGGTGCTCATGCGTGACAAAACATAACCAAAAAAAAAAAACACCCACAAAGATACAACCATTCAAGTTCCAACATTGGGCCTTGCATTGGTTTAGGGCTAGATGGATGAAGTCAGATACATGCATCAGGAATCTTGGAAGAGCTATCCCTTTCTTACTTCATTGAATATTGAAAAGAAGCATGGCTCTTCTTTACAGCAAGAATTCTAACTTTTGGTGAGTAGAAGAACTAGTTTTCATCAATGGATTCATTGTACATTTCACAGAATTTAGCTACAAAGTCACCTCACCTATTGGTCTTTGTGCTTTTGGATCATTGACTCAAGACCCATTATCATCCTTTCCTTCTTCTCCTGTTCAATTTAGTGAGGACGTTTTTCATGTTTTTTTTTTGGGTTGTATTAAAAGACAAAAGAAGGGAACAAGGCAACTTGTGCAACTTGTGAGATTTTTTACTATTTTCTTGGAAGTGACAAAATGGAACATAAGAATTTGAATGGGGAAGTTGATTCCATTCACACCACGGAGAATGCCAAGCATGCAGCAACCCATTAGGAGTAATCTATGTAAAAGTAGGAACTTACAAAAATACTTGATCTCATTTTCCATATTCGACCTGACCCATTTAATGATGTATGTTACTACCATTAAATTGGAATTTGGGCCATCACCCGCCCATTTATGGGCGTGTACTTTTTTTAAAGAAAAAAGAGTAGATCCTACTTTAGCTAATTTTAAATTTGCACGAGCACAAAAATCCATGCTAATTACTGGTATGCATGAAGAGATATAATTCTATGTATATTAGAAAGGGGAAAGATGGGAGTCCATATATAGAAACAAAAAAATAACTTGCTAGTAGTTGTAGAAACCAAAATAACTTTTGATCAAAATTAAAAAGTAAAGTTAAAATTAGATCCAAAATCTTCCAGCTTAATATAATAATAAAAGAATTGCTATAAATGCAACAAGAAATACCCTACTCTCAAATTTCATTTTGTCTCTATTTTTAAGCTTTTTCAATAAAATATAAATACATCTTTTGTTTATCTTATCTTTGCCTTTGCATAACAATGTATAAGTTTCGGAAACAAGCAAACTAAAGGTTGATAGAGGTCACCTAACATGTAGGTAGGATTCATTGATCTCACCGTTTAAAAGGATGGTAAATTTTTGGAATTTCTAATAACATGCATCCTAAACAAAGAACAACTTAGTTGTGGGGTCCATCTTAGTTGTGGGGTCCATCTTTCCCACATTTTGACCAATGGAAACCCCTCACACTACTTCCCAACAAATAAAGTTAGCCAAATTTCACACTCCTCCAACCTTTGTAGAATCAAGATCATCTGAGGATTCCCCCCATGGTGACATGGTAGACCCTGATTAGCCCACTCACGGTCACCGTAGGGGAAATCCTCACAGGCTCAGACTTACCTTTGTAGTCCATTAGATGGAATGGTGCCAATTTGCCACCGTCTGACTCTATCTAAATGTTAGGATTTGGACAACTATGATATGCTCAATGCAATACCTTCTATGATTAAATGGCTTTCATGTTTTTACATAGAGGTAGGCCATGGCTCCACATGTTAGGCCCTTCCTGAAAATTGCTCCTGTAAAATGTCCTCTCTTTCCTGCAATCCCTAGCCAGTTTTCTCAGATCGGTCAAACCCTACCCAACAAACATCTGACCAATAAAACTGTGGGCCGAGTTAAGTGGGTCTAGACTAGTTTCTCTCTCTAGTTGGCAGACTCCAGATCATAGTTTTAAAACAACTCACCTAGCAGACTCAAAAGAGAGTAGTATCGACAATAAAAGGGATTCCTCGGTTGGTTGGCAACCCCATGGGCCACTTGTCTCCTGACTTTTCATATGTGCGGGCTTTCTCTTTCCACTTGTGAATCGCGCTCATGGGTCTCAGTCCCCAGGCTGTGGTACTAGAGAGAGAGCAAAGGTGGCTGGTGCTTAGATTTTGTTAGATAAACTCGTTTTACTTTCGGTGTCCTTTGAATTGAGCCAACTTGGGCAATTCAGAAGGGTCCAGTCAAGTTATAAAAGCTGGTCCAAGTATACAGCACTTTTTTATTTTTTGGGCAGAAGGTCCAAGTAAACAGTTGAAAAGATAAAGGCAACGGTTGAAAAGGAGATGCAAGTGCCACTAATATAATCTCCTTCTCGTTGATTTCTTGTTGGTGTAACCCACACAAAACACACCCATTTTGTGTCAACCCTTAAATCACTCGTGTCTAAAACAAAGTATGGCATTTATTTTCCGGAAGCAGTGTCATCACCCAGGAGAATTTCAAATTTTGTACATCTTGTTGATTTCTACCAAATGATCCATCTATGGTGGGCCCACCACGACCGGCAGTTTGAGTCACAGAAATATGGGTTCAGACAGAGACTCAAGCGAGTTCAATTTAGAGCCTACAAAAGCAAGTCAACTCGGCCAATTCCATGTAGACCGAGTTTTCAAACCCATGGTTCCATCATCCATGTGAAAACTTGACCAAACTTTGTTTCTATACAATGCATGGTCCAGACTATCAACTATCAAGTATCAGCAATATCTCACCCTACAAGTGGCATCATGTACCAAAGTGAGCGCCGTAATTCTGGGTCCCAGTGTGGATAAAATGGCACTATATCACCATCCGAGGTAGGTCAGCTGCAATTGTTATGGACCCCATTTGGCTTTCGGCTGCCTCATATAAAGTCCAAATAAGTGGGGGCCCCACCATAATCACAGGAATGACATTCGCCCAAAGCAGAATTCTGATGGGGGTCGTTTCATACCATGTGGGTAAGGGTTCACCAACCAGTACGAGTTTAAATGTGCTTTTGTGCACGCGAAGTATGTTTATATATATATATATATATATATATATATATGTAAAAGAGGGAGGGTTTGTTATATTACATTACATCATCTGTGATGTAATCCACTTGCATGAACTTGATTGCTTAAGATAAGAAGCAGAGAAAAAACAAAAGATTAAAAAAAGAGCTTGTCCTCTTTGATCAGTCATATCTATGTAATCAAATATCAAGTTAAGAAAGAATCACCTGCATTCATCAGAAAGGAATACTCATGTGAAGCATTCCAATCCAATGTCCAGTCAACAGTCATGGTTAGCTGCTATAGGTTATTGGGCAGTCAAAGGACCTGGGTCGATCCAGGCCAGATGAGCCAAATTCCATTTTATATAAATATATATATATATATATATATTTTAAGGACTTGTCTTGTACAACAAGAAGATTTCGCACTCCATGGTTTTTATTTTTAAAGGAAGGAAGAGTACCGCATTCTTATCCAATCAAGGAAGAGGAAATGGTTTCTATAGAAAAATACCAATTTGTATTTCTCCTTTTCCTCTAAGAAAATCAAAATAATGTTTCTCTTTACCATGGACGCATCATGTTGCACCAACACAGATACTAAGTCTAAAGTTCTTAGCTGTTATTGGACTGGACCTAGGTTCTAAGTTTGACCTTATTGTAGCCAGGCCTTTACAAAAGTGGCACTCATATTAACCACAAAAGCATTTAGGGGTGAGCTTGCATCCATGTCACCCAAGATGAGCTGGGGTCAAGGCCCCAAAAAAAAGTGGAAAACACCCTTATATAATTGGGGAATGTATCAGCATTTTACATGTGGCCAGCCCAAGCATTTTTTTTTTTTCTTTTTTACATCGAGGCCCACCAAGGGAACTGTTCTGGTTCCATCCCCGTGATCAGCTACAAGGCCATACTAATCTCTACGTTTCAATGCTTTCATATGAAATAATCTTTTTTTCTAAGTGAAAAGAAGTCAAGGCTGCTTTCGACGGGCGCCTTATCGTCCATGTCAAATCACAGTTGTGGACTCATATACATGTCTCTTCAGGTGGTATTGGGGTTCAGACCTGGTCATATGAGATTTCTTTTATCTAACCTTGGAACAATGACAGCCGCAGGTACTTACTTGCATGGTCCATGAAACAAAAGCAGAATTAGTTAATCCCAACCATCTGATCAAGGGAAAAAAAGTTATCTCTGCCGTTGGAATGGCCAAGAATATGAGTGGTAGGAGTTCATCTGATAATTTACCCATCTAACCCATCTAGACCCACCACCTTTAATTTGGATCCATCTAGGACCGTCCTAAATTGCTCCTGAAAGAATAGAGCCCATCTTTAATTAGAATTATATCTAAAATGAAACCAAAAACACAAAGATGATGATTAATCTGACAAAAAACCATACTCCAATCATGGTGAGATTTGATATATCATTAACAGAGCAAGCAGAGGTTATTTTAAGTGGTTTGGATTTAAAAAAAATTGACCCTTGCTGATTCATTGTTACGGTTAACCTTGAAGGATTCTCTGCAAAGTGTCCTCCAAGGATCCTAATTCAGTCAATTACGCGTGTTTTTGGATATATGGTGAAGTAAAGTGAGGTAAAATAAAGCTTCCATTATCTGGACGAGAAAAGATATTGGTCATATCAAAAGTACATAATTTCAAAATTCCATCCATCTTTTTCAAAAAAAAAAAAAAAAAACCTTAACTTATCTATACAATAAGTAAAAAAAAAAAAATCATATCAAACAACTAAAAACAAAATACTATCATAATACTTTCTATTTCATTATCTCTTGATTTGATGTTTCAACTCACGTTACTTCAATTCACCGTACATCCAAACACGCCACTATCACAAATTCACATAAAAATTCTATTCATTTACAATTCCACTACAGAGTGTCCTTACAAGGACTAGCCCTTGCCTCGAGGCCTCCTTCAAATTCAAGGAAACCCACTTTCCATTTTATAACATCATCATCTTGCATATAAAATAATCAAATCATATCAACATACATTCATCGTACATATATATAAATATA
Source organism: Persea americana (assembly GCA_029852735.1). Lineage (NCBI taxonomy): Eukaryota > Viridiplantae > Streptophyta > Magnoliopsida > Laurales > Lauraceae > Persea > Persea americana. The sequence continues at coordinate 73,968,987 of CM056813.1, forward strand.
TATTTATTTATATACACAGCATTAGACCATTTCCAAATTGCTACAAGACCATTTCCAAATTGCTACAGGAAAATGGACATTTACATATAATTTTAAAAGGAAAATGGAACGTTGAATGTGTAAAAACAATGGGTGAAAACATCACTTGCTGTACACAGGAATAACAGGCACCGTCCATTTCATCAAGAACAAAGTGCATGCATTCCTACTCTTTCTATTCTTAGGCTAACATGGAAAAGTATCTCAAGGGAGAATAATAAAGTGAAAGGAATGTACCGGACAAGTTTCTCAAGACCATGAAACCATCTTTTCCCTATAAAAAGATCTAAGATTTGGAGAATAAGGTTCAGTGAGTCACTTGCAATGCTTTCCGTAAAGCTTTCAACGGCTTCCTCTACCTTGTAAACTAGAGTTTGGATCCTATAAGGTGATGTGTGTCATCCAAATTCAGAATTTTTATTCCACAAAGTTGTACGTAGAAAACTCACGTTTGGTAATTATAAGCTTTCGAGTATTTGGGCTATTTGAGATCCTTATTTTTTAGGATTCTCAAGTCCAGACCCCCCATTGGATGTGAGAATTCTCAATTGAAAAGGGGAGGGTATTCAATCATCAAATCTCTAGATATCTCATCTATTCTCAAATGTGACATAATGAATAATCCTCAGTTTTACTAATTCTCAATGAAGATAACATTGTTCTAGGGGTAGTAAGGAATTTCCAACAGCTAACATGTAACACAAGTATCTCATTCAGGCTTCCCATAACAAAAGGGAGTGAAACTCCACAAACCATAGCTGTTCGAAATAAATACCTTTCCCGTGGATCCGATATTGCAAATTTTGACCTACTAAAATTTATTCTCACCATAAGATTGAGCATATGATTAAGAATGTGGCTAACACAAACTTATATATTATTAATTTATAAGCGTTTGATTTTACGGCTGGACTAACTCCTTTTATGGTAAGAATTGAGGACATCTTGCACATATGAATGAAACTTGTTCATTTTTAGTATGTTGGATTGTGAATAGGAGAGCCCCAGTGTGGAGGTCTTGTCCTTCCACAAACAGGAAGCATGAGGGAAACATTTGAGGATCAGACTCTATAAAGTATGATTCCTAAATACGGGGTGTATAGGAGAGGAATACCCCCATATGAGAGAAGAATTTTACACATAAAAATAAAAATGAAGTATTGAATGTCATATAAAAATGAAGTATTGAATACAATATGTTGTTAGTATGTTGCCTCTTTTGAATTGTCCAGATATCATGGTTCGTAAGTTCTAATGCATCAATGAAAGTGAACACGTCACCTATGGATCATCTCATGGATCGGCCAACGGCCTAGGATCACAACAGTGGAATGTTTCTATTACTATTTCCTTGATTGTTCGTCTACTTGTTCGCATGTAGAAAAATAGTGATGAGCAGTGACAAACAGGTCATAACAAAGTGGAAAAAAGGGCAGAGCTCATGCCGCCGTTAAATGAGTAGTAAAAAAGGATTCTCAAATATGACACTTCACCAGTAATAACCAGTTAAAAGTTATTTGTAGAAGTGGATCGCATACAATATTCCACATTGCCACTACAAACAAGTGGACCGACACCCCACTTGGACAGTGGCTTCTGTCTTTCCTTTTGTCTTTTTTATCTCTTTCTCATAGAGGTTTGAAAGAGAGTGAATGGAAAGGACACCTGAACCCATGGGAAACTTATCCATATCAAGAAATTGTAATTCAGATGGTTAAAGAGACTTCTATAAGAAAATTCCCGAAAGACTAGTGAAGAATGTCACATTCAGTGACGTACCGAGAAATTTCATTTCAGGGGGACGAATGTAAGCGGTGGTTGAGTTTTGGGGGCAAATTAAGGGGGCTTTTGGAGTGGACCGATATTTTTTAAGTAGGTTTTGGAAGTGGACTTAGGTCCATCGAGGGCGACCGACCCCAAATCTATGTATGTGGGTTTGCCCCCAATCATGTTACTGGGACACTTGCCAACGTTGCATGCCCCAGCCATGGGTGGAGCTAGGCTGGCCGGGGCCATGTACCCCACTAAATTGGAAAAAAAAAAACCCTTCAAATATAGCAAGATTTAAAGTGATTTTTAAGCAAAATCCCACCAGCCCTTGCTCATGTTCCCCCCTAAATTGGAAAAAAAAAAATCCCTTCAAATATAGGAAGATTTAAAGCGATTTTTAGCAATCCCACCAACCCTTGCACGCAACTCCCACCCCACAACCAGCCTTTTTTTTTTTTGTTTTTGTTTAAGATGGTCAGCTCCATTGTTCATCAAATATGTGTGTGTTTTTTTTTTTTTAAATAAATGGAAATGGGAATGGTTGTTAGATGATTTTGGTGCAACGTATGCCAGGGTTTTGGGTGTGGACTGTGGAGTCCTTTATATCGTGCATTTGTACTAATTATGGAAGGAAGAGTGGTGCCCTCTCATTCAACCCTGTGAATCGAGACGAGCATGAAAATGGGAATAGCGCGTTTGTCACTGAACAAGTTGGTGCATTCACATTTTAATGAGCTACTTTAATTTTTTTTTCAGATGTTTAGCATTTTTTTACGAAGAGCTGCTATTGGCACACACATTTTCTCCCTTCCCACACATAAATTAAAAAAAAAAACCTATGAAATTCCCTTTGTGCCCACCCTCTCCCTTTTTCTCTCCCCACCTCCCCCTTCACCCTTCACCTCCGGCCGGTGGCAGATCGCTGCCGTCCCCTCTCCTCCCCATCTCCCTCCCTCCCCATTGTTTTCTCTCTCTCTCCCTCCCTCTCTTCCTCCCTCCTCCCTCCTCCCCAATGTCTTCTCTCCCTCTCTTCCTCCCTCTCTCCCCACTGTTTCTCTCTCTCCTCCTCCCGTTCTCTTCCCCCACCTCCCCCTTCACCGGCAGCGACGGCGAACCCCTCCCTCCCCACTATTTTCTCTCCCTCTCTTCCTTCCACTCTTCCTCCCTCCCCACTGTTTTCTCTCCCTCTCCCTCTCCCTCCCTCTCTTCCGCCCTCATCCCCAATGTTTTATCTCCCTCTCTTCTTCCCTCCCCATTGTTTCTCTCTCTCCTCCTCCCTTTCTCTCCCCCCACCTCCCCCTTCACCGACGACGACGGCCGACCCCTCCCTCCCTCCCCACTGTTTTTTCTCTCTCCTCCCTTTCTCCCCCTACCTTCCTCTTCACCTCTGGATCCAGCTTGAACCGGCGACCCCAGCCGATCCCTCCCCCTCCCCCATTCCCACTGTTTTTTCTCTCCCTTCTCCATTGCCCCCTTCTCTCCTCCCTGTCTCTCCCTCGACCCCTTCTCTTCTCCCTGTCTCCCTCCTCATCTCTCTCCCTCACCCCCTTCTCTTCTCCCTGTCTCCCTCCTCATCTCTCTCCCTTCTCCCCGTTTCTCCCTCTCCTTCATTGCGACCGCCCGGCTATCCCATCTGCCGCCGGCCGGGGGTGAAAGGGGAGGTGGGTAGAGAGAAAGGGAGAGGGTGGGAAAAAGGTAATTTCATAGGGCTTTTTTTTTTTATAAAAAAATGTGTGTGTGGGAAGGGAAAAAACTTGTGTGCCAATAGCAGCTCCCTTTTTACGGCTTTTGGAAAAAATCCTAACCGGATAAACTACACATAACAAGCTAATCAACAACATCATGATCAAAGGTCGCCTTAATTAAGCATAGTATCAGGGGAGAATGCCTACCCGGAGTTTTTTAATATTGTGTTTCCCTAACATATGTTCTCTAAATTTATTTTATTTTATAGAGAGACCTTACAAGAAAAGAAATCTTTGATCCGCCACTGAGCTTAATGACTTTTTCTTGAGAGAGATAATCCATCAAGTAAAATTTATAAAAAAAAAAACCTCTGAATGTTTTTTTAATTAACTATTTGTCTAATACATGCCACTTTTCTCTCCTCTTATTGGATGTGAAATTATGCATGTTAAATAGTGACATGTACGTAGCATGTTGTTTAAGGTGTCATTTGACAAGTTTTGTTTTTGTGTTAACATAAGATTTATTTAAATAGGTATTTGGCTTATACCGTTTGATAAAATTTATTTGGAATATGTATTATTCAATCAACTATAAGACCGTTGGTTCTTTTTTAAAATGTAATTAAAAGATAATTTTTCGAAATAGATATGAATGTCTAAAATGGTTGGACGCTTTATTTTCATTTTTTAACAAGTTTGCACATTTGTAATGTGGTAAGTTTGCTTGTACTATTTTATTTTACGACAAATTTGTTTATTTTACTTTTACTGTACGTCAATTTTGCCCATAAAATATTGATAGTATGACAAGTTTACTAATTTTTAGTTGAATCGAGTATGCTAGATAGTTTATTTGCCCTTTATCTAATTAAGACAACTCTATTTCACTTCAATAGTATGACAGCATGACAAGGTTTGTGAGACTCCTAAGTGGGGCCCACTACTAAAAATCAAAATTGAAAATAATAAGTTTTCCCATTTTATATGGGATAAAGCTAAATCTCACTTCAATAAGAGTTCAGACAACTATAAAATTAATTACATCTAAAGCACATGAATAAAGTGCACCGTCAAATTGATAGCATATAAAGTGCATAAATAAAATATTGTAGATTTCTCATGTATGATCAATCCGATGGTAGGCTCAATCCTATTAGACTAAATATTGTCTAAGTCTAATATAAAATGAGAAATTGTCTTTTTTAACTATTCTTTGGTGGCTATAAGCCCATGTATTTAATTTTTTTTATCCTCTCAATACAAGATCTTACTTAAAACAAAAAAAAAAAAAAAAAACACACTATTCATAGGAGCCATAGCAGGCAAAACCGTGTTGTAACGTCACGATCAATAGAAGACGATCAAATAATTATAACCACTCATCTCATTTTAATCTTTATTTTGATAATATGGCAGTTTCTTATATTCTTAAAAATTTTAACTTGGCAACTCACTCTTTAGTTAAACTTTGTTTTACATTTAGTCTGGATATAGATTTAGAGTCTGCCTATTGGGAATTTATGATATGATATGATATGACATCTAGTTCCCTAAGCATTTCAAATACTCTGTTTGTTATAAGAATTTAGAATTTCAAACCACATAAAAATGCAATTTTAACTTTGTGAATTCCTTGATTTGCAACATTCCAAATATAGGGGGTTGAGCATTTAAAATTTTATTTTTGCGGCAACATTTAGAATTCTAAGAACTCTCCCGTATATAAATTTTCACAATTAACAAGGGCCTTTTAGAAAGGGCGCATTTGTTCCGGTCCATGGTGTCGTGCACATGGTTGTTTAAATAAAATGCTCTTTAAAACAAAAATAAAAACTTCAACTTGCCGACAGGGCAAGGGAGACTGTCATCGGAAAGCACACATTCATAAATCATGCATCTTTGATAATGCACTTCGACCGCTCGGAGAGCACGAAGAACAAGGAGAGTCAGCGGTCAACGGCTTAGGGTTGTTTTGATTGGCTGCGAGTGGGACGATATTGAAGTCAACTAGCTATGATAGTTGCAGCGTGTGCAACCTTCACCTCCCAAGGCAATCGAGGCAATAAGGTCAAATTAATTACCGACCACACCTTTGTGGAAACTTCCACCCACCTGTTGTAAATCTTCTGGGACTATGACTTGGTGAAATCGAGGTGAAGGAGTGGATCCCTCAATTTACATGCTTACCTGGTGTAAATCCAAGTAGCTCAAAGTCACACCCTTTTAAGTGCATGTGGGTAAGTATCCATCCATGAATCTTACTCTTACAAAGTTTGTTCCACTGTAAAATTTATAGCTTGATTTAAACCATTATTAACACAATTTTATGCATATTTATTGATAGATTTTCTCTCTCAAATGGTTAAGTTTTACAGTGGGACCAATTTTCATTAGGAAAAAGTTTGGAGATACATCATACATTGCGTTGGCATGTATTTTGAGCAATTCGATTTTTTTATTAGGGAGGCCCACCATAGTGATTCCCACTTCTTTTACTCGCAGAATTTCTCTAGTCAAAGCCTAAGAGGATCTGGACTCAGCCATAGAATACACTTTTTGAATTGAGACACCAGGTATAATTTTGTGGGTTTGAATGCCTACGTGCAAAAAGGGAACTTTGATCTAAATTAGATCCGCTAGCTACTCTACTGGGAGTTGGTGGAGTGACATTAAGGTGTGGTTTTGCTCCTCATGTCTTATGTTCAAAATCACTCCAGATTAACCGAGTATGTGTTTGTATGCGGTTAGCAGGTGCCACTAGAGTGATTAGAAGAAAAAAAAAGGGTCAGCTAGATATCAGATTTGGAGGCATAAACTAGACAGTAAACAAAAAAAAAAAAAATTTATTTTGACAGCTATTTTAATGACTTTTCATTAGTTAGCTTGGAGTATTTCCTGGATCTTATTTTTCTTGTAAGCCTTGTCAAAACATCCTTGTACACTTTTTGTTGAAATATTATAGCTATTTGACCAGATATTTTCAATGCGTATAAATCACAGGATGTGTTTTCTCAATAAACAAAGAGACTTTATCCATTTAGAAAAATGTCTTTTTTTAAATATACATTTAAATGACTATTTAAAAAATGCATGTATAATTTTGAATGACCTAAAAAAGAAATCAAAATTGCAGAGTGGACCTGAACATGATCTAGCCATCAAGGCTAGCTTTTGGACCCTGTATATGAAATGGTTTCTACCCATTTGGACATAAAACATACATTCACGACATACATTCACGCCAACCTAAACAGACCCAGATCTGAGCTGAATCCAGGCCCTCCTGAAAGCTTTCATTGGTTTCAGGTTAAACCATTGAAATTTCTAAAGTGTTCTGTTGAGGTAGTTGACTGCTATATTTTCATTATATTCTCTACTAGTTAGGTTCTCCATTTTCCTTTAATTATTCAACTATTGGAACTTTTTAACCTCCCCACCACCCCCCACAAAAAAAAAGAAAAAAAAAAGAAAAAGACAGAAAAACTAGGTTGTTGGAGTTGGAGAGAAACCAGTAGACGTGGAGTGAAATATCACTTCCCTGAAAAGTACAAATCTGATGGAACTAAAGTTGGAAAGTCTTCTTCTATCCTACTGTTGTGAGGTTTGCATATTCGGTCATTAGTCATTACACCAGATGTGACTGTTGTAATTGTCAATTGCTTCTAATTTGACCAAGCTCCTAGGCACTAAATCAAGGTTGAAAGCATAGTTTGGTTTAGTTCCTTTAATGCTAGTACATAACAGATGAAATAATGGCTCAGATCGTGTTGTTTCAGCTGCTTGTTTTACTTTCAAAACTATTTCATAAATTCTAACGATGAAAGTTTTCAAAAGCACCAATAGTATAAAGGCCTATTTAACACTTCTATTCCATTTATAAGAGAGGTAGATTCGGTTGGACGCTGTTTGGCAAGTTGTGCTTTTTAAATTTATTCGGTTTGAAATATCGCTGATTCAGATAATTTGTTCGAAATAGGCTATTTGAAATCGAGATAATTAAAATAGGCTAGTTTGAAGTTGAGTTGTTTTAATCAAATCTTTTTATTAATATATCATTTGGTATATTTGATTAAATTGAAAAAAGCAAACTTGCAGTATTATAGAAATTATATAGGCAAAGTTGTCATTTGGTAAAATTAGTAAATGCACATTCGTCATAAACTAAAAGTAATACGGGCAAACTTGTCGTATATTTAAAATTAGGGAAAACATATAATAAAAAAGGGCACAAAATATACACCTTGCTTTTGCATTCATGTCTATTTGAAAACTTTATCTTTCGATCACTTTTCGAAAAAGAGGAAAATGTCTTAAAGCTTATTGAATTAGATTTAAAAAAAAAAAAAAAGACATTGCTGATATGGATTTTGTAACCGAGGAAGCTCCCTGTTACACATTAAAAAAGAAGACATTTCACATAATCTATGAGGCCCCATCGCCTATAGATACAAAGGACTTGGAGTCTAATCAACTAAGGATAAAACAAGGTCAATTGAATGTTGTGAAATCTCTGATTAAGGCCATTCCCTCATTTTAAAACTTACCAAGTTGGCCATGGGCGGGCTTTATTTACCTATACAGAACCAATCCGTATGGTAGTCATGGGAGTCTTTAAAGCCGTCCCCAGTTAGCTGTACGTACACGGTGCATGTGACAACATTAGTAAGATTTAGAGCGCTGAAGAGCAAGAGACCCAGTCGAATCTCGCATCCATCAGGTAGTCATCTGGTGGCTAGCCTGGAAAAATAAGAAAATAACCTTGCGATTCTTGTTCGCTGGCTAGACGTGTATTTCCGGAAGCGCTATAGGTTGGGTGCATGCATGAAGAGAATCCACGTTGGCCGCTACAAATGTGCCCAGGATTCCCACTAATAGAAGTTTCTGATCGGAAGGGGCAATCAATGTTGGGTCCCACTTTGTTGATGGTATCGATGAGTAAAACCCATGTGATGTGCAATGTACAAAATAGTTGAAACGGGAAAATGGCGCAGGCCCTAGTGAGATTGCATAATAGACGATTGTTACGTGGTGGGCCACTACGATCAAATCGTTTATTGGCCATTAGATGATGAGGTCAACAAATATCAATGGATCTTGATCAGTATGTAATTGGAGGGCCAGTGGACCAAAAAAAATCCACCACGTTTTATTTTCATAAAAGCTACCTGAAAGTCGTGGCTAAAATAACCTGTTGTATTATTTTACTGGTCTTTTGAGACATGAGTAGAGCACATGAAGCCAACCCAATATTAGTTTACATGAGTTTCTTAGTTGGTTTCTTTTGTACTAAATTGGGCAGAAATCGAGTGACAATTGAGATTGCTAACCAACTAGCAACCCCATATTGTTAAAGCATATATTGACTTAAAACCAAATTAAACATATATTTGAAAAAATCTAAGTGAACACATAATTGAATTAGCATTAAAACATATTAACTCTTTTTAAAGTAATTAGAAATGATTGTAACTTCTCGAATCACATCAATGAACTAATCATACATTTTGCCGATATGACTTTTACCATAGGATGAGTTTATCCCAACCAAAATGACAAATTTGTCATATTACTTTTACTATAGGATAGTTCCACATTCTATTTGATCACTGAAATCTAGTGACATCCCATATATAAAGAGGAACGAGCATTAATTTTGAATGGATTAGATTTTTTAAAAGTGGCATCACCATGGAGTTTCACTCCATCACAAGAAGGAGAGGATGTGAAAATAATTTTTAATATTAGATTGACTTGCACTTGTTTTGTATAGTGAGAATTTGTTGGCCGTTCGTCAAGCAGTTAGGATGATGTTTCAAGCTTCCATCACAGCACACATGCTAGGGTGGGGTTTCTTTCAATCTCCTATAGTCCCATCCGGATGTGGACCTCAGTGGGCCCAACAAGAAAATGAAAGTGCTCGACTAATGGTGAGAACAGAGGTGGGCCGTGTAACGATAATAGAGTTTAAGTGAAGCAACTCCGGATCAGAATCGCAAAACCGACCCTAATACCGGACCGATGTGAACAGTACTAGTATCCCATTTTCTCAGAATTCGGCGAACCAGAGGATCCGGGTCCGCACACGGGCTTCCTCGAACCAACCAACCAACAAAAACGAAAAAAACAACAAAATAAAGTTCCTCAGTCAGGCTACCAATCACAATTTCATATAAATCTTTGAAAGTGTAAAAAAACAGAGTCGGTTATATAATGGATTAATATGGACAGAACTCAATTTCATCTAAAATTCTCCTCTCTCCATCTATCGATCTCTCCTCCTCCTCCCGACACCGACATATATTCTCAACTCTCCAGAACAAAAACCAGTCAAAATCTCAGGTGTGAACACAAACCTTCACAGTTCACATACATATTATAACCTTCTCCGTCTTTCCACTGAAATCTTAATACATTTATACCAAGTTAGAAGGAAGAAGAAGATCCATCATCCATCACCCATCACAAAAAAGAACTCATTACTTATCCATCTCCCTTTTTATTTTTATATTGTGTGCTTATCCTTTTTACCGTAAGCGCTGATTGTGGGAATCCAAATCCAAAGAACAGAAGAAAAGAAGGACCTTGAAACTAATACTAGTCACTGTTAAAAAAACGGCTTCTCACATGTTTGAATTGCACCTTATATTTATATAGCCGTAGGTTTTTCAAACCAGTAGACAACCTATGTTGTTCCCAGCTCGGTTCGTTTAGCGGCTGCTTTCATGTGCATAAAGGTGGCGAACCGCCGAGAATCCGCTGATTTCGCCACGTTCCCAACGGGAGCAGATGGCGAAGAGGAAGATGATGCAGCCACGAGGATGACCGCTCCGGCGACGACGGCGACGACCACCATGCCGGAGGTGATGATCCCGGGTTACAGTCGAACGAGGGAGATGTCGACTATGGTGAGAGCTCTTACTCACGTTGTCTCCGGTGAGAGGGGGTCGACTATGACCGCCGGAGGAGAGTGGGTTTCTGGTATGGGTGGCTCTGCTGCAACCGGAGTGGGTTCTGCTTCTTCTCCTCCTTCTTCTTCTTTCTCTTCTTCTTCTTCATGGGGAGGTGGAGGTGGTGGTGGTGGTAGTAGTAGCAGTAGTGGTCAGAAAAGGGGACGAGAGGAGGAGGCAAGTCAGGTGCCTCATGAGTCTCTTTTGAGATATTATAGAGGAGGATTTGGCGATGTTCAGATGCATCAAGGAGGGACATTGGCTGAGGCTGGTATGTCATCAATCCCAAAAATACGTATGTATGTTTATTTATACATTTCATAGAGCCTTTTTACATGTCCTTTGTAAACAAGGTAATTTGATGCTTATTTTAAGTATCTGTAGAAATAGGTTTGTAGACAGTGATGTTCACTTTTCCATAGGTGTCCCATATCAATGATTTTGCAAGAACTCACAAGGTCTCTGTCTTTACACTGTACACTTCATTCCTGCAGAAGGAACTAACTAGAAAGAGCTCTTCATAGGCTGAAAACATAATATTTTGTATATCTATTATCTTCTTTATTACTAATAATTTTGATAATGTTGAAAATGTATCCTTTGCGTGTAACTAACGTTTTACAACTTTAGATAATATCTTGAAAGTTTAGGTTCTACATTTTGAGAAAAAATCTCTCCGGCGATTTTATTAAAAAAAAAGTTGATAACTATTTAAAAACATACAATTAAAAATTCTAACTTAAACCTTGTCCCTATTGAATCCAACCTTCTCTAAAATATTCACGAATAGACCTTTTCTAAAATACTTTCTAATAACTATTAGTATGTACTATCAACCTTCCTTGTATCTTTATATGGTTGCATGATTAGAAGCATGCAAAGGAATTCAAGTGTTCAAGGATTGGCACACCCTCTTCCTCATAAAAAAAAAAGTTATTACTATGAATAAATCCAGTTGAATGCTTCTAAATGTTTACTTGGTGACATATTCTTCCATTCAGTGGTGACGGAAGAAGGTCCCAGCATTTTAACTACAAGCTCTGCAGCTACAACTGTAGCAACTCCAGCTACTAAAATAGAAGAGAGCTCTTCGATCTACGGAGGAGGAGAGGGGCGAAGAAGATATAGAGGAGTGAGACAAAGGCCCTGGGGAAAATGGGCGGCAGAGATCAGAGATCCCCACAAAGCCGCTCGAGTATGGCTAGGCACTTTCGATACAGCAGAATCAGCTGCAATGGCCTACGATGAAGCTGCTCTGCGTTTCAGAGGAAACAGAGCAAAGCTGAACTTCCCGGAGAACGTCAGAATCCAGCAACCAATGCCCCTTTCTCTGGCTACCCATTTGCCGGTCCCCGCCCCTCCGGCAGCCCCTTTGCCGGCTCCTGGAATCCCTCAGCAGTTTCTTCAATCTCAAGCACCTCAGCAGATCCAGAACCCTGATATTTTGAGAGACTACCGTCAGTACTCGCAGCTCCTGCAGAGTCCTATAGATTTTCAGAGGCACCACCCCACCAATCTATTGGATCAGTTCCTCTTATCATCATCGTCGTCATCATCTTCCTCTTCTTCATCTTCATTTGCTTCTTCCTCTTCTACTTCTCTTCCTCTGCTCTACCCAGCAGCCACGACGATGGAGCAGCAAATGGGATATTATTTTGGACCACCGGATAATCGTGATCCCGCAGCTGTATCAGATACTTTACTGCCTCCTTGGACAGATTCAAGTCATTACCCACCTTCTTCTTCTAGTTGACTACGTTTTCTTTTCGTTAATATTTCTGTTTTATCTTCCTTTGATTTTTTTTTTCTTCACTTCCCTTTCCTTTTTTTCTAAACTATTATGGAAGGATTACATGTTTTGTTGACGTTTGGTATCATCACATCATACTTCATTCTTGCATATTAAAGGGTTTTACCTTGTTTTTGGTGTCATAAATATATATATATATATATATATATGTCGGAATTGTCTGTTGGTCATTTCTTTTACTTGCACGAGTTGTTCTTCTTCCCATAAAAAATTTTAATATTTTAATTTTGACTAGAATACCACTTTTCCACATGTTTGTATTATATGATTATATAATCAAAGGTAGGTGATGACTAAATAAAGAAATATACAGAGGAACACCTCAAGAGCCTTTCATGTTCATGTTTCAATGATCTTGTGTAGGACTAATTGCCCGGTCGAGGTAGGCCTCACTTTGGCTGTAGCGTAGACCAACCCGATTTTTCCAAGTAGATGATTGTATCTCCAGTCAGTTTGATGAGGATCGTTTAATTGATATGGATGGCTTTCTGTTGAGAACAAGATATGATTGAAATGGTCAATGGCCTATTAATGAAGGATCCGCCCTCCAGTGCAAAACGGTCCACCAATGCTCCTTGGAGGTGGTGGCGTGGGGGTCTTTTTTTTTCCTCTTAAAGAACATAAACCCACTTTCCTTGCTAGTGCGCTTCTGTCTCTCGAGTCTATCCACGCCCGGGTCCATAGATTTGACCGAACATTGTTTGTTTGATCCAAACATCCCATGGCAATGGAGAATTTAAAATGACTGAAAGTACATTGTGGGTTTTAAAGTAATGGTGTTGGAGGATCTTATCCAAGCACTTTTAACTCTTGGGTTCTATCCAATGACGATGTGGTGGCCCATTTAGATAAGGTTAAGAAATTACATCAGGGTCTTCATGATCTCTTTATGAAAACATTAGCTGGACTTTTCTTAAAACCCGAACCTCCTATTTGATAGAGAAAAGAAGGTTCTATTTTAGATAAACGTTGAGTGTTCCACCATGAGGGGCCGCTTTACTCAATTCTAACAGTTGAATTGGACCCTCCTTACTTTCTGAATATTTAGGTATCCTCGAATAAATTACACTATTAATCAGAGGGGAATGGGACAGTGGTCGTGATTAATCAATCACTCATTAAACTATTATCATCTGCACTGTTTCAATGCAATGGTAAAAGTGGGAATAAACAGCAGCTTAAATATCGGCATACGCTAAATGATTAGATACGCTCGGTTCATAATTTCGATGAGCCGGAATTTGATGTGTATGTTTGTGTAACGATAGGATTTACAGAAGAAGTATTTTTTATCTGAGTGTTTGTGTTCATTGATTATACAATTTTCTTGTAAATAAATAATTTTCCTTTATCAAGAGGATTTTAATTATTCCTGTAAAGGGAATACGGACATAGGGTTATTTTCTCGCATGAAAACAAAAGGTCTGAAGTGTGGAATGCACAGTCAATATGTTAGTCATGATAAACTTTAAAATTTCAAATGCATGGTTACTATTCGTTTGAAAACATGTTAAAAAAGACCGTCAAATAGTGTATTCTAAGCATACGCTTAACATTGGATGGTCTTTCCTTCCATTGGAGTGAAATGTGGGATATCAAGCTGAGAAGAAGTGGAATCTGGCCGGGTAGGTGGTGTGGTAACTTTGGTTCAAATCCAAACTACACAAAATGCCCTCTTGATACATGAGAAATCATAAAATCTTACATGGATTTAATATGTATAAGATTATGTTAATCAAATTCTTTGCCAACCAGCCAATCCAATGGATCAAACTCACATTGACGTAAATTTTGAGGACATCCCATTACCCAACTAAACGTCATTTATTTCAATCAATTCAAATTTCAATAAGTCTAGCATATGAGGATCTAGACTCAGGCCAATTTGACAATTTACTATTTGTGTGGGTAAAACACCGTAATAACGAAATTAAACAAGGATTACAGCAGAACTTGCTGACCACCTCGGCCTCTGTAGTCACAGCCCGTCAGCTCGGCAGCTCGGTCAAGAGTGCCAGCACGGCAAGGCAGCTCGGCGTGAGTGCCAGCTCAGCACAAAAGCACAGCACGGCCAAGCCTTTCTTGGTCTCGGAACAAAATGCTGAAGGCAGAGTGAGCCGACACCTTCCTCTGGGAAGTACGGTGCGCCCTGACAGATAGAAGCATTCATTTATGGCGATATGATTGCTCATTTATGGCGATAAGAAGTTAGCTTTATCACCCCTTAACATCAACTGACTGAAGGCATGGAAAGTTAGGATGGGATGTTCCATTTTCACCTACTGCTGCATGTCAGGGTAAGGATTGATGGGACCTCACCCCACCTACCCCCACTGACAGAGAGAATGAACGAGGAGTGCCTGCATATAGGCACTGTGGATGACCCCATGGAGGTACGCAACTGGCAACACATCGTCTCATTCCCCCCTCTTGCCTCCTCCTGCTGAGTCTTTTTCGAGAACTAACTCAGGCATCGGAGCGCCTTCGGCTCATAGCAACTAGGGGCTCTAACCCAAGCCGTTTTCCTTCCCTTTTCAGGTTCTTGGCATTCGGTATTCCCTGATCTACAAAGTTTATCTCAACCTAAGTGGGTGTCGTGTTTTCACCGCCTACACTATTAAAACAAGAGATATGTAAAGCATAAAATCAAGAGAAAATAAAATATATGGGGATTGTGATTGTATTTTATATTTAGTGGATGGGAAAGGAATTATTTTTACTTTTTGTGTGAAAAGTGGATTTTTTTTTTTTTTTCTTTTAGTAAAGAAAGGAGATTGTTTTTTGATATTTTCTTGAAAGAAAAAAGAGAAAGTTTTGAAAATGTGTAAATTTGGTGTAATCACTTGTTGAAAAATAGAGGCTTCTGCGTTACTAGCGGTTAAATTTGGGTTGTTTTTTTTATGCTATGTTGACCTGGGCGACCCGCTATCTTGAACCTCTTCATTGATAAGATCAGAGAAACGACCGAAAAGGCAAGTATACAAAACGCCCCCTGTTGTAGAAAGTTACCCCCGATCCCTTTTGTCGGTTGGCTACGGTCAAAGCACTAGACGACGAAGAAAGCTTCTTAGTTACATGAACTTTTGAGTTTACGTCCTTGCTAAGCCTTCCTCGAATTGACGTGGATATTTAGAGTTACACGTGGCAGCGACGTCCTGCTCCTCTCCAAAAGTAGGTAAGAATAAGCGCCACGTGTGGAGTTTGGTCCATGAGTATTCAGAAGATCGTAATGCGACAGCGGCCTTTGGTGTCGCACGTGAAAACTTACGTGCACGTGCACGCGAACCCCTAACTCCTCAGTCCTAACTCCAGGTATCGTAATTAATGTTGCATGGGACAGGCCCCACAAAGATTACCATATAATGATTTAGATGCTTTGTTTAGGTTCGAAGTTGACAAGTCCTAGCGCCTAGTGGCATGTTGCAGCTCATTACACCTGGGGTCCTGGGTTAATGGGTAGGGGTCTAATTCTAGATTGTCGGTTAACCACGCTTGGTAAGATTATGTTTGCAGCCAAATCATTGGGAGAAGATTTATGCCTTTCATGAAGACTTTGTCGACAATTTTAAGTGTTCGGGGATTGGATTAATGAAAATTTAGATCTGAGCTCCTCCTATATGATTTAGAAATTCACACTTTTACAGATTTATGCATTGAAATAAAATATTCTCACCTATATGCAATTGATATCAAGGTTAAATCCTCAACTACAGAAATTTTCACCTAAAAATTCCTCAATCATAGGAAAGTGGGTTCCTTACTATTTTTTTGTTGCCAAACGTCTTGAACAAAATATCTATCCTGCAAGTTGGTGTTAGGTTAGGTTGGGTTTTGAATCCCTAATTAATATGGACTGCAAAATCACTTTTTGTCGAAAAAGTCCATTTTTCATTACATTTTTTCCTTGCCCAGATATTCAAGAGAAGATGTTTTTAGTGCATGATTAATATTCCAAATATAAAACATTATCATTAGAATAGCATGTGGATACTCAAGCCAAAAAATAATAATAAAAAAAAAAAAAATGAGGAATAGCATATGGATACATGTTGATGGATGAAAAAAGTTACACCTAATAATCAGTTGATTTTGTACACTTTGTTATATGGATTATAAATTAGTTAAATCAAAATAAAAAAATTAAAAATACTTGCAACTATTCTTAGATAATTTCATCACACACGATCCAAATTTACTATGATAAATTATCACTCAATCTAAATAAAATTGAAAAAGAATCAATTAAAAACATACTAAAAATGGTTTGGCTTTCGACCTCCTCCCACTCAAGTTGCAACTGGGGCTCCCATTAAGGTTTATCCGATCTTACTTGGAAGCGAAATTATCAAATTTTCCCGATTAGATTGAATCCAAATCAACCCTTTTCACCATTTATTACTAATATAACTTCATCCACATCTTTACATCTCATTGTTGGGTCTTTCAGGACCTTGATGGAAAAGCATTGTTTGGGTTGGGTACCTGTCCCAATTACACCTAATTTCTGCATTGGATTAGGTACAGCGTAAAGCAAGTTCAGCTTTAGCTAGACCCATATATACCAAAGCTGACCCATTATACTATAATCAAGACATGGGTTTTGAGGTTAATTTTGACTATTAACTTTTTATTTTGACCATAAATTATCTATTCCTATAACCTACTCATGTTCTTCCCCTCGACCCACTTCCAATAAGTAACCACTCAAGCATTCTTCCCACTTGTCACTCTTTTGCAATAACTTTATTTCCATCCCAAATCTCATATCCGCTTTCTTTATCAATTATCCTCTTTTCTTTCTACCCCACTTTCCCAATCCAATTTCTACGCTATGGACTTTTGAATTGAGGAAACAAATAGTGCCATAACCTTCTCTTCTTCTTTTTTTCTTTTTCTCTCTTAATTTTGATGCTCTGTCTACACCAAATCATTATCGGCATGTTTTTGAGGATCATTTCTGTGTTCTAAATTTTTTTTTTAATGAATCATAGAACATATTTTTTTAGGTATAGGACATGCCAGTACTTAGTAGCACGAGTTATGATGCTAGTAGTACCGTATAATACAGTGTTGATCTCCTGTATACAATCTCCAAACACAAAATACAATCTCCAATCTTTGTGTTTAGCATATCAAAGATAGGAACGTTCAACCTACCATTATATTGGACACTGTTTATATGCATGCATTCCATCTAGTAGGGCTCACTTGCATGCGTACCGGAGGTAAAGATCTTCTCATGAATAATGAGGTTTGGCAAAGGAATCATCACCATCATTGCTACATGTATAAGAGAGGGAAAGGCAGGCAAGGCCGCAAGGGCAGTGATTGTGAAAGCTGGACTGAACGTGCTCTCTGATAAAATAAAGAAAGATTATGTCAAAGCATCCAAGTCAAAGCAATTGGTCAACAAAAATTTTTTTGGGCCCAACTGTTGTCTTTCTCCACCTTTCCAGGGAAGAAAAGATGGCCATTCCTCTATTGTATTCACATGAGGAAATGGTTCGATGGAGTTGCATTCCAATTTCAATGTCCCATGAGCCACAGCCACTGAATCAAGATTCATGATCACAACGACTTTCTCATGTCTCTGCCCGGTTGTGGACTCACAATGATCAACGTAGCAGATGTCTTTGGAATTTTCAGCCATCAATAGTGGGCCCATTCAATGTGGTTGGTAGTGTAGCACTCCAGACCACTTAAGGCCACGTTCGTGTTCGTTTTCTTTTTTCAAGCCACGTTAGCTGAAAGACCGGTGGTGATAGTGTTTGTATTGGTTGTGAGACACGATAAACTGCAAACTCCCTATCTCCCAAATTGGAAATCTATTATGTGTGAATTCACGTTCCAAAACGATTTTTTCCTACACTTTTGCGCTCTATACCTTACAATTTATTTGGATTTGGATCCAAACCAGCATTAGTGGAAACATGAGTCCAAAAACATGGACCCCTCAAATGCATGGAGCATATGTGCAAGAGAAATTTCTTCATCTTTTAAAAAGAAATTTGGAGCGCCGTTGCTCTGCCTATAAGTAAATGGGCTTTAAGGCCCGCTTTATTGTTGGACTCAATCCAACTTTTTAGTGGAGAGGGCATATTTGTTTCCAGAAAATTGAATATAGAGGAACTCATAGTCAAATGGGACTAAACAAAGGACGTTTACCTTTGTTTACTAAATTTTATCCGCTGTTAGAGATACAAGTCTTAATTTGTAAGATTTCAAATACATGAAACAAACGGAAGTGAAGTCTAAGGAACGACAGAGAAGTGCATATTGAAGGATATAAGGTGAAGATGTAGCTGCTCTGGTTTTAGGATTTTATTTATTAATACTAATTTGATGTACTAGTGTAATGGTTAGTAATCAATTTCAACCAAAGGGGTGACTAGTTGAGTGACATTTGTAATTCTTCGAGAGCAATGCATGGCTTAGAATTCGATGTTGGCTACTGAGAAAACAAACGGCCCAAATTAAGGACTATAAAATTTGCAAAATGGGCTCAGATCAAGCAGGGCAGGAGTTCGTATGATCCAAGACCATCTATCTATCAGCCCACATAGATGTCATGTGTCCTAGCTATGAATATGCGGACTCACCAAACCTACAGCTTCGATCAATTTAGCTTTAGCATGTAGAGGCAAAGTGATGCAAAATGTTCACTTATTGTGGCTATAGTGATAATATTGTGCATGATGATGTCATGATATTTCAAAATATTGCAAGAAAGACTGAAAATACCATGTGCAAATGAGAAAATCTTCAGAATAAAAATAAACAGTGGGTTATATCTCTAACATATCTTTAAGGATATTCACATCTATTTTTATTTTTTTTATTTTTTTACTACTTTAATTAATGACATTTTCTCAATAATATGCAAAAAAACTAACAACTTTGAAATATCCTAACATTTTCCCAAATGATAATTTCCCAAGCACTAAATTGCATGCATTGGCGGCAGGCAATATATAAAAATAAAAATAAAAATCCTTGAAGGGCAATGCAAAATAAAACATAAATTTCCAAAATTCCTGGGGTCATGGCCCCCTTCCCCTCCCTGGTTCCATGCCGGAATTTAAGAGCAAATATGTGAAAAGTGGAAGCATAACAAACATGGAGGACTGATTAATTGCCCATTTTAGCTTTTTTTCTCATGTTGAGATTGAAAATTTTGTCAAATTGAAAAAAGGTCCAAAAAAATAAGAAAAAATAATAAAGGGTTTGTTTGTTTGCATTAAAATACATAGGAATTGAATATATAGTGTAGTTAAAAATAAAGATTAAAGACGAATTTTAAAAAATGAGCACCAAATAGCATATTCTTTTGATTTCATTTCCCTAGAAGAAAATATTATTTGATGTCCATTTATGGGAATTACTCTTTAATCTTCATTTTTAACTACCTTATTCAATTCTTTTTCAGCATAATGCAAACAAACAGGCCTGAAAGCCTATTTGTTTACACATTATGCATAGAAATTGAAAACATATGAAATTGTGATATAAATGGTTAAAAAGGAAGACCAAAAGGTGAACATATACAAATGACCATCAAATAATATTTCCTTTAATGAAAATTGAATTAAGGAATGATGATAAATGAATACATGCCATCACCCTAGTGATTTAAATCTTAAGTCAAGGTCCCATATACATGGCTCTTATCTCCTTCATCACTTTCCTCATATCATTCACACCTCACCTTTTTAATAACCCTTCGTGTATTTCATATGACCTTAAATTGTTATGCAACCTAATGCAAACAAACATGCCCTAAAAGACCAGCTACTCTAATTTGCTCCTGATGCAAATGTCTGCTCCCCAATTTGTTTGCAGGTCTTGTAGATATATCCCATAAATTAAGGCACGCAAAAATAATCTGAAAACAGGGTGGAGTGGATTATGTATGGAACAGGTTTCAGTGTCCGTTAGTGGACCACTTCAGTTACCATGTCAACCCAAGGTATTATAATACAGAGTCCTGAGTATTCTAATTCCTTCTATCGCAACTCTCTCTCTCTCTCTCTCTCTCTCGATTTTTTTCTCCTCTCTCTCTCTCTCCAGTGATTTTTTTTCTCTCAGATAACTTTCTATTTGATGTTGTCATCTCCTAGAGGATCTCTGCAATTCAAATTTGATGTCTTTTATCTGATATTTCCGTGTTGTAGATTTGAAAAAGAAGATGAAACTCTTTTTACAGTCTCAAACCATCCGATCATTTGATTATAAATTCCAATAATATATTCCTGCCTTTTGTAAGACTTCAGCCTAGATCTAAGGGAGTCTCCTTCCAAAATTACCTACGTAATGCTAAATGTGTCACAAAGAGAGAGACTCCTTTGGGAATTGCCACTTGTTCAGGCCCCAAAAGCTGGTCGACACAATCTCACTCCCGTAACCATCAACTATAATTATATTTATCTTAAGCTTGAGCTTAGGAGAGCCTTACTCTATAAATACATATATATATATATATACATATATATATATATATGACCTCAAGCATCCTTAACTACCCCTCCAATACCAGTCTTTTGGGCAAAAGGGTTGAAGTAACCACCTTGTTTTTGGTAGAAAGGTTGAAGTAACCATTGAAATTCGGCATATGCACGCCTCCCTCTGTTGTGATTGAGTGATTGGAGGAAATCCTGCTGCAGGGACTGGCAAAATGAGACATTTTGTTTACACAATTACAGCACTTTCGGTTAACTGGGATGAATATTGAAAATGTATCCAGTATCTTTTTTTCCTTTTTTGCGAGATGGCTGAGTGGTACACAACCTATGAGACAAGTTTCTCATTATTCACATATACCAAGCGTTACGGTTGCACCTTGTAGAAACCAGGTAGAATGAATTAAGGAATAGGAAAGAGTCGTGCTTCTCTGCTTTTGAACCCATGATGGCCTGATGCGTAACCAACTAACCATAATGGTGCTAATGAGCCGGGCAGCCCAGGCCAAACCTGGATTGGAATGTGTTTGGTCCCTAGGTTTTATTACAGTGGTTGGGCTTGGATCATGGGCCCTTTGATATTTGAGTTGAACTTGGATTAACTAATAGAAAGCCTGAAGCTCAGTCTGGCCTTGCCCCCACCTAGGCTTGGCTTAAAACTAGAGTTTGTAAATTTCGTGAAGTACTGCCCGGCCCAACCCGTTTTGAATAAATGGTCAGGCTGGGGTCTGCCGTGTATGGGCTGGCTGGGCTTGAGCTAAAGGCACTTATGGTCCATGTTGGGCTTGGGCCAAATATGGGTCTGTGCTTCAAAAGTGAGGTTGGGCCTGAATATGCCTCATCTTGGCATGACCTAGGCCATGAACATCCCTACCGATAAACTAAAGGGTGGCCGTTTCTTTATCTTGCCTGCATAAGATGAAAATTAGAGAGATCCAGACTAAAATGTTGGAAAGTTGTGAACTGAGTTGGGGATTTTCCTCATTGCTGATATTTAAAAAAAAAAAAAAAAAAGCTCATTTTTAGACATGATCCGATGCATTGGAATAGCTAAACTAAATAGGAAGAGCAATTTACATACTACACCATGCAATTTTTCTATATTAAGGAAACCTCCATGATGAAATGAAAATTTGTTCAAGCTGGGCCCCACTGTGGCGATGCTGATTGTAGGCGGATGATACTAAAGCCTTAAGCCCCCATCATTAGAGGGTGCTTATAGGCTGGACCATCCAAAGCCTGGCTTGAGCCCAGTCTGCATGGGCTGGATTTTGGCTGTGATGCTAGTCACATGGGCTTCAAGCCTTCAACTAAGACAAGCTTTCTATAATTAATGGCGCAGCAAGCCTGGCATTTATTTTACTCAACCTGCTGCATTATAAATAATTAAATACACTTTGCAAAATGGGATGGGCCGGGCTGACTTTCAGGTATTTGAGCTAAAAAAAGATTAGGCCCATTAACTAAACATGCCAGGCTTGGACGAGAAGCTTCGGCCCATCCCTTCCAATTTGAAAAATATCTTGTTCCTTAATTTATATTGTTGGAAATTATTTGGAGACTTTTAACTTCACGGATTTTCTTTTAACATATAGTAAAAATGTTCTTGCTTGCAATGAAATTTTAGGAACAGGGAAGTCGGGCAGAATGTCTGCAGTTCGCACCCTAGACTGTTATTGTTGTATTTTTTTTTTAATACACAGGTCACAGAGGTGGCCTATAAACAAAAGAGGTTATAAAAAACTAAGACATATTAGATGGTGCCCATTGTTCCATACAAGATCACGAAACAGTTAGAGCTTCATTTAACTAATAGTCCCCGGAGTGCCCCCTCTTGAAGACCATATATGTACTGAATTCAACAATGAAATGGTTCATTTGAAAAATAAAAAAAAGTTCTCCCTTGGAAGAGAACTACAATGTTGCCCATCAAGGCTCCGTGAATTCAATGTTTTGACCATCACCCTAGTGACCCATGAGAGCACTCGCACGGGCAGGCGGGGTTGGGTGGGTGGGTCCGGAATTTTTGGAACTCATGTCTCTTGAAATTTATAGAATTTGAAATGCTGGAATTTTGAAATGCTACTAAATTCTAGTCAATTTAATGTTTTTACCATCACGAATCTTTTACCCTATTGACCCATGAGAGAGCTCGCACGGAAAAGGAGATGATAGGGTGGGTTGTTTTGCACTCACTGGCTGGGAGAATATATAATCAAGGATGACTTGTTTCTTTTCAAGATTTTTTGGAATTCATGTCTCTTGTAATTTGTAAAATTTGAGATGCAGGAATTCCAAAATACTATCAAATTTTGACATTCATAAATTATCTATTTCCATAAGATCAGGATCCCTACCTGAGAATTTCATACAACTTGAATCTCACAAATTTCCAGTTTCATATTTATTTGAATTTCTTAGTAAAATTTTAAATGTTTATGCATCATTTTTCTGTTGCAGAAAGTCCTAATATTCTCTTTTTCATTTACATTACTATTCATCATCAACCACTACCATCAATATATATATAACTAAAAAAACCGTGTGGACCAGCCAAATTAAATAAGCTAAAAATAAATAAATCTTTTAGATTTTGACATTCACCTACACAACTTTATGTACAATAGCAAATCGCCTACAAATAACACATTAAACCCACCTACAAGTACAAATATATACACACTGAAAACAATTCTCTCCTAATCTTCTGTGATACGAAGAAAGACAGAGACAAAAATTAATGAATAAAACCAGAAGAATAGCCACAACCCAACCCATCATCAACCCCTGCAACTAAACCATAAAAATAGCCAACCATCAACCACCTTATGTCTCTCTGATCTGTACTTAGCCCCACCTGATCCATCCCTAGCGAAACAACCACAGGCACCTCTTCAACCCACCTCAACACCTTTACCAAAAGAGAAAAAAAAAAACCCACCCGCAATATAAAACCTCTCATTCATCTTCATCGCCCACAACTAGCTTGTGCTAAACACCATCACACTGGCTAAGTCTGACCATCTTCCTTGAAACCCACACAACCCACTTGACTAACCAAACCATATATCACTTGAGCCCACACCACCCAAAAACACTTGTTGCCCTGCAAGACATCCAACCCATCATCGATAACAAACTAGACGAGCCCAACCCTCATTCCAATTTTCTGCAACCTGCAATCGTCAAGCCATCCAAACACCCATCCCACCACCATCAAATCCAAATCTCCATCTTCATCATCTATCAGCCAACACAACCCACAAATCAACCGAGCCACCCAACCAAACAACTCCTATCTCTTACTAGCCGGTTCAACGTGGAGAACCCATAATGATTCCATTCCATCAAAACCCTCCAAACCCTTCTTTTTTCCATTCCATCAAAAACCTCCAAGCAACAAAATATAAAGAAAAAACAAAAATAAGGCAAATAGACTAAAGGAGCGTGGAGGAAGAAAATGACCAGAGTTGATTTTATTACAATAGCATAGAGGAGGAGATGGAAATTGACTGTTAGGGGTGAGCCGAAGTTCCAGCAATCCTCTCGGAATGCTTGGATTTGTAAATGCTGGAGCCAAGGTGAGCATTCGGGAATTCCACATTTTTGGAATTTCAAAATGCTACTTGCCTCAAATGTTGGGGATGCAAATAAGTAAACATGGAATTTCTAACTGGAATTTAGGAATTCATAGATAGCTTGAATTCTTGTCAGAAATGCGTGTAAAGAAACATGCCTAAGAGCTCTGCAAGAAGCATGGATACCAAAACCACTATGCAACCTATCCTTCTTGACCATCACACTTAGGGCCTATTTTTTTGTTGGGATTTCAGGGAAATTCCTGAAATTCCCAAACATAGTAGAATTCATGGATGCTCCTTTGGGCTTGAGCATTCATGAATTCCACCAAGCTACAGAGGGAGTGGAATTCCTGGATTCCCAAAGGTCAAAAGAGACCTTTCATTTGGCTAGAATTCATAAATGCTAGCGAAGAAATATGGAATTCAGAAATTCCAAGAGACAACAATCACATCATGTCCAGGAATTGCTGGACATGGTGAATTCCTAGAAGAAATTCCGCTAAAGAAACAGGCTCTTATGCCTTGTTTGGTATTTCTACTCTTTTTTTTATTATAAACCCATGAATATAAAGCCATTAAAAAAGAGTTACAAAAAAAAAAGAGGCTAGAATCAAAAGAAGTGTTTGGTAATGTAAAGATGTATGTTAAATAGACTTTTTATATCAATGGTTTAAAGTTTTTCAAAAATTTCTCGAGATCCACAAGGTATAAAGCCTTGAAAATTGACCATATTACTGTGTTTAGCATTCCAAAGAGATCTAACGGTTTAGATATTATGTTCGGGCCCCACATAAAGAAAATTACATCCAATGGCTCACATTTTTTGTACATATGTCGAGATTGGTGAAGACCCGACTGCTGAAATTTGGTGTTATAGCCGTGTTTGATCTTGTTAACATTTCCAACAGTTAAGATCTTGCTTTGCACTCCCATAAATAAAAGAAATTAGAAAAACATAACTGCTCATAGACAAATCCAATAGTGAACATAATACATCAATGGCTGATATTATTTTGCATATATCTTGAGATCTATAAGGGAATAAGCCTTGAAAATTGACTATATAGCCGGTTTCAATCTTCTAAAGAGATCTAATGGTGTGGATTTTGCGTTTTGGGACCATAGATTCTAGAAAATTACATCCAGTGGCTCAGTTTTTTTGCACATATCTCAAGATTGGTGATGATCTAACGACTTAAATTTGGTGCTATGGCCGTGTTTGATCTTGTGAGCATTTTCAACGGGTTTGGATCTTAATTTACACTCTTAGATTTCGAAGGGGGAAAAAACAGATTGGGGAGTGAATGGGCAAAACACTATTCACCGCCTCTTTTTTCCCCCTCTACTTTCTACATGCTATCAATGGTGGGATATGGAAAATAGAGGCATTGCCTCTACTTTTCTTTAAAAAAAAAAAGAGGCCGCGAAACATTGCCAAGTGCCTTTGTTCTCAAAATCTCTACCTGATTTAGAGATTTTGAGAAATAAAAGGCAAAATTAGTGATGCCAAACAGGGGCTTAGAAAGGCAGTCTTAAATGGGTCAATTATTCACTTGACCCACAAATATAACTCAAACCAAATAATTTAGATTTCAAATTCAGATTTTGGGAAGTGTGAACACGAGGGGGAGTGCGATTGGCTAGAACGGATTAGAAATTAAAGGTTGCGATTTTGAACTTACGCTCTTTCTCCGTAACACTTTTCAAGTAAAAGGCTGACTTAGGGCCCGTTTGGATGTCTACAGAATAAAATATTCACAGATTTAAATATTGCAATAATAAAATAGTATAGAATACAATAATGTAATATTATAACAGTATAATATTTTTACCGTTTGGCAATTTTTGAAGAATATTACAGATTTTAAATTGAGCAGTTTGGAATGTATTATTATTAAAGTAAATTACATTATAAGAATATTTTTTATTAAATATTTTAATTTATATGTAATTTATCATATCTAAATAAAAAAGTAATGTGGTAAAGTAAAGTTTAACTTTCATGTTTTTACCATAAGTTACTTTTCTTTTATCACATAAAACCATGATAAAGTACAGTAAAGTAAAGTCTAAAAAAATAACTACTTTATAACTCTCTCTCTCCTAGTTTATTTTACCACATACTTCATATGACCTTACTTTACCTCACCTTTAACCATGATATGACATCAATCTTTATTTTATTTTACCACACCCGTAAACAAGTCATTTTTTATTTACCATATAAAATTACGATAAAATATGATAAAGTAAAGTAAAGAAAATAAACTACTTTACCATTCCTTCCCAGTTTACTTCACCATGTACTTTATCTCACCTTTACTTTACCACACCTTTACCGTCCTGTGAGAATTACTTTTACTTTACTTTACCATATATGTAATCATACACATTATAATGGATTTGGTGAACTAAAATCTTTACTTTACTCTACCACTTTGTAATAGTTATTTTTAAATATTCTTATCTTGTAGAATGTTTTCTATAGGGGGGAGCTGTATGAGAAAATATTGAGCTTTTTGAAAGAAAATAATATTTTCTTCAAATTCTTCTTGAGTTACCAAATGCACAAGATTTTCTTCTTTAAAAAATGAAAGATTATATTCTATAAAATATTATTTTCTTGTGTTTTTTTGTGCATCTAAACATGCCCTTATCTGTGGTGCGGGGGGAGGAGTTTTCGAAGAGCCAAGACACCGTAGTCAGCAAAAATATAAAATAAAAAGGCAGGGGGGCTCTCTATCAAATATCCACACCCCATGAATGGAAAGGCATAAACGTATATAAGGTTCTAAAAAAGATGGTGACCAATCTTGAATTTTTAATATAATTGTATTAAATGTAGTTAGTTGGTTACTGGAAGTCTACTTTCAATTTTAATTGAGTTTTCCCTTGATGGATTAAAGGCCTGCGTTGGGTGCAGGCCCTGAAGCACTAATTATATATATCAAAGCAGCAGGTGATTATACGAGAGAGTGACACGTGGCGCATCTTTAAACCTTTTGCTGTGCCACATTCCAGAATTGCCCTTCTATCAATCTTTCTCTCTCCCTATTCAATTGAAAATTTTAAAATCTAATCACACGTTTCCTTACAATCTCTCTCTCTCTCTCTCTCTCTCTCTCTCTCTCTCTCTCACACACTACATGTTTTCTCACCTTCTCCCTAAAATACCATAGTTTCAAAAATCCCTACAATTAAATTGGGTTTTTCTTCAATGAATTAAAGGCTCGCGTTGGATGCGGGCCCTGAAGCGTTAGTTATATAATAAAAGACAGCAGGTGATTCTCTAGGAAAGCCACACGTGGCGGCATGGGAATCCCTTGAAGAGTGACACGTAGTGCATCCTCAAACTTTTTGCAATGCCACATTCGGGAATTGCCCTTAACATTGAATCTCATCACTTAAAATATCTCAATGCAAATCTAAGATATTCTTAAAAAACATAACATACAATTATAATTTCTCTTTAGTTACCTTCAATGGGCCCCACGTATTATTAAACTAACAAAAAAAAAGAATAAAGGCTCCTTGGCTATGATTATAGTGATCGGTGAACATGTATGTATTAAATGTTATTGCATATCAATTTATGGGACCCTCATGTTAGATCCAAGTTGCAAAAATTTGGGGCACTTTCATAGGTAGTATTTTGCTACTTTTTTTCCTTTTTTGTTTTTTTTTAGTATTTGGTATGGTTGATCCATATGGACAATTGTAGAAGCCAGTTAATTTCAAAATTCACACTTAATATATAATCATTTATATTTACTAATTTAACTAAATAAATTATCTCTCATGAGTCTCCATCTTTATCAATATTTTTTTTATTATCATTTATATTTACTAATTTAACCAAATAAATATATGAGTGGCATTATGAAATCCAAGTCTTCTTTATTTCCAAACTCACAATTTATGGGGGTCACTTTTTTTTATACCAACACACGAAGAACTTTTTTGATACAAGAACGGGGGCCACTTTTATAGGTTGCATTTTACTACTTTTTTCTTCTTATTTTCCTTTCAATATTGAATAGCATTAATCTGTGGGGCCCATTATTGACATTTTTCTCCTTATTTTTCTTTGGATATTTTGTAGGATTAATTAATCTGTGGGGCCTATTGTGGAAGCCAATTAATTTCAAAGTCCACATTTAATTCTCAAATGTCGCTCAATTTATAGCTAAGCACAAATATAATCAAGTCAAGGTCCTAAAATTTTTACTATTTACTTGATTTTTCCTTGAATATTTTTAGCTACCTAAAATTTCTCTAATGAGTTTCCATCTTTATCTTAAATTATTTATTAATATTCATTTATAACTTATTTAAATATCTAAAAATATTTATAATAAAAAAATTTAATGATTTTGTAATTATGGCCTGCGTTGGGCGCAGGCCTTGGACTCTCCATCAAAATTCCAAGCAAAATCGAAAATCGAATATAGAATTTCAAAATCGAATTCCAAGCAAAATTGAAAATTGAATATAGAATTTCAAAATCGAATCCTACACCTATTACATAATAAAAACAGTAGCCCTCTTTTCGAAAGAGCGACACGTGGCACTCTCTTTTGGGCTTTCACATTTACATGTGGCACACTCAATCCTTATAGATACCCGATGGAGTGTGTAAATATTTTTTTAACTGCTTATTTTGGAGTACTACCTATTTTAGAGTATGTAAATATATAAATCCTTATCTCACACCTCAAAAGAAGGTATGTTTCTAAAACTGAAAATCTATCTCAATATCTTCCATTCCCATCAAGATTCTATCTGCAAAAAAAAAAAAAAAAACACAAAACAAAAAAAACGCAAAGAATGAAAATTGTGATCCCCAATCTATGATGTCGATCATGTGAGCCCCACTTCCTATTATTATTATTATTATAGTTTGAGTTAGAGCACTATATCATTATGGGTCCACCTAATCAATCCAAATCTTTTATCTTTCCCTTACTCCTTCCTTCATCTTGTTTTCTATACAAATATTTTTTTATTTAAATTTTACTATTTTATATTTATATTTTCTTTGATATGCACAGATATTGCTTTTATATTCGAATATATGGTTTTCTTTTTTTTTTTTTTTTGCTCGTGTTGGGCACAGGCCACTCACACTAGTATATAATAAAAGACAACAGGTCATTCCCTAAGAGAACGACATGTGGCGCATCCTCAAACTTTTTGCAATGCCACATTCCGGAATTACCATTTTCATATAATCTCATCACCTAAAATATCTCAATGTAAATCTAATATATTATTGAAATAAGATACTTATTCATTCCCTAAAACACAGTATACAATAATAGCTTCCCTTTAGTTACCTTCAATGGGCCTCACGTATTATTAAACTAAAAAAAAAAAAGAATAAAGGCTATTTGGTTATAATTTTAGTGATCGGTGAACATGTATGTATTGAATGTTGTTGAATATCAATTTGTAGACCCTTATGTCATATCCAAGTTGCAGAAATTTGAGGCACTTTCATAGGCAGTATTTTGCTATTTTTTTCATATTTTTTTTTTCAGTATTTTGTATGGTCAATCCGTGGGGGACAATTGTGAAAGCCGGTTAATTTCAAAATCCACACTTAGTATATAATAATTTATATTTACCAATTTAACCAAATAAATTATCTCATGAGTCTCCATCTTTATCAATATTTATTTATTATTACTTATATTTACTAATTTAATCAAAAAAATCTATGGGTCCCATAATGAAATCCAAGTATTATTTATTTCCAAACTCCCAATTTACGAGGACCAGCTTTTTTTATACCAGAGCAGGGGCCACTTTCATAGGTTGTATTCTGCCACCTTTTTCTCCTTATTTTCCTTTTAATAATGAGTAAGATTAATTTGTGGGGCCCATTATGAACATTTTTCTCCTTTTTTTTTTTGGATATCTAGTAGGATTAATTAATTCGTGGGGCCCATTGTGGAAGCCAATTAATTCCAAAATCCATATTTAAATATGAAATGCCAATCAATTTATGGCTAAGCACAAATATACTCAAATCAAGGTCCTAAAATTTTTACTATTTACATGATCTTTCCCTAATGCCACGTTTGGCAACCAAATCTTAGGGAAAAGATTTTCGGTTTCCTTAAAGTTGTAGTAAATCCATGTTTGGCAATTGTAAATTTTTAAGGATTTGGACGAATGAAAATCTTTATTTGTTAGGAATTTTAGATCCGACCACCCTCCATAAGATTTGAAAATCCTCACTTAAGTGGATTTGCACACTGAACCTTATTTTTCTCAGCTATTTGCATTGATACACACCAATATCAATGTAAAATCATCAGCTATACAAATCTCTAGTGATGAATTCTTGTTCCAACGATAGTGAAAAATCATCAGATTTATGGATTCCTCACCTGTTACAAAACATGCTCTGAATATTTTCAGCTACCTAAAATTTCTCTAATGATTTTCCATATTTATTATAAATTATTTATTAATATTCAGTTACAACTTATTTAAATATTTAAAAATATTTTTAATTAAAAAATTTACTAACTTTTTAATTAGCACAGGCCTATTGCACTAGTATAAAATTAAAAACAAAAAAGGCCAATTTTTTTTTTTTCATTTATCAGCCACTTTTTAGAGAGAAAAAAAGAAGAAAAGAACAGAAGGCCCACATCAATTTTATCAGTTTCATTTATCTGGATGGGACTGGAGAGAGGGAGAAAGGTTAAAGCCCTCAAATTCCAGGTTCGAACGAAAACTTCGATTAAAACCCTAGGGTTTTGCATTCCTTCACGAAATAATCAGCCTAACCCTAGCTAGGGTTTCTTACTCGCTCCACTATCCATATTCCATCCCAGTACAAAATCCTCGAATCTCAACGCTTCTGCAAGCAAAGCAAGGAGAGAGAAGGAGAGAGAGAATGGATTTTGACGAATACGATTATCTGGAGAAAGCCGTGGAAGGCTCTGGAGCCGCTCGCAAGTCCTCTGAGAAGAAGAAAGATGCAGGAGAGAAACCAGAAAGAAGCTCCCGCAATCGCCAGGAGGACGAAGACGACTCCAGGGGCAGCAAGCGTTCAAGGCTTCAGGAAGCGCAGAACGGCCACAAGAGAGATCGAGACGATCGCGAAAGGGCGTCTCGTTCGGATCGCCGCGATAAGGATCGCGAGAGGAGTGGGAGAGATGTGGATAGAGAGCATGATAATAGGGATAGGGGAAGGGAGAGAGATCGAGGTAGAGACAAGGAAAGAGAGAGGGAGAGGGAAAAAGAGAGACCCAGAAGGCCCCGAGCCGAGCAGGAGAAGGATGGCAAGAGAGAAATGGAGAGAGGAAGGAGCAGAGATATGGAGGGTAAAGAAAGAGAACGCGAGAACGACATCAGGGAGAGAGATGGCAGGTAAATTTGCTTTCTTTAATTCCCATTACATGTAATGTGATGCTAGTTTTTTGCGCTAGTGCATGTTTAGGGCTTTGATTGTGTTTTTTCAATTCACTGCAGCATTTATTTTGATGAAATATACACACCCACACATCAAAACTTTCTGTTTTAAATGGTTACCACCATGTTCAGGTTGGCATTTGATGGATATCAGAAGGAAAACTCATCAGGGATGCATTACAACCTGAGACTGCCATATTATAGTAGCCCAAATTTCTTCTCTGTCTCTCTTGTCCCGCAGCACAGAAGAGGCCTTTTTTCACGCTGCACAAGATGGGTGGAGGTGTGTGTGAAGTGCTTGGATTGAGGATTAATGATAGGTGGTCCACTCTATGGAATAAGTACAAATTCGATTGTTTGTGCAGCAAGAGGATTATCTGCTCCACGTATTTATGTTTCCCCAAGAGAGGAATCGTGCATCCCTACCCCTCCCATATGAAATTGAAATCCTCTTTATCCAGGATTTTCCTTTTTATATAGGGAAAATGTCTCTCACTCACCATACAACATAACAGTGGGCTGCACTGAAAATAACAATGATTTTCCTCTCCATCACAGAATCCTCATTGCCCAAACGCACCCTAAAAACCTTCTTTTTCTTGACTTTCATTTATCACAGTGGGCTCTAGTATCATGAATACATGTCCTTCATGCATGCCTACCCCATCACCATTTTGACCATAATCCACTGTTGGGTTTATCACTAAAAAAAAGAAATTTCATAATAACCCACAATGGGGGTCTTCTGATCCCACTATTCCCTATGATTTGTCATGCATCCGAGTAGGCCCCACAAGAGAAGTCTCACTAAAATGTGGTGCGATGGCATCATATTTGACTGCATCTCCTCCTTTGCGTGTCTGCATGTGAATGTGCATATATTAATATACACATTTTGGGTGTTTCCTCACTGCCAATGTGTAACGCACTTTTTTTTTTTGGTTTTGGTAGGATGGCCACACTGGTTGGTATGCAAGTCTTAAGATCAAGCAAACTTCTGCTCAAACCTTGTACCTTCTCTATGGAGGAGGGGTACCTAACCAATGCACCTTAGGTGTGTTGGCAAAGAATAATGTAAAAAGAAAATGTAATTCTCCCGTTTGCTTATATTTCTCATGATTTTCTGCAATTGTGACTACTTCTGGCATGTAGGAGATTCAAAGAAAAGAAAGAAGTGGTAGAGCCTGAAGTTGACCCAGAAAGGGATCAGAGGACTGTATTTGCTTACCAGGTTTAATGGCATGCATTATTTATATTTTCCTCTATATTATGGTTTGGCATGAGATTTGCCTTTTTGCCTTTCTATTCTTGTGTGTCCTCTTATATCTGACAATATTGGTTGTTTGTGCATGTGATCTTGTGAACGTGGCAGATGCCTTTGAAGGCAAATGAGAAAGATGTATATGATTTCTTCTCAAAAGCTGGAAAGGTTAGGGAGATGATGCTACTACTTTGTTATGTACTATGGAATATGGACACCTGCATTTGGTATTTTGTGTTCTAGGTTTTAACTGCATCTGTTGATAGTTCATGTTTCATGCATTTGCGGTTATGGCACTACATTTTCTCACTGTTTACCGCTACCGTATATTCATTGCTAATTGCGTTGCTTGAACTTGTTGATCACTCATTGCAACATCTCTCATAAATTGACATTCTTGATGCATGAAATGCTGTTCAAAACTGAATGCATCATTGAGATGTATAATCTTCTTTTGCAATAAACGGTTACCTGCCCTCGGTATGAGGCGTAGGGCTGTCAAAGGGCTGGACCAGGCCATGCTTGAAGTTGTCCAAGCACTGCCCACAACATATGCTGGCTGGGCCTCAGGTGATGGCCAGGCAATCATTTACCGTCCAGGAGGAGACTATTTGATGGCATTGGTGAATCTTATCTTTTAATTTGTTCAGTTTAGGACTTGATAGAATGCATTGCTTGAATTCTCATGAATTAAATACCGAATAGATGGATCCCATATAGAAAACAAAGAAAAAGAAAAAATATATATCATAACATCATGACATTGGGATTTTGTAGAACTTTGTTTTCTGGGTTGTGACCCATCTAAGAGGTGGTCAATTGGAGTTAAATCTTAATATGTGGCTAAACATTAGACCCAATTACTAAAGAAAATAATTCCATGCTATTAATAACCCCCGTAAGAATCATGCTTAAATAAACCCACATAAATCCACAAGTTAAACAACTGTAAGTAGATAAACCATTAAAAAAGAAAAGAATCATGCATGGCTTATTCACATGAAAATCACAAAAGAATCAGATAAAAAATTTATACAAGAATTATATAAGAACCCATATAAGAATCACATAAGAAATCATATATAAAATTAATACAAGAATTATGTAAGAACCCACATAAGAAACACATTAAAATCATGCTTAAATAAACTCGCATATTCTCTGAAATAAATCCATATATATTATAAAAAAAAGAGGGCCGGGCCTATTATTGCCCAAGCCTAACCCTGATATTTAAGGGCTTGAAATTTTTTGTCCATCCCTGGCCCTTGGGCTTTTAAAGAAAAATAGAAGCCCTCATTTTGCAGTCTTTTTGTGGGCCGTGCCGGGCGGGATAGGCCAGGTACCCTCATGGGAGAGACTGATTGACAGCCCTAATGAGGCATTTTATTGTCAACCAACATTCTTTGTATTTGATGAGGTGATAATGTTAGTAAAAGTCGATGAGTGACAGAATATCTCTCAGTAATTGTATGTTATGCAGTAACCATTTCAAGGATCACTTCTTAAATTATACATTTTATGCATGTTCTAGCTGTCTTCAGATTACATCTTTTTAACAGTCCTACATGGCTTCAGGTGAGGGATGTGCGGTTGATAATGGATCGAAACTCCAGGCGATCAAAAGGAGTTGGGTATGTGGGTTCCTTCTAGATATATATTTCACGTGTGTTCTAGCTAAGTATGCCATTCTGATTTTTTGGTGATTGAAGTTGAGTTGGTTTTCATAAATGTAACAGGAAAGTAAACAAGTTAATGGAAAGGACAGATTGGAATGTTTTTGCATGCATATTTTTTTCACTTTATGCTTCATGCCTGAAGGTAGATGACGTGGATCTTGGGTTTCTTTTTAATTGGATTGTTGTTTTCTTGAACATGTTTGAACATTAATTCTTCAGCCTGTCTGTTTTCTTCTGTTTTTTCTTTGTGGTTCTAGTGAGGATTGAAGGCAAACATATATATGCTTTAAGTTAATTATTTTATAAGTCATTTTTCCATATGATTGGACTTGGAATTTATGGTTCATCAGCATCAAAGCTTTACACTATCGATCTTGGGAAATTTTAGCAATATTTTCTTTTAAATTTAATTACTTCAGCTGGATCTTTATTGAACATAAAAGCTAGTGATAGTTTGGATTGCCTTGTCAAGCATGATGATGTATGCCTTGATACTTTCTTTTTTGCCTATGGTTGTGGGAAATGTTCACTTCCCCATTCTAGATATTGTGCTTCTTTGCCACTTTAGTAACCTTTGCCAACTACCATCCTCTAATTCATTGTACTATTTGCTAAAAAGAGAAAGAGCTAAAGGTCTAGCACATTGAATAAAAGGAGTTAGATTCCAGTACAAGCCAATACAGCAATAGGTAATTGTATAATATATTCTGTTGAAATCAGAAACATGTTCGGAATATTATTGATGGGACCATAAATAGTAATGTAGAAACAGTTTACCCTTAAATTTAGATTAATTTCTAGTTGCCACTCCACCACTCATATTCATTTATATATAAATGATGTCTCCACTTTTCCTTTGCTTGAAAAGATGAAAAAATGTTATGGTGTCAAATCATGCAAGTTTATTAGAAAAAGAACAAACAAATAAAGCAAACTCAAGAACTCGTAGGAGCCATAAGGAGGATAATATCTTTATTTTCTGTTAGATGTGGGATTCACCTAGGGATGTCCCAAATGTGGTGCCCCTTGGGAAATAGCCTGAAGCCCCTCATTTTGCCTAATGGTGAGGTGTCCCCTCCAACAGAGGACCCACATGTCATGGTCTACAGAAAGGCGGAGTTACCATTGTCTCCTTTTGTGTATTCTCATAAACCCTCTGCTATCATCAAATGACCCAGATTGGTGCTTGTGTGCAAGCTGTGTACAGTATCATTGCTCATAGGGCATGCTCACAAGCATACATGAAGATGAAGACCAGTCTCTTTTGCAATGTTCTTATATGCCATCTAATATCATTAGGCAACCTTGGTTAGAGCTTGCTTGCTAGCTAGCTATGCCACCCGACACTTGAAAATAGGCAAGGCATCGTGTCATATTGTATCCGATACTTAACTTTTTAAATGTAAAATCCGTGCCCCTGCCATATCCATAGCTTGTCCCTACCAAATCCATGAGCTATCTGGGTATCATAGCTTGCAAGCTTTATATGGACTGTATGATGTAGCTAGATTGGTGGAAGGATTTACCCAAACGTAGACACCTTCAACCAGCAGAATTACTCAAGGGTTCTGCTCAAAGATGAGGAATTATGAAATATTATTAAAGTGATTTTCCAAGATACATGAGAGGTCCTTAAATAAGCCGCTTTAGAATCCAAAGAAAGTAATTCCTTATTGCACTAGATTCCTTACAATCAAACATTTGCTCAATCTAGACTCTTTACAAAATAGAAACCTTAAATTAAAAGGAAGATATTGAAGCAGCTAATTATCCTAAAAGAGATATGGAAGGACAAATGATCTATTGCTTTATTTGTCCCATTGACTTTGCACATGGCTGGATTGGGCCTGTTAGGCCAGCCATGCCTGGGGTTGGGCCCAATGGATCTGGCCTTGGCCCATGAGTCTTGGACACACTTGATGCTAGGCCAACCTGCATCAACTCTCCCCTGCCTGAAAGGACTTAAGTCTGCCGTGAATTTGCTCATAGAAGTCTGTTTTTAAGTCGCTGAAAGTCCATAGTTGTAATCCATGTAGCATTGGAGAGAAGTATATGCATGTTTTGTCTTAGAAACCTTCCTGAAATGAAATGCTTCTGCCATTTTGACCGAAATGAAACAAAATTGGCGAGCATGAGATTCAACTTGTAATAGTGATAATTGGCTGCAGGGTTTACTATGGTGTGTCTTGATATGTTAGCGTAGACAGCAACGAACTAGGTTAACAGGTTCACATACTGCATCTGTCCTTCACAGAGAGTGAGGTTTGGGGATGGGTTTATAGAGGAGCAATCTGTATGGAGATTGGTAGAAGTGATTGGACCTTTTTTTTTTTTTGGAATTTTCTTTTTTATTATTATTATTTGGGGGAGCGGTGGGGGTGGGGGCGGTGTTTGAGGTTGGCTGTGACAAGAAATTTGTTCACAATATAGATGTAGGTGCATAGAGGGAGGCTAATCTCTCTCTGTTTCCCCCCCCTCTTTTTTCAAGCAACCAGGGTAGAAAAGCAAGCTTGGCCTCCTTGACAATCAAGGCTAAATGAATTAGACTGTCCTTTTTAGTTTCAATCGAAGGGTTCCCTACAAGTGTCTGGATCAGCGATTAGTTTATATATCCTAGGGTGGCCTGGGGTTTTTGTGGGTGTTTTCAGTTTGGGGTTCATACTACTTGATGGTTTATGTTGTCTGAGTCTTTTGGTGTGGCAATAACAGTTGCCATTTCAAAAACAAATAAATTAATTAATGAACAAAAAAAAAAATGTTAAGGATGGGGGGTGGGTTTGAGTCAGGTTGGAGTAGCCGAGTAGGGTTTACTATAACTCATACTGATACATATCTTCACCCATTGCAATTCTTAGGATGGACCACTCGAGTTGTGATTTTAACTTATGCCCTAGTGTACGGCTCAATCTAGTGGTGAATATCACCCACTTCCCCTGTCATGGAAGGTGGTTGAGATCCAGGTGACTTCTTGTTATGATAAGAAATGGGCCCCACCTAAATTTCGCTTTTTTTTTTTTAACTCAATTCATTTGAATCATTAAAACATTCCTCATCTATATATCCATGAATGTATGTATGTATTTATTTATGTATAAAATACCCCAATTTTAGGTGCTCTGGTATAATGCTGAATTATTTTTTCCTGACAATTTCGGTGGTTGCCCCATCTCATATGAACCTTTGGATTTTGTTGTTTTGATCTTGCATCCTATAAATTCGACTGTGAACACCTTTAATGGCTGTGCAGGTACATTGAGTTTTATGATGCAATGTCAGTACCCATGGCAATAGCTCTTTCTGGCCACCAGCTTATGGGCCAGCCTGTAATGGTTAAACCTTCTGAGGCGGAAAAGAATCTTGTTCAATCTACTGCTTCCGCTGGGGGATCAAGTGGTCTCACAGGACCAGGGGTTGCTAGGAAACTTTATGTTGGAAACCTACACTTCAACATGACAGAAGATCAGCTTAGACAGGTGATGCGACTAAAATTACAAGATTATTTTGCGATTGACATTGCTATATCAAGCTGAACTTATCTGTCGGTTATAATTTCTCTCTTACCAATCAAACGTGTGCATTTTCTTTCCCTCATTTCTGCAGGTGTCTTCTCATTTGGGTTTCCAAGTTGTATGATAATGCTCTAAATGCATCAACTTATACATTTGTGTTTTCTAATGCAATTGGTATCTCCAAATGAAGCATTCTCATGTGTATTTTTGGTTTTAAGTATTTCATTTCTTGTACATTGTTTATAGTTGTAAATCATTAGTCAGAGATTAAAAGATCAGGCAACATAGATATCATGGTCAATTTGACGCAAGATAGACCCGTGATCCACCCATGATCCATGGGTTGACCAGGCCCACTGGGCTCAATTTAGGGGAACGTCCAGACCATTATTGGGGGACACCCACTTTAGGAGTATTTAAGTATTTTATTTAATTATTTCATGTTTGGATTGTTTTTCAATGGGAGAATATTGATTTAAGTTGCTTTGTTTTAATCTTATCAATTAATTGTTTTTAATGGCTGAGATTAGATATAGGGTTAGTCTTTTCTTATACAAAGTATTGTAATGCCTCTTTGGCTTCTTAGATCCGATTAATGAATAAGAATTGGTGTGTTTCTGCATTCTCTCCTGTGAAAGACTGAAAGGAATGGTGTGAGGCCATAGCTCTCCCTCGGGTGTGATTCCCTAGCGACTTCATCTTCCCTACCCATCCAGCATTGATCCCCATTCCGCATCACAATTGCAGTACGAATGTGTGCTATAGGTTCTGAGCCTGAATAAATGCATAGTTTAAGAAGACACAATTCAAAAGAAAAAAGAAAAAAAGAGACAATTCTCTTCATATGGGGATTGGTAATTGAAAATGGGAGATGTGCTCCAAAAGTTTGGAATAGCAAAGCAAGACCGTTGTCTCCTCCAATTTTGAGTTCAACCAATCCTCTGATGAAAATATATGAATAAGCTCTCTTTTGTGCCATGCAATACTTTTCAGAGCAAGGAAGTGACTGGAAAATCTCGTCGCTTTAAGACACATTGGCGACCTTGTATTTGTGAATTTCTTCATCAAGGCTATTAATCATGTATGATCATATATAAATTGTGTGACGGATCTTGCCTTTCTGATCACATGTGCCACATTTTTCTTATTCTTGATGCCTCTAACATTAGGTTTATGCAATGTGTTGCACATGGGAGTTCAAAAGAAATGCCTTTTTCATCAACATCTCTTTGGTTGTCTTGAAATTGGCGCCATTATCCATAACAATTTGCACAGCATTTTTCTCTCCTTCACTCTCCAGTCTCCACAGCTTTATCCACAACTCCAAATATGTATTTTGCACTCCATATCACATCAATGGACTTTTCAAAGACTGTCCCATCGAGAGAGTAGACCAAAAAGCTTATTATATGTCTCTCTGTGTTTTGCTGCTGTTTTTCCATCCGTTACACAATGGTTACTCCCCTCTCCTCCCATATATGTGTATGTAGCCACCGTTGTCTTCACCTCTTCTGCTCTTCTTACTCAAGTTCTAAATATTTGATACCTATTTCATATGCAAAGGGCACTGTTATGTTAGGACTTTCTGCCCCATCAACATCATGTATTGTCTGGAAAGGTTGCTTACTGCTTCGAGGCTTATGTTTTTATCAATAATCCACTTCGTAATCATCTAGACTAATGTCTTTTTTGTAGCAACAAAACGCACTTACAGATTTTATAAAGTTTAGGCTGTTTGGTTGTCTCCTTCTATGTCCTAGAGGATCAGCTGAACTAGCCACTCTTCCAGGTGTTTGCAACGTATCTCTATCATGAGAAATGTCCTCAACATTCACATCCTTCCATTGAGCGTGTGGCGAAGTGGCTTGACCATGCCTTTACCCCCAGACGAGCCTCCAGCACTAGAGCTCTCCTTGCAAGTTGCAACATCAAATTGTGCTGCATAATACTTTTCTTCTGCCTGATGCTTAATCCTCGTCATCAGAATTAGATATAATTTCCTCTCCAAATAGGCAAATTCATTAAATCTAGCATCATAATCTGCTTGTTGACTCTTCTCCTAGCTCTCAACTTTCCGTTGCTTTACTTGATTGATATGCATTTTCATCTCTTCATCGATTTCTTTCGAGACACTTGAACATGCACATGCTGCTACATTGCCCTGCACATTTGCCAAGTGTCACTTAAATCTTGTGATGGCCCCATTTAAAATCTTTCCGCAGAATTACACATGATTTTTAAATGTTTGCCATCAATTGATTACCCATGAATCCATGTGAGAAATATCTTACACATCTTCTCATAAATAAGGATGAAGATGAACTTTGATATGTGTGGGACCTGCATATATGTCTATATGAAATTTTTTTTATAAAAATCACAACAAATCTGAAAATAAATAAAAAAAAAATGAAAAGAACCCAAACCATTTGGGATTTGATCTATAGGAAACATAGATTTACAAGTTAAAAGGCATTAAGATGTGATTTTGTTGGTCCACTTTGATGAATTTTTTTTTTGTGAAATCTCTAAAAATGCAAAAATAAATAACTTGGAAAAAAATAAACTCAAACCGCTCTGGATTGATTTGTGGGAAACATGGATATGCAAGTTAGAAGGCAATTGAATGTGATTTGGTAAGCCACTTTGAAAAGAAATTTTTTTTTTGAAAAATACTCAAAAAACCTGAAAATGAATAGCAAATTTTTTTTTTTTAAATCTCAAACATAGATCTACAAGTTAGAAAGCATTTTCAAGTTAAAAAGATTTCAAAAACTCAAAATTTACTAAACAGACAAAATAATTAAGATACCTCAAAGAATGTGTAAGAGTTAGAAATATTTAATCATGTGATGCAGAACATGATTTCAACATGATTTGTGAAAAAAGAAGTGATAGAAACAAACAAAAAAATGATGAAATTTTTTTTAATATACCTTGAGATCGTTCCTTGAGAAGAACATTGCATATGTTCCTTGAGATCATTCCTTGAGAGAGAAGAACATTGCATATGGACCTCAACACAGTGATTTCTTGTATTTTTTAGTGTTCTTTAAGCTTTGAAATGTGAAAGAGGGGTGGAAGATGCTTGTTGTGGGTGGAGAAGGGTTGAAGATTGAAATGCCCTAGAAATGACTTTTAATCTGCTTTCCTACCTGTTGTCAGCTGGCTGTGACGTATCAGCCAATACATCAAATTATCGGTAGATACGGAATTTCAAAAAGCGTATCAGCCTTGTTCGATACATCGGCCGATATGCTACATCGGTCGATATTTTGATCCTTGATTTGTTTGATTCAAGAATTATATGAATTTCTGGAATGGAACTATCCCACATGACGATGACTTGGGGACGTCTTTTGATTGGATCTTACCATATCATGATTTCGTTTTTTGGTTGATGGGATGCCATTCTCAAAATGTTGTTTGTAGATTCTAAGGAGTGCCCCTTTTTCTTTTACCCATGTTTTGCCTCAGTTCTGGAGTCAGTTTTATGATGAAATGATATTGTGATGGAATGAATTCAATGATAAATTCCCACTTCTTGCCACATGGGATGATTCCATTCCTACTAAGATGTCATTTTGGCAAGCCTACTTTTTGGTTCTATTTGACATAAAACAGATTCCAACAGATGTTTGTGTTTTAGACTGTGGAAAAGTTTATGTGAATCTCTGATCGAATCAACTTTAAGACCTTTTGCCACTTTTAAAAAAAGCAGCAAGAGGGTAGCTTTCAGATAGACATCAATGTCGAAAGCAATCTGACAGTTTTTCTTCATTTATTTATTTTCCTTTTAACATATATCTTCTACTATATGAGAAGTTATCTTTGGCCTGTGCTACTTTTACTTGAGGAGTCTGCTCAGATATCTTTTTGAATACGACAAGTTTGCTTCTTTTTTTTTAAAATACCAAATGGTCTATACGTAGAAGGGTTTAATTGAAACGGCTCTATTTCAAACTGATCTTGTTTTACCAGCTTTCAAACAGATTATAGTTTCCAAACAGGCCCTAATTCCTCAACCAAACCGACCCTTACCTTAAAATCATTATTTCAAATTCCAAAACTGGAACTGCCCCTTCCACAATTATGATTGGGAGGCAAATTGTGAATTTTCTTACAACCATGTAAGTGCTTTCTACATGTACAATGCGTTGGAGGTCTTTTATACCACCCTTTAGTTAGATTCATTGGGACTTGAGATAGACTGGTTGCTGTTCTTCCTGAATCAACAGTCTAATGTTACATTGGTTGGTTATACTAGTAGCATTGTCTTTGTTTATGAGCAATCTCACCATTTCATTGTGTCCATTCTGTTATACCATATGCTTGATCTTCTTAGGTGCATGATGTTTTTTCTACCTTACATAGCATAGGTTTCTGAAGTTGTTAAAACTTTATGATGCATATTTAGGTGTTTGAACCATTTGGTCCTGTGGAACAAGTGCAACTGCCAACTGATATGGAGACAGGGCAATGCAAAGGTTTTGGGTTTGTCCAAGTG
Organism: Persea americana; assembly: GCA_029852735.1. Lineage (NCBI taxonomy): Eukaryota > Viridiplantae > Streptophyta > Magnoliopsida > Laurales > Lauraceae > Persea > Persea americana. Next base: position 74,011,662 of record CM056813.1, read on the forward strand.
AGTGTATTCAAGTGACTAGACAAATTCACCTTGGTTGTTTTATGCTAATGTTCTAATAAATTGTTCTCTCTCTCTTTTTTTTTTCCTCCTCTCTTTCCTTCTTATTTTTTAGTTTGCTCACCTGGAACATGCAAAGGCAGCTCAAAGCTTGAATGGGAAATTGGACATTGCTGGTCGAGTCATCAAGGTAGATGATATTCTATTTGGAATCTTTTATCATTCACCTTAATTGTCTGTTTTCATTATCAATTGATTGTGAATAGTCTATAATTGTATGTAGGTTTCAGCCGTCACAGATCATGTTGGAGTGCCTGATGTTGTAGCAAATGCTGCAGACTTTGATGATGATGATGGAGGTGGTTTGGTAAGTGAAAAGATGCTAGTCTATTTAGATATCTGGGTTTAGAGCTAATTGAAGTTGCGAGATACTGAGGTGATGGATTTGGTTCATGCCGTCTGAATCAGGACAATGGCCATTCTTTCTCATGGCAGAACATGTTGGTAACTATGAGTGTATTAGTTGGTTCCCTAGCAATCTCATGTCAAGGGGAAAAAAAGAAACTTGCTTCACAGTAATTGTCACATTCATATTAGAACCAGGGCAACCAGAAGCCATGTGCAGTGTAGAGGTGTGATAGAGATGATAAACACCGTGATTAAGTGTAAAATTTACCTGGTTATGATTCTTTACTTATGTTCCATAATCCATACTCTGGTGGTGAAGATAATCAATCTTCCATATAGTCATGTGTCTCATCTAATCTTTGGTCCAACAGATAATGTCATGGTTCGTGCTGATATTTCCAACAATCATTAAATATCAGTTATCATTGGAATTCTGTTAAATTTTTCATCATCATCAGATTGACACAATTTGCTGCAATAGAAAATTGATACAGGGAAAGAATAGACAGCACATAGCTGATCCATAAAAGAAGCTGCTCTCTCAGTCTCTCTCACCTACGCCCTGACCAAGTGGATTTAGCTGTGATGCCTGAATACTTAAAAATAAGCAACGTACTGTATCCAATATTTAACCGCTTTTGTGAAATCTCTGTCCCAGCCCTATCTGGGCATCATAGGGATTTAGTTGGCTCTATATTTATCTCAAGAGAGAATTTTGACTAAGAACCGGACATAAATAGGTTTGTGGGAACCCTTCATGTGGGAACTAGCTGGATGCAAACCAATCAAGGACGAGGGTGGGTTTTCTCACCATAGATTAAAGGTTGGCCAAATACTTGATGATTGTAACCATTGGTTTTAGGGACTGATTTGGTTCCCTTAAAATCATCAGATTGTTATGGTGTGACCTTCCAATCCCTTCCTACTGTGATTGGCCCGCATACAGGTCGGCTCCACATTAAGGGCTAGCACGAATCCTTTTGCAGCTGGTTCTTGATATTTTAACTCTCTATCTAAATGCTTGAGCTTGATAGTCTTGCATGCTCTTTTCCCCCCATAAGCATTAGCTAGTGTGCCACAGTGCTGCATTTGGAGTGACTCCAGTCCTATCCACTTGCATTCTTACCGATCAAAAAATAAAAAATAAAAAATAAAAACTTGCATTCTTATTTGCATACCCAAATAGAAGCATGCTTGGGCCGAGGAAAGCTGTGTACTTCATTTCATTGCTTGAATGAGAGCAGAATTCATGAGCATTGTGATGCAACATGAAACCTAGCATTGGTTCTTTTTGCAAATTTATGTGCATCTGGTTGATTTTGAATGGTTGCAGCACTGAAGTTCATACTCATGTTTTAACATATATTGTTCTTCATGTTTCGATGTATCTCTGAAATCTTATATTTTTTTGGTTCCTTTTATGCAGTCCCTAAATGCTCGTTCCAGAGCAATGCTTATGCAAAAATTGGATCGCACCGGCACTGCCACAAGGTTTGTTTTTTTATGATAATTTTCATTTTGCTTTGTAGACCGTAGTAATCATCACACATGCTGAAATATATGGCCATGTTTTGCAGTATAGCAGGGTCCCTTGGGGTACCTGTGATTAATGGCCCCCCTCCAAATCAGCAGGCTGTTGGCCTCCCTGTCAATGGACAAGCTGCACTAGCTGCTTCAGCTCTTCCAGCCCTGGTTGCCACATCCTCTGGTTCTGAACCTGTTGGGGATCCCAGCGAGTGCTTATTGTTAAAGAACATGTTTGATCCAAACACTGAGGTTTGTGCTTCTCTTATTTTATTTTGCGCTTTATCAAAGGAGGTTCTGAATTTTAAGTTATGTTGCAGTCAGAGCCGGATTTTGATTTGGATATCAAAGAGGAAGTACAAGAAGAGTGCTCCAACTTCGGTCGTGTGAAACATATCCATGTTGACAAGTGAGCATTATTTTCTAGATGAACAATGAATTTTATAACTATCTCATGTTTGCCCCATGATTTTCAAGATTTTGTAATTTTGCTTGCTCTAGCCGCCGCCGTTATATCCTAGTTGCCCCATGTAAAACTCTTTCTAGCCCACTTTCAAGAATTAGGCCAATATGCTTTTTTTTTTTTTTTTTGGGTGTGTGTGGTCGGGGGCGGGCGGGCGGGCGGCGGGGTTGTATATATATAAAATAGGAGTGGGTTTTTATTTTATTTTATTTTACGAATGGTTAAATGGGAGTGGCTTTGGATGTACCCAAATCTAGCATTGATGTGTACTGACGTCTAATTGGGTGAACCATCCTTAGTGGACATGAAATTGAAAGTGCATTATGTGGAATTCTGTTTTTCTGCTCTTTCCATCCCCAACCATTTCAGTATCTGAAAGGAATTGATCACCTATATTATGCTAAAAGTGTGATGTGATTTTATCCATATAAAATTATTAAGGTAACTACCGTTGTTATCATTGGGATTTTCAAATGCACCTTAAAGTGATTCTTTAGTGATGACTGCATCTACTTGCTGGTTTGGTTCACTTGACTTTTTCCTTTTTCCTTTTTCCTTTTTTCTTTTTAATTTTGATTGGTAATGGGTAAAAGATTTATTAGAAAAAAAGTCATGCAGAGATCAACGAGAATAAACAAAAGGGCACAAGAGCATGATACCCTACCCAAGAAACAGCTGCATAATGGACCCCAGCCACGGCATTCTATCCACCCCTGGTTTGTTAAGTATCCAACATACTATTGGTGGATCAGAACTCATGACGAAAAATCCCATTCAAGTTAGAGGATTCTTTGTCTCATCAAAGTAAAACTGACGCTTCCAAGGATTTGGACAGCTGTGAGAAAAACCAATCAATGCCATGTCTTGGAGACGGCGCAATTAGAATTCAATGTTATTGGATAACATCAGAGATCAAATGAACTTGACCGAAGTAAAAACTACCGCGGAGTAGGAAATTCTTGTTGAAGCGAAAAAAATCATATAAACATCATCCAACTGCAAAAACTTTCACCAAAGGATATAGTCACACAACTGCAGAATCTCACCAACTGCTGAAGCATTTCCTGTAATCTGTCCAGAAGCTGAAAGCAAGCTCAAAACAATTAGATCTCTCCCAAAAAACCCTTCATGCAGTCCCATATGCAGGCCAGTTGGCTGTGTGCTAATGTAGATATGATCATAGGATTAGTGAAAGCTTATCAAAACCTAAAGCTGAAAGTCTGGAGAGTCTTGTGCAACTAACAGAGCTCAGATTCACACCAGGGATTGAATCATAAGGAAACTAAACAACTGTATTTTCCCTTGTTTTTCTGTCAGGGTCAACAAAAATCTTCTCCCGACATTAAAAGACCATTAAAATAACAAAAGAAGATCTAAACCTCTCCATACATTTGAAGACGCCGTTTCTGAATGATTTTGGGCTATAGGGATGTTGACATCAATAGTCTATATGGTTGACACCAGCATCTGCCAGCCAGCAATGACAAAACTTTTGGATCTGTACTATGATACCTAGTTAAAATGAGTCTATTTGAATCTAGGGTAGATGATTACTTTAAGTAGAAATGTGAATGACAGAGGACTAAGAGAAACAAGAGGAGAGTACTAGTTTGAAAAGGTGATAAGTTAGTCAAGCTGGACAGATACTCTTCTCATTAATAAGGTTACATGGTATGGTGCTCCTCATGACTACATAAAATCTGAGCACTTGTGACATTAAATTTTTTTATAAAATCCTTCTCTCTACAGGTTCTCATTAAAGAGATGAAGCTACATGTTCATCTTTGGACATGACTTTTGTCAATGATGTCCAAGAAGCTGCTCTTAGCAAGCTGAGGGTTCAAAGCAAAATTTAGATGGGTTATTATCCTACCCCATAGGTTTGATGTAATTTTTATATTTTCAATAGTTGGACCAATCAATCTTTGTTGTGATGGTGGCTGTATATTTCCCCATGTATTAAACTTCTGTCAGCCGGTAGTGTTCAGTGTTTGGGGAGAAAAATTTGACCAACGCGCCGGTGGTTGTCCTATTGCATGGTTTATTTATTTCTTTTAGTAAAAGGGATGACATTGCAGAAAAACGACTCAATTTTATTTTATTTAGTTTATTATATAAAAATATTATCTTATTAAGTTTTCATTATTTTTCATCATCATCATCAAAGCCTTGCCCGAACTAATGTTGGGGTCGGCTACATGAATTCTGTTTCTCCATAGTTCGGGTTGGCTACATGCATTCTTTCTCCCTTCTATTCTATCCCAAGCCAAATCCCTGCATCGGTTGCACTTCTTCATATCTACCCATACTATTTCTATGTATAGCCTATTTGGCCTACTCCTTCTCCTTGGTAGGCCATCAACTACCCAATGACTCTACTGTTGGCCTGAATTGGACATGTCCAAACTATTTCAAACGGGTTTCTCTTAATTTATAACCTATTGATGCTACCCCAAAATTCTCTCAAAATCGATCATTTCTGATTCTATCATTCCTAGTTTTACCACACATCCATTTCAACATTATCATCTCTGTTACACTCAACGAAAGCTTTGCGAGTTTTTACTGCCAGCCCTTACCCTAGATAAAGGAGGGTTGCATGAGGTAGGTTGACAACCAGTGTATAACTTTTGTCACAATCCGTCATCTTTTTTAAGTTTTCATTGCTCTCTTTTATTTATATGCCCAAATTTATTATGCTTTCATGTTGAAGATAATACAATCACATCGTTGAAGATTTCAACTGTATGACTTTGCTAAGTGCCAAATTATGTATTTATCAGGAATAGCTCTGGTTATGTATATTTGCGGTTTGATAGTGTGGCAGCATCAGTTGGTGCTCAACGTGCAATGCATATGCGGTGGTTTGCACGCCGGTTGATCTCAGCCATATTTATGGTATTATACTTTTTACTCATCCTGTGTACCTTCCTATTTTTGCATTTAGGGTGTATTTGGATAAATGAAAACAGTGATCATTGCAACCAAAACTGGAATAGAATGTTCTTGCTAGCAGTAGAACAGTACCACAGAAACTTAATATTTTCCTCTCATATTTGCTCGTCTGGAGAATTGCACTTGAAACCGTGAGCAGAAGTACGAGGAAATGTTTTTTCCCCCACTTTTTTAATTTTCAAAAGCTTCTTTCCACCAAGAAATTTGAAGGTGCTTTTTTTCCCCATCTGGCTATGCCATTATTTTGCACTTTAAGCCAGTTTTACATATAAACGACTGAAATTTAAATATTTTTTGCTGGGTTGAAAATGTTCAAATTTGAAAGCCATACCCATCATCAGCTCCAATTATCAGATAATTCATCACTCGCATTTCTGAACACCTGAGTTTCTGTGGCTGGAGCATGGTGCCAAAGCCGCAAACCAAACATTTATGAGCGTCTGTTGTGATCTGGATTTGATAGGGTTCATTTGGGCTCAGGTTAGGTTTAGTATATGCTACTTGTGGGTAAATGTGGCAAAATTTATAGTTTGCATCCTTGGATGAGTATGTTAAAGTGGACACATTGCAAAAGGACCAGTCCAGAAAATGCAGCCAGTGCTCTCAAAAAATTCTTTAGGGTACATTAGGGCTATCTCCTGATACTTTAAATTGGTATGAATCAGAACATATCCAGTTTCTTTCAAGTTTGTGACTTCATACACCGCTGCACAAGGGCATTAAGTTGATGTGTATAGTTGTTTACTTTTGATCTTCAAAAATTAATCTACAACATACTATTTCTCTTGCAGCGGCCTCATGAGTATGAAGCAAAATTTGGAAATGCTGCTTGAGCTATTTTGCAAATTTATGGTCATGGAATTCCTGGAAACGCTGATCAATTAGGTAGCAAATGTTTGGATACCTCTACATTTGTCTACAGAACACTGTTGGAAGATGTAAAAATGTGGTTTCCCGGCTGTTGAGCATTTTGCTCACTTTTGAGATCTGCCCAGAAAAAATTAGGTTGTTGATGGTTTGAGATCAGGTTAGTGTGGGAAATTGACTGACAAATGGAAAGTATCAATGTTTTCATGTAATCGTATGCAATGTTGCTTAGGCAAATCAATTGGCATATTTAACATCTCTGTATTCATTGTTTTGAAACGGGATGATGCAGTATTTATTCTTGTCTCACTCAGTTGAGTATGTTAGGAAGATTGTCACATTTTCTTGGCTTTCCTGTTAGAATTATTATTTCAACAATTGAGCTAAGTGACTTGCCTTATTATCATCATTGCGTGTTCAGCCAAGACGAAATCTGTGTTTCATTTCATGACGCTCACTAAATGAATTATTTTTCTCAACTGATTGTAAAGATTAGCTCAATTTAATTTCTCACTATGTTTGAAATCAAGCTTCTTGAATGAATTAAGTGGCTGCAAATCCTGCTAGTTTTATGTCCGCGTCTAGACCTAGCATGGATGCATGGAATCCTACATTGGAATCTATGGAAGTGAGAAACTCAAGGGTCTGCTTGCATCTTTAATGAACTAAGAGCAGGTAACAAAGTTTACACACAGAGCCCGATTACACTTACGAGGTTTAACGGTTATTGGAATTACAGGTAACTTGATTGCAGCTGAACTGAATTTTAAGGATCCTGAAAAGTTTGCATTGATGACAGGAAATATATTGGACCTATAACCTATATAGAGAGAGGGCACACTGAAGTAGCAAAACTTGGATCTACTCTTGTTGTTTCTTAGATAAGCAATACCATAAAATATATGTTCAAGATAGGTGCGCCCTTAGTAAGCCAGAACGGATCTACTTTCTATTTTTTGGAACGAGCAATGCTGAAAAACAATGGTCAAGATGTTTTGGGTTACGTTTGCCAACCAAATTCTCTGGAAAAAGATTAAATTTCCACAGTAATGGTTAATTCCCAAGCACTTGGGCCATCTGATATACTCATTTGTGAGGGTTCTTAGATGTGAGCCCTATGATATGGAAATCATCAGTGGAATGGAGAAGGTTTAAGATTTTCAAGTCCATGGATTCCTCACCAAACTTGACAAGCAGCCTCAGCTACTCAAATCATGATGAAAGAAAGCCTTATTCCGGGGCAGTGAGGCACCTGTTACCAATCGTACCTGGCATGTTTGTGCAACCATTTTTTTTTCAATAATAATAATAATAATAAACAAGGTTTGTTGCATCAAAATGAACTAAAATCTTTCATGATTCCATTGAATTTCCCACGGGAGGGAGTTTGAATGAGTTTTCTGTGGAAAGTAAAAAAAAAATGTTTTCTGCAGTGGACTGCGAACACCCCACGGGTTCTGCTCTCTATGGACTTCCATTTCTATTGGAGAGGAATGTTGCATTTCTGCCTCACATAGGAAATTGAAATTCTCTCTAATCCTCTCTATTGAGAAAAATGTGTCACACTCGCACCAAATGGCTAAAAATGAAATGCTATATTCCTCTCTAGCACAAATTCCTCTTGTTACACAAACGCACCCTAACCACATTTGTACGGCTCTTTGGAAAACCAGTTCTGCAGAGAAAATGTTTGCATTTCCCGAAGAAAACCTTTTCCAACCTCCCACATTGGAAATGGTATTCTGTGCAATCGCTAAAGAGTTAGTTAATTTTTTCCAATTTTTATTGATGCAATGCGGCTGAACCAAATGTGAAATTTTAAACTCCACGGAAAAGCATTTCCACTGTTCATGCAATTTTCACGTAAGAGTGACCACACAAACGTGCCCTAACACTCATTAAGATTTACGATTGTCTACTGCTTTTCTGAAGAAATGGGCCACTTCCCAACATTAAAAAAAGGGAGCGGTACCTCATTTTCTTTATTCTATATATTGTTGATTTTTCATAAATGTATATGATGCTTGTATGGATAAAATTTTAAAACGAAGATTTCCTTCAAAACCCATGACCCGTCTGAATTTCTACTGCTTGCCTGTGACAACTGGCACGAATCCAAACGGATTGCAGAATGCAGGAGAATTACTCCTGCTTGGAATTTGAGTAATGCAGATTCCGTTCAGTTCAAAGATGATAGAACAAGGGCTTTATTAATCGTTCAGTTAAAAAATAATAATAACAATTGAACACATTAAACTTATTCATTCAAAATGTATGAGATAGAAAATCAAAATGCGTTCGCAGACAACAACATCCATCATTTTACATTTTATGCATGGATTGACTGGGTAAAGCGCATCTAATTGTGAATTACTTTCATCCACTGGCGGTTGGCAGTGACCACCATACATTGCTTGTTGGTGACTGCCGCTGGATCTCCATGTTTGGCTTCTGCCATGGGCTGCCCATGATTTAAAATAAATTAATGAAGAGAACAAAAAATGATTGGAAAGATTGAATACCTTCTTTTTCTTTTTCTTTTTTAACTGCAGAACATCAAAACGATTCCCTTTTACAAAAAAAAAACTTGTTTACATTACATATCGATCAGCATCATCGCTTTCGTTGAGCTGTTGGAGGTAATTGCTCTGAAGGCCCACAAGGAAGTGTTTGTCCAGTCTCCTGCTCAATCCGTCTCTTTAACTCTCTTAGAATTCGGATTTGGCCAAGCTTCTCTGGGGACAATTTGTCCCAATAAATTCCTGAATCAACAAACAAGTAACCTCAGTTGCACCAACCATATTACTATGCTCACATTCTCTTACACTATGCTAACACTGTATTATATTCCTACATTCAACTGATAAATACAAAGGAAGAAGGTTGTGGTGGTGGTGGTGGTGGCTGTGGAAATGATGATGATGATCCATTTACACACCTTGAGGCTTTGGGATTGAAGTGTTAGTAAAGATGACTTGAGTAGGAGTGCAAACTACGTCAACTGGAACATCATGAATTAACAGCTTCTCAACCGGAATATCATCCACTAGTTGCCTATCACGCACTGAAGCAACACAGCACATTATCATTGTTATCATCAGCAGTATCAATATCAAGATGCTTGATAGACCTATGCATGAGTGGCACATGCAGTCAAATGCAAAGCTTATCAAATTGTGACTCAGACAACTCAGACTGCTCTGAAGGCATAGCCCAAAATCTTGTTATCATGCACTGGAGAGACAGCGCATTATCATTGTTATCATCAGCAAGATGAATATCATGACGCTTGACAGACCTATGCATGAGTTTCACATGCAGTCAAATGCATAGCTTATCAAACTGTGACTGACAACTCAGACAGCTCAGAAGGCCAAGAAGTGGCGTTTAACTTGGCGGCTTGAGTAAAGTTTTTTTTTTTTTATTAATAACAGTAAGAAATTATCAAAGCATAAGAAAGTCAAAAGATGATTGATGAAATTAGATAACATCAAAAAATTCAGGTAGACCATCATGCAATGAAATATTATAACTAGAACACATGGAAAAGAATGGACCAGATTAAGAAGATGAAAAAAATGGTTAATAGATTAGTATTTGGAACACATGTCCAACACAGGCCAGCATCGGCACCAATAAGGAAAAGTTTTTCTATATAGGTTGATGCCCCTCAAGGAAAAGGGGTAGGCAGAAGTAGTAAAAATGGATCTGAAGAAGTGCAACCCATCCAAAGATTTGACCTTGAAACATAATTCATATAGTTGACCCCGACATAGTTGGGCCAAGGCTTTGATGACAGTGACGACGATGATGATGACGACATAAGCATCTAGAACATTGGATGAAAATAAATTCTTCTATATTCTTTGGTTGAGGGACTATATATTCCTTGAACTCTGTTTTTTCACACCAACCTCAAGTCATTAGCTTGCACGTGTGGAATCCACACTTATTTAATCCAAACCACTGAATTATGGGCACCTTCATGGAAGCCAAAAATCCACATGATAAGATCATAGCCATCTGGTATTTGACATTATTTACATGAAATGAGGCGATGAGGTTAAACTTTCAAATAGGTGCTATTTTAAGGAATGATCCATCCACCATATTACTCATCAGATGCAATGGAGTAACCATGAATCAGTAAGATGGGCCACAAGTTTTCATTTCTTTGTAGTTTTCTATAGTTAATATAGTCTACAACTGAATTTTCCATAGCTCAATGGTAAATGCATGGTCCTACACTAAGGGTTATCAGCGCACACATCGGGTCAACATTCAGACCAACATAGCCCACTTTTTACATCTTAACATGCATCTTCAACATTTTGTTGAGTGACGACAGCTTGGCCAATTCTGATGAAACTTTGCTGCTCAGATCTAATTATAATGGGGGCTGTCAAAATGACACAGTCAGGCCCAGATTTTGAACTGATTAGGACAGGCTTTCAAGCCAGGTCCATTCAAATCAGGTCATCCAAGGCCTGCACATAACACACAAGAATGAGTCAAATGATAAGTGCGTTCGTGTTTGGATTACCAGACAAAAAGGAAGACCAAAGAATAAAGTACTTTTCCTTTCTCCCCCTCCTCTAAGCTTGAGCGTTGATGCAAACATGCCTAGCTTGCCAATCATCAATTGTGATTGACTCTTTCAAAAGGGCAACCTTTTATGAACACATGATTCTGTTGAACTTGCGAAGTCATGAAAACGACTCTAACTGACCTCCACAATAAAATGGCAACCAACCTCAATTTGCACATTCATTAAGGCTTGATACAACAAAATATGAATTGTTCATTGATTGTCACGGCCCACTTGAATTGATAGAAAACATTAGAAGCCCATACTTTGAGTGGCAACAATCATTTTTAGGGCAGAACAGGTCTGGCCAAACCTTGCAACATGGGCCCTCAATCTTGATTGGTTTCCATGCAGCAGATGCACTAGGCCTACTCAGTGGACCACTGACCAAGACCTTTTTTTTTTTTTTTTTTTTAATGTTAATACACTGACCATGACAGTTTGTGTCTTTACCTTTCTTCTATGTTTCTCTTAAACAGGAAACAAGATATAAAGAAATGATTCTGCCTATTAAAAGATACATATTAACAATGTGAACTATGAAATGATATTTACACAGCAAAATAATGCATTTTGGTAAAGATAACTGCGAAACTGTCAAAAGATGTATCAGGAACAATGAAGAGATACCATAATTACCTGATGTGACAATCAGGGTTTTATCATCTATGGCCCCCATGTATCGCAGCATCCCATATTCAAGTTCAGCAAAGCCCTGTATTGCACAAACTATATTTCTGAAAAATTTAAGATCATGCACAAGATATTGCAAAACCAATAAAATGGTAATTATGCCCGCAAAACATGGCTGGACCCTTGAGGTTGACAAAGGCAACTCCAATAAGCATGCCTCACTTGTGAATGGGGAAAGGAAATGGATGGTCATGCCTTACAATAAGTGGTTCCATTTCAGACAAATAATAACGTGAATAACACAACCAGATGCATGATATCCAGGCATAAACTAGTAAAGCAGTTCTCATTCAAGAAATGGGAAGTCAAGTGAACCTATCAAACTAAATAAGAATTAATTCTACTCATTATATAGGCAAACATGTTATCGAGTCGAGTGCATTCTGCTGTTATGAACTAACTATTTTGTACAATGGGTACCAAAATCTTTTTTCTTTCTTTTTTTCTTATTTAAATAAATCATCCATACCAGTGCCATGCTAAGAAACAAGATTTGCAATGATGTTTTATAACCACCAAAAGATTTATTTGATATCAACACAAACTCATGACCCATTGGACACTCATTAAGAGGAAGAGCTGATAGTTAGAAATGTTCAGCAGTATAATCCCTAAACTGGTTTTCCTTATACACCCATGAACCCTGCTTCACCCATGAACCCTGCTTTTCTTTCTTTCATTAAGTATTATGTCAAGATTCTTTTATAAAACAACAAACATACAAAAATTGATAAGAGCAATCAGTTTGAACCTTCCACTAATGACACACGTTCCACTAATGTCATGTTACCTTTTCCTTCCCTAAGGGGTCATTGGTCATTTATGCTTGGTATATGAAAATGGGATTTACGTATGTAAAATTTGCATATGTGAATTTTACATATGTAAACTTTACACTTGTGAAACACAATACCGTGTTTATTAGGAAGCACCATTTTCACAAGTAAAAGTTGAACCCTTCAGATTACATATGTAAAATCTTCATATATCTCAAAATAGGGATTTAATGGGAAAAAAAAACAGTTGCAGATTTAAAATTTGAAGCCCAAGGGAGTTGCAAAAAAAAAAAGGTGTTTAGGGATTACCACAACCCATACCAAGCAGCCTTTATCCCACCACCTTCTTAACCAAGGATGTGTGTAATCATTCCACGCTTTTCAAAGTGGGAAAATTTTTCATATGAAAATGGCCTAATTTACACGCCATTTTCACACCTCATTTATGCATGAGCACAAGCAAACATGACTATGCATAAATATTCCAAACACGTAACATTTCCATGTATAAATCTCCCTCCGCACCCCCCACCCACCCTGCATAGCCCTAGTCCAATGAGCCCCAGAGAGCTCATTGCACCACACCACACCCCAGACCAGGCCAGGACATGCAACTGTGTCCCCATGCACACACACAGGATTTACCAATCTGAGTAATCTCTCTCTCTCTCTCTCTCTCTCTCTCTCTCTCTCTCTCTCTCATATACACATGCACAAAAATACTTTACAATGATGATGATCAAAATGAGCAAGGTCATTAACGGCTTAGTCCACCAATAAACAATTTGAGAATGTCAAGGAGATGACATCAAATGCGAAAATGAAGGAGCCTGATTGGCATGGTCGGTTCCTTGTTTTGCAAGATCGAGGGATTTTCTTGAGAAGCTAAAAAGAAAATTGCCCTCTTATTTTCACTCTATTTCCAAAAATACCCCTTTCTTCTCACTCTTTTCCGAACAATTGCAAGACAAGTGAAACTCTACAATGGGCCCCGCCTATACTAAAATTTTGAACGGCTCAAATGCACGTCCTCTTTTATGGAATGCGGCCAAATTTTACTCTAATATGAATTGGTCCTATCCTATGAGCTTGTAAAAAGATATAAATTAATTGTATATACAATCATGTATCTTATACATCAAAGTCTACTTTTCAGACTTGAAAATGGGGTAGTCCATTTCAATCCAAAGAATTGAATCATATATCCCATTAGTTTAAGGAATAAAGAGCGCTTCCTGATAAAAGCTACATTAAGACTTTTTGATTGAAACGAAAAATACAAAAAATTTATCTTGGGAAGTGGTTCATCTCAAGGGGTCAACCTAATCTTATATTCAAACCTCATTTTTACTTAGATCCAAGCGTAGTTATATTCAAATGGAAATTTGATTTTTTATTCATATCATACAACTCGAATTAAAATGGATTTAAATATAGGACACAAATATAATTTTTCAAAGTCTAATTTTCATTCAATTCGAAACCTGATTTTTTGCTTAAATCACATAACCTAATTAAAATGAGTCAAAATATTGGACATAAAATTATTAACAATTTTGAATTTTAATTTGGATTGCATCACATAGGTTGACGGTCAGCAAAAACTTTTGTCACAACTACAACATTAATTCTTATGGCAACACAAGATTCATGTAGTTGACTTAACATAGTTGGGACAAGGCTTTGATGATGATGATCTAAGCAAAAATCAGATTTGGATTTAAATAAAAAATAGAGTTCAAAAAATTGAGAAAATTAGATTAGTGTCAAATATTTAGACCCATTTAAATGTGAGGTATGTGATCAAAATAAAATCAACTTTTCATTTGAATATAATTAGGATTGGATCTGAGTAGAAATTCGATTTGAATATGAGGTTATATTGACCCCGTGGGCTAAACCATCCATCTACGATAAATTTTTTTTCTTCAATTGAACAGTGTAGATGTGTCTTTTATCTAGCAACGCATTTTCAATCCTTAAAAATATGTGCTCCATGTGTTTACATATCCAAGAAAGTGGAACCCGATGTATAAAACACAAGAATTTGTTTATATTTAATTCATCTATTTTTTTTACAAGCAAAATCTTACATTGAGCACCAACTCATATTGGAGTAAAATTTAGCTATGTCCAATATAAGAGGGCATCCCTTGGAGTGATTTGGATTTTCAATAACTGGGGTCCTTTTAGAGCGTCACTTATGAAGCGCAAGTGTGTGATTGAGACACTACTAGGATCAGACTCTTTTAAGTATAAGAGATTTTTGGAAATCAAGTGAAAAGAAAATGGGCAATCTCCTTTTTTATTTTCCAAAAAAATCTTTAACCTTTTATCTTGTAAAAGAAGGAAGTATCAGCTAATGAATATCTTTTTTCTTCGTTTCAAATCCAATGTCGTTTCCCTCGCACTACTCTAAACAATTATACACCTTCATACTCACTAGTCACTATCCCTCCATGAATTAACACTCACCCAGTGACATATTTGTTATTCGATTGATCATGTGCACTTTATCTTGTGGTTGAAAATTGTCTACTTTTGACAGCCTAAAATCAGTGAAGATGATCAAATGGTCCCCATTTCTACACACCTTTGGCCATACATAGACCTTTCCATTTCCCTCCCTCTCGTCCCACCCCCTCTTCAACCAGGATTTTCATGCATCTAAGTGCGCCTCACAAGGTAGACTGCTAATGAGAGAGAGAGAGAGAGAGAGAGAGAGAGAGATGGTTGAAAATTGTCTACTTTTGACGGCCTTAAATCAGTGAAGATGATCAAATGGTCCCCATTTCTACAGACCTTTGGCCATACATAGACCTTTCCATTTCCCCTCCTCTCCTCCCACCCCTCTTCAACCAGGATTTTCAGGTAGACCGCTAATGAGAGAGAGAGAGAGAGAGAGAGAGAGAGAGGGCTCACTCTCAATGCACCATATTAAGTTTGGTTATTCAATGAAGTAACCTTTTTTTTACTTCATCAGTCGAACTCTTTAAGCTGACCCTAAATTGAAGGGATAAGGATTTGAAAATGATATATATTAGACAAATTATCCAGAACAGTCTAGTAGTTCTAAAGCAAATAATGGGCAGGCCTGTGGAACCTAAGAAGCCTCCTCTATGATCTATCCTCCCCTTCATCCTAACTAGTTCCCCTGAATTAGCACTAGCCCAAATTTCATATTCATCCGAGCTTTACTCACCCTGTGATTCATCATGCAATAATACTTATGCAATCGTGGGATTACGATCGCAAGTGCCGGGGCACAATTAGAGTTCCCACGGGAACAATCACACGAAGAAGAAACTCTCTAACGATAAACCCACAAAGGAAAAACTCTATTAACTAAAATCTCTGAGATTATGAATCTCTACAATGTCATATATATAATAAAAGAAACTTAGGGGCTAAGAAATCAATCTTAATCAAACTAGGAAACCAAATAATAATCCTATCCAAATTAGAAACTAATCCTAAATACAACTTCTTAAATAAAAATTAGAAACTAATAACAATTAATAAAGAATCCCTAAACTTCCTTGGGTCCCACAATTGGACCATAAGTCTTGCCCCAACAGATGGATAGTGAGCATCAAATACGAAACAGTACTGCATCTTGAAGGCCAGCGCATAAGCACACAGCACAAGACTAATCTTTGGAGAATTTTGGGAGGCAGTCAATGTGAAAGGCTGTCCCTTAATATAGCCTTTTCAACGTTCATCCATGGTATGTACAGCTATAATAGGATTGCAATGAGTAACGTAGAGATTTAAGACAAAGGTAAGAAATATAATGGTTCTATCGTACACTTGAAGTGATGCTCCCTTGAAGATCATAATGATCGTAAGAGACACTTAAAGAAATGCTCCTCTTTGACCTCTTTACACATCTAATGACTAAATGTCCACTCTTTAGCCTGGTTAAAATGATCAGATGTTCCCATTTTGTCCAAACACCTTGGTCAGACTTGGACATTTCCACCCCTGTAACCCACCCCCTATGGAACCGCATTAAGGTGGACCAAGAGGACAGGCTGTCATACCAATGCGCAAGCAGCCTATCAGATTTTTAACAATATTTGAAAGTAATTCTCCACGATCATAAGTGCTCCAGCTCCAGCTCCACCTGATCAAAGTGGTTCTTAAGAATCCAAAGCAATCAAAGGTGGGATCATTGATTGGGTTGTTCAGACAGCTGATTAGAACCTTATTTTGTAAACTACCATGAATACCCATTTTACACACTATTGACAGTTTTTTTTTTATATTCTCTGATCAGTGTATTTTTTAATGTAACCTACACAGAGTGCGCTGGAACAAGTGATTGCATAACTCAATTATGGTAGTATTAGTATCCACATGTCAAAAAATGAACATCTGAAATATGGTGGAACCAGTTGCAGGTAACTGTTCCTCTATTCAAATTAACAGAAGGAAAAAGGATAGTAAGTGACTAAGTGTACACCATTAAAGGGATAAAATGGAGAAAAAAATCATTTAAGAAGAAGAAAATGTGTGAACCATAGAACTGAAAATATTAATACCTCACCCTTCCCTAGCCTTGCTCCTGTTTTTGGATTGACTGCAACTGACCCAATGACTATCAGATCCACTTTAAGTTTTTCATCAAGACCAATAGGTTTTCCATACTTGGCAACTCCGGCAGAAGTACAAGCCTCATTGATGGCGCCAGGATGTAACATACGAGATTCCAACACGGAGAAAAAACCAGTCCTTAAACGTGGTTGAGGAGTTAGTAACTTCTTCCCACCTACATCATCAACCATGAACTGATCTGCATTGTTAATTGGAAGCATGCAATGTGCAGATAAAGGAATGCGTAATTAAGTTTAAAACAGATTGAAAAAAGTAGAAGGAAACGTTAAGATAACAGAAAGGAAAACATTATATGGCTTTTAGCAAGGAACAAGATCAAATCAAACACAACAGTAAATTTCAGCCTTATGTAGCAGTGCCACATTGGGTGGCACGAAGATTCTAATAGCCTATACAATTTAGTGGATAAAGATTCGATGACAGTGACAAAACACATGATTAAATTTGCAAAATAGTATGGAAATAAAATCTCTTTTAATGGATGATCTGATATTATGCTAATTACAAGTCCAATTTGCGTGATACTGATAACAGAAATGTTCTGACTGAGTTTCTAATTACGAACCCAACCAACATTGTATAATATGGTAAACCGCTCCTAGCATTGAAATAGAACACAAAACAACATAAACGACTCAATCACCCATTGCCAAGGAGGCAGAGCAGAAAAAGAGATTCGATGGCTCCAGAATACAAATTTCCCCACTTGCAGTTACAATCATAAGTCATAACATATATTAGCCTTCAATAATATACAGCAAGTTGTATAGCAACTGTCTGTCTAACACCAAAACTTTTCATTTTTCCTTACTTGGGACTGGAAAAATGCCAGGCACAGAAGAGCTTATCTGAAATGGGACCATTACATGGGATGATAACCGACGTACAAGAAACCAATGCCCGCCCAATGTTTGCTTAGAGAAAGAGACCACAGAATAAGTGATCATCAAAGAAAATGTTTACCTTAATAAGGCAGTAATATCACAGATGAATGGATAAATCAGTCAAAAGAGGCCATAATCATACCATTATAATAAATTTTATAGCAGCAACAAATTGAAGATAAAATCAAACAACCCATGACCTGGATTTCCTTCCACATACAACTACAATCACAATCACTCTGTAGCCATAGAAATTGATCGACCCAATGCTAGTGGTGAATTAAAAATGACAAAATAACAAACCTGAAAGCGTCAAAAATCGAACTTGTTTCTGGGGCGAATCCGGGTTAACCTTCACGCATTCTGCAGCACGAAACGCTTCCAATCCACCTAACTTCACAACCCCAAAATAAACAAATAAACGAATAAAAAACAGTCCCAGAACAATTAGAAGAAGAAACTCACTCGCCCAAATCACCAACTCAACAATAGCAATTCACAGACGAGTCGCAAGAGACATTGAAGAGGAAAGACACGAACTTTGGGAAAACAGAAAAAGACCCATTTCCCACCACCCACGAAACAGTAAGAAGAAGAAGGGAAAAAAGCATTAGAAAGGAAAAGAACAGATACGAGAAAGGGACGGATTGAGACCATATTGGCAGCAGAAGCAGCCCCGACGAAATTGGGTATTCGGTGGTGAACGGGACGAGGGTTTTGGGCGATGTTCTCGGACTCCATTAAATCCCAAACCTTCTTTCGGATTCTCCATTTCCACGCCTTTTCGTCGCTGCTACTGATCTGGGTCATCTCCTCTTCCATTGATTGGCGTGCCTTGGAGTCGAGCCTCTGCCTCTCCGCCTCAAAACCGACCTCGTCGAAGCTCTCTCTCCTCCTCCCTCTCCCGCGGTCCAGATTGAAGAGAGTTGGAGAATTCGAGCAGATCTTCCTCTTCTGGTCCTTTGTCGAGAAGAAGCTGTGATAAGAAGGTTTTAGCTGAGATTGTTGATGGGTTCTTCTTCGAAATGGATGTAGAAATGCCAGAGCTGTTCTTGCTGTTGCTGCCGCATTTGCATCCATTTCTTCTTTTATCTGTTTTCTATGAGTTCGGTCTCAGAATGAAAGAAATAAGAAGGAACATGAATCGATTCTTGATGAGAATATCTCCTGGGCCCCACAAGGTGGGCCATCCCTTGTCCGAAACCTGTACGGTCATAGATATTCTAAGAGCATACTGCATGTAATTTAGGTTTTCCGTTAGGGCCAGTATGGTAACTCTATCAATATAGTTAAGTAAAGTAAAATTGATTTTTAAGAAATAATAAAATATAAGTGAGTTATGATGATATTTTATTTTTAGTTATTTGTTATGGAATATTTTTGACTTTTTCTTTAGAAAAACGGAGTTTTTTTGGATTTTAGTGAATAAAGATAGTTGCTTTTTGACTTTTTTATGAAAAAGACGGGGAGAGTTTTGTATGAAAAAATGCAGACTTTACTTGACTTGTATTGTATTAGTAAAATGTCAAACAGGCCCTTAAGGTCACTAAAAGTCATTCATAAACCCCTCTTTGGGTCCGTACATTCGCATAGGCAAATTATCGCTTTTCTTTATCGATATCACAACACATTATGTGATATCGCAACTACATATTGCGATATCTCAAATTAGGAGTTGCGATATCGCAGTTTTAAGTATTGTGATATCGCAACTCGAAAAACCCTTTTTTCATCATTGTAACCCTTCGTACTTCGACTTTTCTTCATTTTCACATGGTGTATCTCTCTCCCCTGGCTGGTTTCACTCTCATCCTCCCTCGCCAACCTATTCGCAAATACGCTAGGCTTCCCACGTTCGTTTGACGTCATGGAAACAACACGGTCTCTAGTACCTCCATCGACGAAGGGATTCTATCCTCCATTGTTGCACAATCTGGGCAGACCCAAGTCTAGTGTTGTTGCTGTCGCCCCTGGTATAACCTGGTAGCCCTTCTTCCCTCCTTCTTGTAGCAATTATAGCCTTCTCCTCCTTTTACCTCTTTCTCTCTCTATTTATCTCTTTTTATGGGCTTTAAAAACCCTAAAACCCTAAATGCTATTAAACTCTCTCTAACAAAAATCAAGAAAGAAGAAGAAGAGCTCTAGAACATCGGAGTATTGCATCTCCACTTTTAGTGAATTAGAGATGAAACCATGTGGATATTGAATGAGGTTTGTTGTTTGCAGAATTAGTAGCGTTTGTTTGAGTCTAATACATTAAATGGAAATATATTCGTTTGCTGCTATAGAACGAAATGAAATTATAAACAAAAATTCATTCGTTAACTTTTTACATAATACTTTGTGTAATATCGCAACTCCTTATTAGCGTATCGCAAAAAAAAAAAAAAAAAAAAGGATTGACATTTTGCCTGTGCAAATAGTATGGAGAACGTGCATCTAAAATTATGCAGTTTGGTAACAATGGGAGGTTATCAATGACTTTTGTGACCGTATGGAAAAATTTTCTATAATTTATATGCAATCTTAGTTCATGGAGCTCGCTCAAATGTAAGTTTATTAATCTTAGTTTATGGAGCTCACTTAGATGTAAGTTTATTAAGGTGAAGAGGGCAGGTGGAAAGGTCTCCTTATTATAAAGGGGTCTGAAAAATCAAACCCGTCCTATTAGCTTAGCCCTTAGATTTAGCAGCCTTAAAATTTAATGGCATTTTAGTCATTAATTCTCTTGAGATTCAATCCATCAGTGAGTAAGTGCAGGTTCAATTAATGTAAAAGCAAGCATGATGCCAAATCATAAGATACCGAGTATCAAATGGTGCATTGATGAAAGGTGTGCACTTGGAGGTGCTGGTGGGGGAATATTTTCCTTACAATATGAAAAAAAGGGATGTAAGGACCTTTGGGTTCCGGGTAAAATGGAGGAGGAGGAGAGGGACAAGGAGAGAAATTTAGGTGAAAAAGGATAAATTCAAATTTTCCTATAAAGCCTTTTCCATTCTTTGTTTTTTCTCTTTCTCTTGTTTCGTTCCTTCTTTCCCCATTCTCGCTCTATTAAAAGCCACAATAAGATGGCATCGTGACATGATATTTTTGAGAAAAAACAAAAAACAAAAAAGAAATTGACACCGTGTTGTTGATTTCTAAATTTTTTAAACTGCCCCGTTAATTATGAATTTAAACTTCTTTTTTCATAAAAGATTCCTAAAACTTAATAATTAGCATCAACGTTATATCATTATATCTTTTATTCGCTTGTCATTTGATTGCACAACCAATCATGATCAGGTAAGACATCAGAGATGGACTTGTTTAACCAAATAGGCATGACGCCACATTAACATCATGATATCATTTTATCTCTCATTAACTTCTCACTTCATTGCACAGCCAATCAGTATGGAGGTAAGTTATTAAGCACGGATATTTGTAATCAAATACTTTATTCATGTATTATTTTACAACCTTGCAAATCATTTTTTTAATATCTTACAATTTAATGAAAGTTGAAAGAAAAGAAGATTTAGTTGCAACTCATTTACTAAACTGATTAGAGAATGTACTAATTATAAAGAAGCAAAGTTAGTTTTATTTTTTATGACTATAGTAGAGGTCAGATTGGACCCAAGACTTGATCAGACCATCCAAGTGGCCGAAGATCTAATGGACTGTGAATGAAATAATTGTCCATAGGGTGGGATATCTTGACCTATGTAGCCCTTTTAACTTGATTAACGTTTCTTTTTCCATTTATTATGATCTTTTACCTCATTAAAGAACCCTAACTACTCCATTTTAAGGTCACTTCAACTCCCTTGGTTCTTCCTTTCACCTTTTCTCCCTTAATTTCCCTTAAAATTGATTGGGGAGATGGTCCTTCTTGAAAAAAATAGATTTTTTGAGATGGGTTATTCTTCAAAATTGAATTTGAGGCATGTTCTTTTTCAAAACTGATTTTTCAGATGGATTCTTCAAAATTGAATTTGATACATGATTACAATAGCAGCATCATTTCTCCTATTTCATTGTATTGTGATAATATGTTGGGCCTATTACATGATTTTTTCAAGGGTGGAATTGAACTCCGCTTTTTTAAGTGCGTGACATGTTTTATACGTCATTAATTTAATTGTGAAGCACAGCCTAATTGGAGCGAAATTCGAAATTAGATTAGTACCAAGAAAGTTTTAAGTTGAGCGACATGGATTTTCTGTGGTAGGCCCCTTGCATTTTTTTTTTTTTTTTTTGGGATAAAAACACTTGGTATTTGCTCCTTTGCATGTCTTTCTTATTGGATGGAGTGTGAAATATTTTGTTTGATTTAAAACCACTAAACTTCCAAGCCAAAGATCAAGGGGTTATGATCGTTTGATTGGCTTGGAATTCATATAAGGGTGGGTCCAGTTGGAAATTTGGATTTCTTCCTCTCCCATTACATGTGTGACCCCAAGTGGTCCCCAACAGCTGCCTTGGGTGGTGCTTTTGTGCAAAACATATGCACAGAAGCATCACTCTACTCATGGATTGTGTGAGACATGGTTAAATATAATTGGGTTAGGGTGAAGGTCCCAAATGAATTCCATGCTTGTGACCAAGGGACCCAGACGTCCTTTGTGCCAATAATGGCCAATTCAAACTTGGTGCAGTGCTGTGTTTGCATCCTACTTTTTTTGCAATCCTTTCTTTTTAAATGTTGGTTTAAAATGAGGGTAGAGAGAACAAAAATAAAAGTGATGCGACTAGACCCACAAACCTTTTCATCTACGTCCATGAACGCCCACCAACTTTTCTAGTTCTAGAGATTTTGTATACTTTTAGCAACCTCTCCCATTTTGCCTTGAATGGGTCTTGAGTTTGGCATTGCATGCGTCAGTGCTCTTGATTGCTAACCAACCACTTCATTATCTATCATCCTTTAGCTTCATAATTTAAACCCATTAAATTGGGTGTCATCACCATCATTGTCACCATCATTAAAATCACAAAATTGGTGTAATCTTGAGATGTACCCCATCCATGGCTAGCTCCACTAAATACTTTGGATCCACCATCTCCTTTCCATGCTTACATGAGGATGGCACATATAGTTATAATTTGGATCATTCAAGATAAATTCCTTTCATTTTGTTTATCAAAATGTCCACAAATTTCAGTTAAAAGTGATTTATTTCTACTATCTAATCAAGCACATGACAGAGGCGTGATTAAAATCACATTAGCATCAATGCTATTTCACTACTCACATTTTATATTACATACTCAATTTTACAGTGGAATCACCAAAATATAATACATGCAACAGAGGCTCATTCCACATAGGACAGGATGTACATAATTGATGTTTTATAAAAATGGCAACTTACCTCATTAGTAATTGGCGGTAGTTTTCACATGACTGCCCTCGGTCTGAAACTCAGGATATGCGAGCTTTTTTCTTTTTTCCAATTTGTGCAGCTCCTTTTTCACTCACGTAGGGACTTCTTTTCATTTACGGTGGCTCTTTTCCTTTTGTTCGCGGGCTTTCTATCGGGATCCAGCCCCCTAGGCTTACGTTAACCCAGAAAAGCACAAAAATACAAAAGAACATTGACAGCCCCACCCAATAAGACCTCTCATTCATTTCTTATGTCCAGGTTGGTGATACAGCCGCGGCCACTGAGCCCTAACCCACTGACCGTTTGCCACGGAGTCCCCCTATAAAAGGGTATGAAGAAACGAGGTACGTGGCTCTCAGAGCTGAACAAGAACACCTTGCAGGCAGAAAGAAGTGAGCGCTCTCCGAAACCAAAAGGGCATCCATCATCCATCGTTTCTTCAACTCACGCACTCCATTCAAAAAGGTATCAAACCCTAGTTCTCTCCTATTTTTCCCTTTCTTCGTCTTCAGATTCATCAGACTGTAGGATTTCTCTGCTTAGATCTCTTCGTTTTCCTTCGATTTCTCTCGCTCTGAGGTTTCTAGGGTTTTTCCGTTGTGTTCCTCTCATCTTTCTCTTTAAACCTAGCTCTTTCACGCTTGTTTCGGTGTTTCTTTCTAATTGCTGTTCTTGATGTATTATTGGAGGGGATTTCAGATGGATCGCTACCAGAGAGTGGAGAAGCCAAGAGCGGAGACTCCTATAAACGAGAATGAGATTCGGATCACAGCTCAAGGGAGGATGAGGAACTACATCACGTACGCTACAACCCTCCTTCAGGTATCTTCTCGTCCTCTTTGTTTTTTCAATTTTTTCTGTCCAGTAGTGTTGTTTTTTTTATTGTTAGCATTCATGTGTTGTGTTGTTTTTAATTGAAAGAAAGCATCTTGGATTAGAATTTCTGCAGTGTTGTTTGTTTCTACTGCTAGAAATTTTTTGTTTCATTGTTTTGTTGAAATTGAAAATGCGATTTTGATTTCTATTGCAAATTTTTTTTCTTGTTGTTGTGTTACTTTGTTCTCTTGTTTTTTTTTTTTTTTTGGTTCCTCTGCAAGTGCCGTCACTTTGCATGTTCCATTTCCATTGTGCATGCTCCGTGCCCCCAAGGCCGGACAGAGGAAGGTTGGTGTTAAACAGGCAGTGTTATAAAAATCTCACCATGCCAAATTGAGTTCTACTTTGTACAAAAAGGTTTTCTATATTAGGATTTTTGTACTATACAAAAAGTGGCTAATTGTAATTAGGAGCTTCTGATGTTATTTTGTTTGTCCAAGAGTAGGATTGTAAGTTATAAAAGAGGGCCAACTGGATTTGGTTCTTTGAGGTGTCCAGATCGTTATTTTTCTTCCTTTTATTTTGTCGTTAAAGGCCTCTTCTCCCCTCGTGAGGCTGTCTTCTCCTCTTCCTCATTTGAGTCTAAATTCCCATCCTATTTGAGGATTATGGCCTTTTGGGGTTCTGGATTACAACAAATCTCTATATGGTGACTATATTCTCACCTCCATTTTTGTGCTGTCACTGAGAATTTTTGAATTTTCACTTTGTTCGGTACCATTTCCGGATTGGTCATCTCATTTGAACTTGGTTGATTTGTTCTCAAATTTTGTTTGGGACTATGTTGGCCTAGGTAATCAGTTTCTCCTTCTTTTTCCAAAATGCAGACCATGTTTGTTTTAACTAATCATTTCTCAGGCAACTTTTCCTTTTTCATTTTTTTAGTGATATGACCAGTTAGTGGATTATATTATTGTTTGATGTTTGGTATTACTCGCCACTTACCCAATATTTACAATGAATCAATATAATGGTCTTTTTTAAGCCTTTTAATTTGTAATTTTTTCTTCTCTGAACATTTGCAGGAAAAAGGGTTGGATGAAATTGTCCTTAAAGCCATGGGGAGAGCCATAAACAAGACTGTGATGATTGCAGAACTAATTAAGGTGTGCTACTTGTGAGATGTGTATCGTCATTGACAATTCTTATAAAGTCTTGTTTCGTTCCTACTGTCT
This sequence comes from Persea americana, assembly GCA_029852735.1. Taxonomy (NCBI): domain Eukaryota; kingdom Viridiplantae; phylum Streptophyta; class Magnoliopsida; order Laurales; family Lauraceae; genus Persea; species Persea americana. The sequence continues at coordinate 74,036,860 of CM056813.1, forward strand.
GTATTGGATAGGTACTACTATATTTAATAAAGAATGGTTCTTTTACTGCATGCGTCCATTTTGTTCTCTCAGAGAAGGATTGCTGGTCTCCATCAAAACACATTGATTGCATCTACTGATATAACTGACATGTGGGAGCCGCTGGAAGAAGGCCTTCTTCGGTAAGCTCTTTGTGCTTAGTCCATTATGTAATAAATGTTGTGTTATTATCTTAGCTCCCCATTGGATCAGTAATACTTCCAAAAAGACTTCCATCACTGCTTTTAATATATGGCCCACTCTTGTCAAACATGGATGGCTTAATGAACTCCATTAAATATTCAATTGGTAGTACCTACCTTCAGAAGCTTCGAGTAATCCTCCCATTGATGCCATGTCCTTCATTATTGTTAAAGGATAAGTCTTCCTTTTTTGGCCCAATCATATGTGGATTAACAAAGCAGGTGGAAGAAGTGTGTCATATTTTTTTAAGCCTGATATATTTCTTGGCTGGCTTTTGGTGTCTTCTTCCTCTTATTTTTTCCAAATGCTATTGTTATATTGGACTATCTTGTCTGCTGAGGAAATTTGAGACTACCCCATGTAGTCTTGTCTTCCTTTCTATTCTGTTGGGTGGTGCCATTGTTCTTGGTGTGGTGGTGTCTCACCCATAGTTTCCTGACTGGGTGTACTGTGATCTGAAAACAAAGAAGAGTTGATTCAACAGAGAGACATGCTCAGTGGTTGGGTTGGGTTGAACTATGTTGGACGAGTTTTGGTTGAAAATCTGGTCGACCCTCCTTATTGAATTGCAAATTGGTTTGATTTATTCAGGTCTTGCCAAGTCATCTAAGTCATCCCGAGGCATTCTATTGTTACATTTTGAAAAATAAAGCAAAATCGCATATAGGCCTTAAATTAGTTGAATCATAGAAGTTAAATATAATTAAAATGAAAATGAAAATTTCAATTCTTGTGAAATTTATGTAGATTTTCAAGATAAATATGTGTGTTAAATGTTATTCTATAGTTTGTTATCATAAAAATTAATAATCAACTCACTGAATGTGCATGCTTGGTTGCTTATAAGTTTCATGGGTTATCTGACCTAGTAACTAACTGAATTTGGTCAGCATTTTGGGTCATAAAAACATGGTTTCAGCTCTGTCTGATAAAATTATCTTGTCTATAAAAAAAAGTTCTGGGCATGACATGTGAAATGATTTTTCTTTTGTTGCAGTCTTGAGACTACTCGCCATGTATCCATGATCACAATCACTTTGTCCAAGAAAGAGCTAGATGCATCCTCCACAGGGTAATTAATGGAACTTTCTATCTTTTTGAAGTATGTAACACCTACATTTTGGTCAACGCCTTTGTGATGTAATGTTGATGGGTTTCATCGCCACATGCATTGCATGTTCTTATTGAATTTGTTTATGATTGGTTTGTCTCATTGTCAAAAGTATTGGTGGTATATAAAAAATACTGCTACATTAGAAATATTTTCTCTATATTATTAGCAGAAAAAAAAGGGAATTGACCTGACTTGACTCGACCCAATCATGGGTGAGTCGGGCCGAATCTGAGTTTTGAAACACACTAGTCTGGAGCTCTTGTTAATGGACAGACTCAAAACACATGAACATGAATGACATATTTTGCAGTTGCATGTCTTTAATGTGTCACATGTGTGCACATCCCTGCATGTATTAGAGAGAGTTGGTCTACAAATTTCTCTCTTGCCCAATGGTGCAGGATAATCTTGTGGCAAGAGACTCACAACTTCATTAATAGCATGCGCTGTATGCACTGCCTGCCCCTTTTTTCCCTAATGGATTAGTTATCTTTTCTGTTCAGTCATATTTTTTGACCCTTGTGTTCCTGTGTAGATATCAATCACCTATACCAGTTGATCAGGTGAAACCATGGAATGAATTAGAATATGAAGGAGGTAAGTCAACAACATTATTTTTCATCCAATACTTTTGAGCTTTATTTGCTGATCAGTTCTTTCATTAATACTTTTTTGACCAACTTAAATCCAGATGGCTTACCTGCTGTACGGGGCACAGGTCGTGGGGGTAGGGAAAGGGGAAGGGGAAGGAGTACAGGTATTTTGCACAAATGCTCAAGTAAAAAGATGACACTTACTTTTTATTGCTGATGAATGTTGCAGATTATCCAAAATGCCTTTTTGAGGTTTTGCAAATAATGAAATCCTTTAGATTCCATCACAGGGATCAACATAAATACAGAATCGAACTACTGATTGAAAAAAAACCATTGGTTTCTCCTTACTTTCAAGGAAAAAGATTGGGCCATTTAACAAGGTATCAATTTCATTTTCCATTCGATACACGTGCTTAGTTGTGTGGTATCCTGAGGCCATGATTTGGGCTGTTTAAAAATGAGGTTCTAGAATAGTCAGATTTTCAATCCCATACTCCCAACCTTGGGATGAGCAAATGCGGGCGAAATTTGACCATTCCTTATCCTCAGTGCATGACCCAAGTGGGACCCACACCTTCCACTGCATTGCGTATAATCTATATATAAATCTGGAAACTAGAAGAGGAAAATCTAACCGCTAAATTATGTAGCCATTTGCCTGGGGATGGAATGTGCCTCAGTCACTTCGGCTAAAGAAATTGGCAAGTCAAGTTGAATAAACTTGATAAAAGAAAAGGTTTTAAGATAAAATAAGACCACTTGGTGAACCGCCCTATTTATTGAACTAGCTGGGGTGTCTTCAATTATGATAATTAAGGATTTCATTTTTGTGCAAAAGTTCTTGTAAAAGCTTTAAAAAGTTGGGGCTTTTGCTTTTCATGTTTTGTGCTGAGCAACAAGGCCTATATTGGTATTGCTGTACAACATTGCCATATTCGTAATTGACACCCTCGTATTCTTTCATTTGGTGAACATGTCTTCGTGCTTTCTTCCTACAGGGGATAGCAATGGGGTGGTAGAGTACAATGGAGATGGAGCCTGGGATGGTGGACGTGCATATGGTGGAAGAGGCCGAGGCAGAGGCAGAGGCCGAGGAAGAGGCCGTGGTTTCCGAGGGCGTGGAAGAGGGTATGGGGGTGGGGATATGCAACAAGAATCAGGTGGATACAATGACTATGGTGAACCAGACACTTTGCCTCCACAAGGGCGTGGTAAGCTTCTTTTTGTCAATCAGCTAATCCTTATAAGTATCAGTTATCAGCTATGATGCCCAGATACGACATGGATACGATAGGGACATGCCATGGGCACGGCAGGGACATGGATTTTACATATGAATTATCGGATACGATACGACATGATACGTTGCCATTTTGAAGTATCCGTGCATCATAAGTTATCAGGCATTTCCTTCATTTATACAACTTTTATTACTCTCCACCATTTCTTCTTGATCTGGATAACTTGCAACAAACTAGGGTTTGTGCAAAAGACAAGGATCTAAAAAGTTATTAAAAAATCCATTCAGTTATTATTATTATTATTATTATTTTTTGAATGATGATAATATAGCTTTCTGGGATAGAGATGTCGTATCCTTAATGATCAACAAAAATCAAAGGAAATAGCTGATAGAGTGTAACAGATGGTTATTATGTAACAAATAGCTGATCAGTTATTGGCTCATTAACTTTTTTGGATATCTGGATTTGTTATGTGGAAGTTGGTCATTTCATGTCATGGTGGCTTAGAGTCTATGCACATGTTGTGTTATCGTAAAGTATGAGGATGGGCCCTATTTATCATGTTCGGTCACAAAATGAAGACACATACTTCAAGATTACATTAGAACATTTATCCATTTATATATTTTTTGTCCAAGTTTTGTAAGTGATGTTTTTCAATTGTTATTTATTTAGTTCAATGAAAAATTTAAAAATTATAATTTACTTTTCATGTGTCATTTCTACAATACAACTGAGACAGACAAACACAGTGCCTGCGTTTATAAGCATGGCTGCATGGGTCATTTTCCTTGTTATAGACTATCGTGTAAATAAGCTTTAATATCAAGCATACTGATTTTTTATTTTTATTTTTTGGGTCTTTAATAAGTTTGCTTCGATATTATAAAAAAAAAACAAAAAAACTCATGTATTGCTGATAAATACATATAATTTTCCAAGTCAACAGATATACCTTGCAAACACTGCTATTCTAAGCCTTGGTTGTTATTAAATTAAAAAAAAAAAAGATGCATTTGGTTCACTTCTGGAAAATCCACATCCTATAAATGGGCGTTTAAAAGAAAATTTCCGAACATCTTGCTAACCTATCTATCTTCCTAATAAACGTATGACTGAGAATGCTTTTTTGAAGGGTCATTATGAAAGTGACAGTTTTCTCCATCTCACGTGTTCTTGTCATCTAAAAGAACCCTAAGTCACCACATTCTGACCTAGAAAAAACTTTGGCACTTCTGACTGCTGGTAAAAATCGGCAGTGAAAAAAAAAAACCCTAAAAAATGAATCACTGCCACTTCCTCAGAAAATATCAAACAATGATATCTTGGTCATTAACTAAATCAGAAGTGGAGAGAGATTGCCACTGAGAGATTCAAAACTCTACTCATGCTAATTCAGTTTCCTCATGTATTTGTGTGGCAAAATATACCTTGGTTTCAAGAGTCCCTTGTAGAAACTATGGAATTCAAGATCTAAGATTGCATTGTGTATATCCTGCTTGTCAGCATACAACAACTGCTAGACTGGTAAAAATGTTAAAAAGCATTATTTCGTATTGGTCTGGTCACTGGTTTGTAACATTCTGGCACTTCTGAGTGCTGCCTTTTACCAGTAGGCTGTTTTGGCCTTGGTTAGGTAATTAATTGTACACATGTTGGCTGACAGTTGAATCAAACCTTCCAGTGTTAAACCAACTAATTGGGTGATGTTGCAGGGCGTGGCCGTGGCCGTGGCCGTGGCCGGGGATGGGGTCGGGGTCGTGGGCGTGGGCGTGGACAAAACTTTAGATCAGATGGGCCGATCCAGGCAGCTGCTTGAGTGCATGATGTTGATGACCTTGAGGTACAAGATGTGGTTTAAGTAAAAAGAAGTGGATGCCTGCTCTGCTTATGTTATGTAGAACAAAAAAAGCAACCAAAAAAAAGGGAAAAGAAAAAAAATCCTAGGACTATGATGATGAAACTGTCAGTTAACTAATTAGCTGCCCCAATCTTATGCATGGCAGCTGTTTTTTTGTAGGTAGGATCGTCCAGAAATCACGGTGCTGCTATTCTCACCGGAAATTTTATAACTTTTGCAGATTTTTTTCCCCTAGGAATAATTGAGCAGTACATTCTTTTATTCTTATCAACATGGTACTGTTTTTTAGTTAAAGGATTCTAATTATTATAATCTTTTTTTTTGGTCTTTTCCTCCTCTTGGAAATCATAGCGTGCCTTTTTTTTTTTTTTTTTTTTATCAAAAAGGTTTTTTTTATGAGTTCTCTGTTTTTCGTGATTTTTTCCCTCCAAACAGGGGGACACGTTTTTCATGTGTCATTTCTGCGTATTTCCTGGAAGCTACTAATCTCACATGTATTGGGAAGCCCGTAATAAATTTCAGTATTTCTTCTGTTGGTTCATATGGTTTTCAGAGTAATCACAACTGGTTCTATTTTTGTTTTAATGATGTTCTTGCTAAGAGTTTTAATGATTTTCAATATTTCTTATATTTGTTAGGCTGCTGCTTAAATGACACTACTATTTGACAAAACATCAATGAGTTGGATGGCAGGGACATGCAGCCTCTTGGTGGGGTTTACTGGGCTAAATGCATTCGTGCATTATAAATTGTGTACAAAAATAATGATGGTTTAAACTACTTCATTTGGAAAGGATTAAACTTAGTTATGCTATGAAGTTATGGGGGAGAGTGATAAAGTAAAGATTTAGGCAAAAGACCAAGATTGTTGAGAATTAATTTGGTTTCGTGCTAGAGAGGTCAGCTATGGAAGTTATCTTCTAATATAATTAATGGAAAAATATCAAGAGGGAAAATCTTCCTATGGTCTTCATCGATTTGGAGAGCCTGCATCAAGGGACAATGTACCTTAAGTGAGATGTGCACAAAATATATGAGTTGTAACTTAAGTAAGCTAAAATTTACTATTTAAGTGGAGGTGCCTTGGTGTATGTTGTTTCTAGAGGAGAGATTTTTTTTTAAGGGGGGTTATAACTTAAGTGAGATGTGCACAGAGACCTAACTTTGGTGAGAACAACTTGAGATACGAGAAAGAGAGTCTAGAATTACCGTGGATGAGGGGATGGAGGTGGTATTAGATATAGGATTAGAGCTAGATGGTTGAACTGAAGACTTGTTTCTAGAGTGCTTTGTGATGGATACATAACAATGAAGATTAAAGGAAGATTTTCAGTAGACGAGTAGACTAGTTGTGACCTATGAAGCAGAACATTGGTCAATTAGGAAATGACACGGAAAAAAATGAATGTAAGAATTTTGAGATGGATGCGTGGTAAAATTAGAAAATGTAGTATTAAAATTAAGTGCATTATGTAGGATAGCTTAAGTAGATGATAAATAAAGAGACTTGTTTGAGATGGTATGCAGGCCCACAATGGCGCTGGTGTGGAAATTTTTTGATAGCCCCTCAAGGAAAAGGGGTTGGCCAAATAGGATTTGGACAGAAGTAGTAAGGATAGATTTGCAAAATTACAACCTATTTGAGGGATTGGCCTTGGATAGATTGGAATGCTGGAAGAGATTTCATGCAGCTAGAGCCAATATATTTGAGGCAAGACTTTTATGATGATAATCCAAAAACCCCCTCTAGAAATCCACTGGGGGGCGTGTAATAGGAAGTGCCTCTAGAATGAGCAACAGTCAGTTTGTAGAACTCACAGAAACTGTTTTAAAACCATGAACTTCCTTGATTCTAATAAACGGGTTATACGGGCGAGAAGAAAATCATATGCTTTTGGTAGGATACCTTTGAAGTTTTGGTTTTGGCCTTAAATAGCTTGTTTTTATCCCTTCTTTGGCCTGATTTGTATTAATATTTCTGACCATCCAGTGCTCCCAAACCATGGAGAAAACGATTATGATTAGAATTTTCAGACATGACAAAGGGCGCTGATGGGTCAATATGCCTCAACAAACGCATCAGCGGGAAAAAAATGATAGGAAGCATAGTAATAATTTTTCTTCAATTCTGACAATGGTCAAAACAAGGCGAGTACCCAGTTTCTCATTACAAACTTTATCTTCTATAAATCTGCACATCCCGAGTTTTAGAGATGTTTGCAATCCACCTAAGTGAGCTGAAACTCGTTTTATGAATAAACGAGGGTCTGGTAAACAGTTTGGAAGGCAACTAAATTTATGAACTAGACTGAGTTTCATGGATCGAAATAGGGCTACAAGGTCTCTCCGCCTCAAGAAGAGGAGAGGCCTTGTGTTTGACACCTACCTTTGTTTGCCATCTTCCATAGTTTTACTTGGGGCATGTGAATATGATGGTTTGCATGTATCCCTAGGGATTAGTTCTTGGTTGTCCAGAATCGAGTCCCTCAGGCTAAGGGCGGGTTGGGCTAGGCGGAAGATACTCTAGGTTATATTAAAAAGGGAAAAACTTCAAATAAGGTCTGAAGTTTTCACTTCATTTAAAAAATGGACCCAAGTTTCAAAACTTTTCAAATTAGTCTTTTAAGTTTTTCTAGGAGTTTTCAATTAAGGGCATTCATCCATTTAAAGCTGTTTTCTACGTCTTTTTCAGTCAAAAATTTTAAATTATCCAAATCACCTTTTGTTGAAATAAAATCCTCCTCCACCTCCTCTATATTATCTTCCTTTTATTCACCGTGTCTTCATTATGATCGATGACAATTAGCATCTCTATAGCTATCGGTTAAATGTAGTGGCTACTAGAACCATATCATGACTTTAAATAAAGGGTACATTGGATATTTTTAAAAAATTGTGGAAAAAAAGTCATCAAAGAAACGACAGTCATGCAAGGTTTTAAAAGTTTTGAAATTTGTGTTCTTTGAAATAACGTAAAAACTTATGGCCAAGTTTGAAAATTTTCCATAAAAAAAAGGGCTACAAGGTAAAGAGGGTCATTCTCAGAATGTAACCCACCACTGAAGTTTGTTACACTTTTCCTCAGTGTTGGTCCCTGAAAAAAAAAAACCCCTCTGAAGAATCAATGATTTGTATTTTAGATAAATCCCTATCTCCTCCTCAAGACACATCCGACAAAATTGAAACGACAGCCATGCAACACTAAATCTGACATTGTTCTGGAGAGATGAGTCACCCATGAATTCATCATACGAAAACATATACGGCTCTTAAAACTAAACAAAAATCGATCACTTGATTACATGATGAATCTAGTAGATAACTGTAGTTGGGTCCAGACTTCAAAGTTCTATTGTTGAATCAAAGGAAGATGGGAAATAAATTATTTTATCCAGTTTATTTTCCAGGCCACTTCGCCCACCCATGATAAAAATTAATACCCTCATCGTTATAATTTGCCACCCACTTTAATGAAATCTAGAGGTATTACATTTTAATAAGATCATTACTATCACCATAAATAGGCATCATTTTAACGAAATCTAGAGGTAATGTGAGTGGATCTGTGCTTGAAGATAACAAGCATAATGGGAATTGTTGCAAAACCATATTGTGCAGAGCCAATAACCACCCCATAGGAGAACATGCCATTAAACAGCATCAAGTCCTTGTTTTCCTCACCAAACATAATTGCACTGTGATTTTTAAATTTGTATTAGACCGAAGCACAAGAATCCCCAAGCCCGTTCGGATCTTCATCAACCTGAATTAAGTAACTTGGTTTACACATAAATGACGGTTTTTTTCTGAAAAACAAAAATTGTACACTAAATAAGGAAACCCAGTTTGGCGCCAATGAGCGCTCATGCATTTGGATAACCTGAATTACCTGTTACCAGCTTTCTTCTTGGCCAAAAATTACCTGTAAATAGATTTAGAAGAAAACCAATTGGCAAAGTAAGTTCGGAAGGCATAGGCATGTTATGAATAGTTCCATAGATCAAAGGAAAATATAGTCAAAGATAAAGGCAAAATACTGAGTGCCAGTCCACCTAGTTCCCAAAGATCCAAAGATGTCCGTAAAGGGATAGAGCACAGCAATCATATGAATATCCGAATCATGATTGGTCAAAATGGCCCAACCAACATACAAGGTTACTCATGGAAATAACAAAAATTATTAAGCAAATTCATAAGAAATTCTGATGGACATTCATCATAAGGTCAAAAATTGCCCATGGTCTCTAAACACAACATAAACCATCTAAACATAAAAAGCCTTTCTTCCCCAAAGAAAGGTCAAGCGAAAATAAATGAATCTCATCAAGTCTAATTTATTATCACCAATAGCAACCAATCAAAACATTCTCAAGGAAATGGGAGTTCACCGCAAAACTCCAACAAAGATGAAACAAAAATGATGCTCATGATACCTCGACCATCATAACAATCTAGAAGGAACTGGATAAGCAGCCGGCGAGGAGAGTTCCTAGTCACATTTGAGAGAGAACTGGCTACTACCTCATAATAAAGATCCCATAAAAGGTGATATTTCAAGCCTTCAAGCGTCCATAAAACTTCTGCTTCTCCTGAGTGGTTTGGAAGCGGCCATGACCAAACTTGGATGAGGTGTCAATGAACTTGAGCTTGATCTCCTCAAGAGCCAAACGAGATGTCTGCTTCAGCAGGGACTGGCGAAGTGTAACAACCCTTTTCTTTGGACCAACACAGCAGCCCTTAATCAAAATATAGTCATCCTTTACCACACCATAGTGGGGGAACCCCCCCATGGGAGTTATGTCCTTTTCGGTCCTATTGTTTGGGACACAACAAGAATTAGAAAGCAATACAAGAAAAATAAATGAGTATATTTTCATGTTTTTTGGCTCTAGCATGAGCAACATTCCCCGTGATAGAGTCAGCAAAAGGAGCATTGCTTAAAATCAATACAACTAAAGGGTAACCAATTTGAGGCACATCAAATTTGACCAAAAGGAGGACCCAATAACATGAAAAAGAACAAAAATAGGAGCCATAGAAAAGGCATTAATAACACAAAGTGGAAACCAAGGATGTCTACTTTTTTCTCTTTTCTTTCTTTTTTTTTTTTTTCACCTTTTCTTCTGATCGATAAAAATGAAATCTTCTTAAAGCCAACAACAGAAAATGAGAAGCATATGCATCCTCAGGAATCGAGATTTTAAAATAAGATTAATTTTTCATCTATTCTTCAGATATTTTTGGATCATTAATTTGAAATATTTCTTTTCGTAAGAATGTTAATCCCCAGCATTCTTGGGGACATCACAGCAACTCTTCTGTAGGGCAAACCCTTCTTGAAAGATGCTGATTAAGCAAGGAGACTTAATTTGATTTGTTGAAAGTTCAATATAATTTTATCATCAGACATTAATGTTTTAATAGAAATTAGGGATATATTTTTTAAATCCCATTGAAGAAACTAATGACAACCACATAAACTGGTTTGAGAATGAAAGATGCAACTCCCGTAAATTTCTAAATGAACAGGAAATTAGAACAAATTTTTGAAGGCTTTTAAATTCAGACAAATTAATACAATGACTAAAAAGTGGTTAATTACCTGTCGAATTCAGTGATGGCAGCATGAGATTCCTGTCCAGCCTTGCCAAGCTTGTAGATTTTCTTGTTCATCTCAGTACGATGGTGGTACCCATTCTGTCCAGCCCTTGCAACAGTGAAGGAGACTCTAGCAGGATGCCATGCACCAATACAGGCCACCTTGCGCAGACCTCTGTGGGTCTTACGGGGCAGGCGGGTAACACCCCAACGAGTAACAACACCTTCATAGCCTTTGCCCTTAGTCACACCAATAATGTCAATCATTTCATCTTTCTGGAAAACAGCATCAATGGGGATTTGCTTCTCAAAGAAGCTATATGCATAGTCCACTTTCTGTGCGATGGTTCCACCGTTCACCTGGATCTCCATCAAGTGTGCCTTCTTCTGTTTCAAACCCTTCATCTTCCTTATCTGAGAATTGAGTCAACGAAAGAATGTTCAAATTTCAGTAGTTAACTCTGGACGGAGATGACATGAAACCAGTTCAGTAAGCAGAGAAACCTTGTTTGCCGGCATTCTTTCTATCCAATGGTGAGATGCATTGACACATCAAAACAGTTTTTTGACAAGAGGCTATAAATTTCAATTCAGAAATAAAACGCATAGCAACAGTTTTTAGTACTTATTCTGGTAAATAGATGATCACACAATCAGTTTATGGCATATTCTAAAACCAGTGCACCATTACCTACATCAATCCTAAGATCCATCCTGTAATAAGAAATACATTGTTGCTAAGTTTTTGCAGCAATGGAATACGGAAACAATTTTTTTAAGTATAACACTTGTTAAATTGAAGATAGATAGAGTCGGTGAATATTTTTCAAATTTTAGTGGCCATGAGGGGTTAACAATGGGATTTTTTAAATATTTATAATAATGATCTATCAATTATTGAGAATGTAAAAAAAAAAAATGCTAGTATATTTAAGAGTTTTGCTTAATATAACGATTAAATAGTTTTCCTTTAGACATGAAATCTTGAATTTATTGAGGGAAATTGACTGAAATAAATACAAGAAGACATATCAACCATTGAGTGAGATGTACCGGTTGCAGTGATAATGGGTATATATATTCCACCCATTAGAAACTATTACATTTAATTCAAAGTAAAATAAATAAATAAAATAGAAGAAACCGGAATATTAGAAACTATTACATTTTGATGTTTATTTTCATCAGCAACAAAAATAAGTTCATGTAGGGAGGAGCTGGGCAGAAATTCTACCTGATGATAATGGGTCATCACTATGCATCATTCTCGAGCACAATAGGAATCAAAGAGCAATAAGAGAGGCAATACAGATTTCTCATTAGGTATTTTTACTTTTGCAGGTAACTTGATAATTGAAAGGGGGCCATCAAAACACAAAATAAAATACTAGGTTCCGTAAAGATAAGATGTTTATTTTCATCAGCAACAAAAATAAGTTCATGTAGGGAGGAGCTGGGCCGAAATTCTACCTGATGATGATGGGTCATCAGTATGCATCATTCTCGAGCACAATAGGGATCAAAGAGCACTATGAGAGGCAATACAGCTTTCTCATTAGCTATTTTTACTTTCGCGGGTAACTTGATAATTGAAAGGGGTCCATCAAAACACAAAATAAAATACTAGGTTCCGTAAAGATAAGTTGTTGGAGAGATTAGGGAACTAAGGGGGCACCACAAGGATCTTCTAGGCATATGAGAAAGGTGAATAGGAGGCTTATTGTTTAGTGAAATTCATCGTAAATGTGGGCAGAATGTTTTCTGATAAGTCTCCTATATTGTGCTGATCTAGAAGTGCATTCCTTTATATAGATGATATCAACATCGCTTACTAAGAGGGGAAAAGGCAGCAGCATAACGGAGCAACAAGTTTAAACAAAAATTATCATACATTTAGTCCTATTTACCCTCTGTATTTTCCTTCCCCAACTCATATCAGAATTACAAATTCTTGGGCATGATAAATGGGTTTCAACTCCTTTTAGGCCCCAAAAACTGACCATAAATTAAGAGGGGGGACATTCATGTGCATCCATCCCTCACCATAGGGTGAGGGAACTTTCCCTTTTTGCACATGAATTATGGAAGTGTCCCTCACCCTATGTACTTGAAAATTCTCTTTTGTACTTCAAAATTCTCAATAATGGAAGTGTCTCTCACCCTATGGTGAGGGATGGATTTACATGAATATTCTCCAATTAAGAGAATGTGCCCCAAAACACTAAAAAAAATTTAGAAACAACCTAATAATAAAAATCTCCTGTCCATATTAAAAAAAAAAAAAAAAAAAAATCCTTTCCATCAAGAGTTATAGAAGCTCACACCTCATGTCCACTTTTAATAATCAGATCAAGATCCATTGCATTGATCAGGATTCTAAACATATGCCCATAAAGTTAGGAATGAATATTTCCTTGTTTGAGCTGTGCATTGCACTAAAATCCAATGAAGAGGCACGAACACAAACAATAGGTCTTGCTTCCAAGAAAGGACTGATGCTAACCTTCTATTGACAACAGGCCATAAAATGGGTAATCACATGTTTCCATCAAGGAATAGAAATACCTGTGTGTGGGCCAAAACACGAATTACAGACGCATACTTCTGCAACTTCTCCAACTGTGACTGAATTTCTTTCTTACCCTCTTCAGTTTCATACTTCTTTGAGTAGTTCATGAAAGCCTTCTTCTTGGACTTGTACCAGTTCTTATAGAATCTCCTCCTCACCTCCTCACTCAGATGTTGAGCCCAAACAGTGCTCAAAGAACGAAGGCCTCGAGGTGTCTTCACATAACCCACCACTCCAACAACAACCATTGGAGGAGTTTCAATGATTGTTACAGCCTCACACGTCTCTTTCTTGTGAAGCTCTGCATGGAAAATGACACAAGACATAAAACTTCCATTGAAAAACATTACACTACTTGAGTGTTTTAAGTCGCAAATAAACAGAAAACTGCTTCCAGAAGCGGACTCTTGAGCTAGATATAGTACTTATTTACTCACGGAAAATATATCTGCAAGGGAAGATGCACATTATACCCACACAGAAAAATGCAATGAAAATATAAAACAAAAATAACCAATATCATTTGTAGACACATTTTTCTGTTAAGTGGCGAGCAATGCTAAACATGAAAACTAATTCAGATGAGGAAGAATCGAGATATGTTGAAAATAAATGAGCACTAGACATGACAAGCTTGAAAAAATATCCGCCAACACTGTTACAAGCACATGATACACTGATATGTTCAATCTCTGATCTCACAGATGATAATTTGAAGTCATAAAAGTCCAGGGTCCAAACCCATATTCATCTCAGGATTTAGTGATATGAATTTGCCTGAGCAATCCACCAGTAATGTGTAGATTACAGTGCATTTCTGCACATCTCACTTGAACATGTGGACAAAAAATCCATTCATACCGTTCCAAGAAAGCTATCAGCTTGATATATAAAGATATCATGAATTGCTCACATTAAAAAAGAAAAAGTTAGTTAGACGGGTTCATATGAAGAAAAAAAGAAATTATTTAATAGAATAGTGAATAAATATAAGGGAGAGAATTATAGCTACTACACTGCACTTAGATGCCCACAAGAAATGTAGGCGGACAGTACTCCTGCACAACTTTCAAAGGATTATGTCTCAGGTCCAACCTGAGATTCTGCACAAATTACGCGGAGTGTACTAACCCCCAGATTGCATGAGGAATGGACTGCAATTTGGTAAAGATCCAAATGCGCTCCTATACTGATTTCCATTTGGACTGTATTTTCGTTTTAAAGGGATGATGCAAGATAAAAACTAAAGAAGATGAAGGAAAAAGTTAAACAGCAGCTCGTTTAGATCAGAAAACAAGGAATTAACTATTAAGAATCGAGTTGGAAGTAACTTACTAGAGCCGGGTTTTTCAACTTCTCTGACAATGTGGGTCATTCCAGCTTTGTACCCTAGGAAGGCTGTAAGATTGCAAGGCTTGGCTGGGTCATCCTTGGGAAAAGATTTCACTGCATCAAAATCATTGAAGCACGCCAAATAATTAACACTCCATGAGATAACATAATTTTAAGAAAATATCTCAAAGCATGAATCAATGTACATTTAGGATTCATTATTGAGTAAAACAGGGTGCATGCCCTACAGAACTTTGAATGAGCAGATTAAAACACAGACAGACACTTGTAAGCTTAAGCAGCAAGCGTGTAGCCGTGTGGGGAAAAAACAAGACAACACAGATGTCATGGAAAAATCTCATAGCTATGTCTCAAAGGCATAAGAGACCACAATGTTACCAAATACCAGTGCCTAATGAAGCATGGACAAAAAATACTGTAACTGCCATGCCATGCACACTATATCATACAATGGCGCGCTTGAAAAAAGAAACTACCACTAAGGATGAAGAAAGCTTTCAGAAAATTCTATAATTTGAAATTCTTTTTTTTTTTTTTTTTTAAAAATGTTGAAAATCAAATCATTTTGATTTTTGAATCACTGAACCACAAAAAACAACCCTTGATTGAACTCCAAAAGCGCGCACGCGCGCGCACACACAAAAAAAAAATCAGGTATCACAGAAAAAAGGGATAGTCGGCAGGGGATGATGGGAAGCATTGAAATGGTCTGATCAGTCTCAATGATATATTAATCCACTGAGTAATTGAAAATGCTTAACTGTCAATTTACAGCACAGCCATCAGGAAATTACTGCAAATAATGTATATCAGGGGAACATCAAAATTCAAAAGTAATAAGATATGATCGTTTGTGCATTTCTTAAACAAGAGGATTTTGCAGTCCACAGTTTTCCATCTGTCCAAGGGAACTCCCCGCTTTCCTTTATAGGAAATCGAATTCCTCTCCATCAGAGAAAATCAGTCTACCCTTTTCCCTTTCCAGTGAATAAAAGTTGCACCTAATGAGTGAAAAGTGGGCCTGCCATGTAGAAAATTGGAGCAGCTTTCCTCTCTATCGTGGAATCCACTTACTACAAATGCACCCTTAGAAAGCTCAAAAAGTTCTAAATCACCTTTTCCTCTGTGACGAGAAGCCCGCTTCCTGGGAAGAAACCCAAGAGACCCATGCCTGGGGTGCTCAAACTTCCTGTGCGACATCCCTTCGCCCCTACTTCACCCTGCCACAACCTTTAAAAGAGAAATGAGAAAAACAATGAAACTGACTACATGGTATTCTCCACAGACAGCCCTCTTACTGATTACAAGGGATACATACTATCATATAACAAAATACAAAAATCTTCCAAAGAAGTAAAATAAAAGAGAGAACACACAAGCCCTCACCATTAAAAATGATAATAAAAAACCGCCTCTGCTGGCATTGTTACCCCATAAACATCTTTATGTCATATTTGAAAACAGGTAAGGAATCTGCAAATTTAAGGATTCCTCACTGCCCCTGAAGCAGGGCTTTCCTCACTGGTAACAGGTGAGGAATCCCTAGATTTGAGGATTTTATACCCTCCCCCGTTTCAGCAGGTGATTTCCAAAATCTTGGGGTGCGGGTTACTGTAGAATCCTCAAAAAGGAGTATCTCATATCGCCCAAATCCACTGGGACTTACAATAGCCAAACATGGGTTTTCTACAACTCTGTCTCAGAGGATTTGGTTTCCAACTGTGACGTTAATAATGGCCATTTACATCCAAAATCCACCAAACCAGTTATATATTGAGAAACAAATCCACCATTTTCTCTATAGCCAAACAACATATAACACAACATTTTCCAACAAACTATTCCTCTATAGGATTCATTTTCACACCCAATCATCAGCTCCAAGGGGCATGGAAACACGAAATCATGGAGTTTATGAAAAATGCAAAATGCTATTGGAGTAGATGAGAGAAACAGCAGCAAGCTGCTAGTTAAACCCTAGAAAGTACAGAGAGGGCTTTCCCGACAGATAAAACTTCTAGAGAAGCGAAACCCTAAAACCCTAGAGAGAGAGATTCTCCGTTACCTGCCTCTTCTTCCCCCGGACCAGCTTCAGTTCTTCTCGCAAGAGAGTCTAGGGTTTTTGGCCAGCTCTTTTAAATGTCTGGGCCACAGAAAAATCTCTCTGTTCAATAGTGGGCCCCGCTATTTGATTTGTGGGATATTGCCAGGCCTGTCAATGGGACGGGCTGGGCCTGGGCTTCGGTTGTCCAATCCCGTCCCGAAAATAGGACGGGCCTGCTGGGTGTTGCCCAATCCCGTCCCTAAATTGAACGGGCCTACATAAAATCCCGTCCCGTACGGGCCCGGGCTGGGACTGGGCTTAGCCCAATCCTGAATATAAGCAAAACATTCTCTAATTATTTCTACTGTTACCAGACACCCGGTATGAACCGGACTTTAAACCCTCCTCCTTTTTTCCGGGCTTGGGACCGGCAATGTAATGCAACAACTACAAGCAACATGGCGGAGTTAAAATTTTTTTTTTTCGGTGACAATAGAAAATAAATAGAAATGAATGAGTATCCTATAGGCTATATGAGTCAAGTAATGTAGGAATGGTTAAAACCTCTTTTTTTTTTTTCCGGTGAAAGTAGAAAATCAGAAAATCAATAAAATGAATGAGAATGAGTATCCTATATGGGTCAAGTGAGGGGCAATTTAGGTAATATATAAAAAATTATCAAAACTTATTTAAAGCGGGCCGGGCCGGGCCTGAACGGGCTAGGCATCCTTTGCCCAGTCCCAGTCCCATTTTGGTCGGGCTTTTGCTATTATTGACCAAGCCCAACCCACTGGGCTAAATTTTTTTTAAAAGTCCCATATTTTCGGGCTTGGAATGGGACGGGCCGGGCTTTCTACCCGTCTCAACGCGTCCCATTGACAGGCCTAGATATTGCTCGTGCAGCGCTACCATTATAATCCATATTTGCCCTAAATCTGCTAAAATTTAAAGGCCTTTTTTGAATTTTTTCTTAAACATGATGCAGCATTTTATCCCCTAAAATTTTTAAATGCCATATTTATTTACAAGTATTTTTGAATTCCAATCATGTGGAAGGTTTGAAATAACTTTTGAAAATTCAATAATTCCACCCTCTCTGTAGTTTGGTGAAATTTCTAAATGCTCAAGTCTAAGGGAGCATAATATTGTAAAGCCGCATAATTAGAACTATTAATCTTGTCGTGTTAACGAATTTAGGTTATGGGTTAACGAATTCGAGTTAAAATCACCTCAAACCAAATACGACCCATTAATTTAATGGGTTACTCGACCCAACCCGTTTATCCTTTAAGTAATAGAGTCATTTCGAAAATGAAAAGAAAATCAATACAAAAATATATAAGGAGCTACATGAAACTGTAAGCGAGGATCTTGAGTGGATCCCACCTAAAATCCCACTATAAAATAATAAATTTCAATTTCAATTTCTTCTTTATGAAATATAAATTAATTCTAGCTACACTTAGGAACTAAAAAAAACTTTAACAGGTTAAGTGGGTTACTGGTTTAATTCGTACGTGGTCAGTTAACTTAACGTGTTAACGAGTTTGACTCGTTAACGACCCAAATCCGTTAATATCATGTGAGTTCGTGTCATGTTTTTAAGGTTTGACCCGTTTGCATTTTCCTGTTAGAATTAGAACCCAAAAGGATGGGTTTTGGTCTTGTGGAGTGGCAACCAAGCTCTGATTATTATTACCAGCTTGGGTAACAATTGGAAAGCCATCGACTGGGAAGGCATTAGGTAATGACAACCCCAAACTAAAATTGTCAATGGCCAGGTTAGGTTGGTGGGTCGAGTAGGGTACAAACGAGTCCAGATCCCTCATTTTCAACGAAACAATAGGGAACGTTGTTATTGTTTCAGCCAACCCTTGAGTGACATGTTTATAAAATGCCACATCACTCTCTCTGCTTTCTTAGAATGAAAGAAAAGAAAAGAAGGGGATCTGTTTTACAAACACAAAGATTTTATAAGAGAGAGAGAGAGAGAGCGCTTTTTGTATATACTCCCCTAAGGTTTGTAGGATTTGAATATAGGCCCCTGAGATTTTAGTATTTGTAAATAGGCCCTTGGCTTTTTTTTAATACCTTTTATATCCCCAAAATCAATATTCTTAACAAGAATTGGCAGCCACCATGAGCTTTGTGTTGGATTTTTATATAAATGACAGCTTTGTCATTACATTTATTAAACAAAAATGAGTATATTATTATTTATCTAAAATACCATTATTTTATCTCAATTCCCAATGCTTTCTCTCAATAACTCTCTCATACACATGACCAGGGATAGACCCAGGTACAAGGGTCTGAGAACTAGAGCCCCCACCCATATTTGAGAAAAGTTTAAAATACCTCACCCCCACGCAAATTCTAAAAATTAATATGTTTTTTTTTATTTCAAATTTGCCCCTTCCCCCGATATTTCTTTTACATAGAGCCAAACACCCCTCACCGCAAATTCTATTTTTTTTTTTTTTTTTTTACATTTACATATTCCCACGATTTTTCTTTTACATAGAGCCAAACACCCCCACTGCAAATCCTAATTTTTTTAAATTTTTTTTTTACATTTACCTATTCACCCGATATTTCTTTTAAGCCCCCATATACATGAAGTATAATTAAGTATTTTGAGACTTTCATCAATCTAATAGTGGGTCATGTTTGGATTGGATAAATCTAACTAGTTATAGGTAGTGTAAATTGTCGTCATGATCAATTTTTATTTAATAAAATGAACCATGTATTGATAAGAAAAAATAAATTTACGTAGGGTTATTCTCTCTCACTAAGTGCAATTGTTAATGTTATATGCTTTATAAAAAAAAAATTAAGTACAATCTTTTGAAATTATGCATATAAGGGTAAACAAAAGTGTATTAAAATGAAGATGCAAGGGCCTAGTTGTAAATACTAAAACCTTAGCGGCCTATTTACAAATCCTACAAACCTTAGTAGGTTATATACAAAAAGCTAAAAAAAAAAAAAAAAAACCTACTGGGTATAACCTCCTCCTCCGTTCGTCTTCTCCCTCCTCGAGCAAGATGGCTGATGGCCACGAACGGGAAGTTTAGCTAGCAGCACATAAAGATAAAGGACTCTTGCATTTCTTTCTCTAAGTGGTGTCTTCCACCTTTGGAAACTCCTTCACCGTTCTCTCCGCCCCAAGTCTACTTTACCTATAGAAATCCAAACGGGTCAATCTCTTTCATTGGATGAGACGATTAATTAACCATAATTAGAAGGGAAATTGAAGTAGCAATGTTGATACCCACTTTTTTTCTTCTATTCGAACATGGTTTCTTTGTCCTAATTGGAGTGCAAATAGAAAACGTAGTAATAAAGCAGGGGTTTCCGGTATTTTGATTTGCGTTCTTGTAACTCATCTTCATTTCAATGCCTTCTCTTCTCCAAGTGAAGAAAGACTGGATTTTGGGAGCTTTGCGCATGGAATGGGTTTGAACTGATTTAAGGATTACTTATTGGAAAAAGGGAACCTCCATGGGGGCTTTGGTCCTCTTCTTTGTTTCCTTCTTAAGTTTTTGCGGCATCTGTTTTCCTTCATCATTTCTTCTCAACTAAGCTTGTATATGAGATTGGCATGCGTAGAGTTCATCATCAAACTAGAGTTCATCATCAAACTATGTGAATGACTGTTATTATTAGGGGAGTGATTTATGAGGGGGCATCCTGAAATATGCTACCCTGGACATTTGTGCGCTGTACTCTTTTTTCTTTTTTAGATTTTATCCCACTAAGTTTTTCTTAGTTAAGGTTTTAACGAAGCAACATTATGGACGTCAAACACCAGTTCAAAGATCTTGAATAATGTTGTGCTCTTTTTTCCTTCGCTTCGATTTTTTCCCATTGGTTTTTTTTTTAGCAAGGTTTTTAATTAGACAACTATCTTTGAATGGTGGTCATCCAACTATTTTCTTGTTAGAACTTGGTTTACTCGAAGATGCTGTGATTCCTCCACTCAAAAGTGTCCTTGGCCATTGGCAAGCTCTCCGACTCCGGTCGCGTCATCAGAAGGATGCCGGAAACCCTCTCCCAATGGAAGAACCTCCGCTTTCTCGCTGTCAGCCATCGGAACTTTCACCCTTTTTTGCGCTTGAAGAAGATGATTGGATTTTTTTTTTCTGTGTTTGCAAAGAGGCTTGGGCTTGGATGCAGCGACGCTGCATGCTACTAATATGCAGCTCCTTCCTCTACCAATTAAAGTGTGCCGCGTCAATGTGAAGAGTTGAATCCCAAGAACAGCATTTTCCTACTTTTACTCAACTCATGCATACTTTTTATTTCCATAAATGCCCTTACTAATTTCTTATTAAAATCAATTCCAATACTACCCTTTGCAAACTCTCAACTCATGATATAAAAGGTGGGTCCCATTTATTATAATTCCTAAAATATAATGCCAAATTATAATTTCCAAAGGTGGATCCATGATATAATTCCTTATGGTGGGACCCAGATTCATATTAAAAAAGGGTCATACCTTTTAATTTTTGTATTCAAAGTGGGCCTCATTCTATTTCCTAAAAGTAGGTCCCATGTAATTTTTTTAATATCAATAATAGGCGCATCTTAACATCTAAATCACTCAAAATCATCATTCTATAACACATGATAAGAAAAAAATAATTAAGTTGTTAAATAATAAAATAATATTCTACACATCTTAAAATAATAATGAAGCACTTAAATAAAAATATATATCTTACTCATTTGAAAAGAAGCAATTAAGCGGTTAAATGATAAAAATATTACACATTGTAAAAGAGACCAAACAATTAAACAATAAGAAATATGGCATGGGGTCAAGTTTTATTTGGGTTTAGATATATATTCAATAGGTGTAAGCTTAGGCCTCTATATTTTTCATCCAAGAAGTTTAAATTTAGGATATATAGCCTACGTTGAATTCAAACCTAGACTTGCATCAAATTGACTTATATGAATGAAAATGTTAATTGGAGTGCCTCAACCATGAGATTGAGCATGTTTTCTCAAACATAACACTAAAAAAAGAAAAATAAGAAGAGTCAATTTTCACTTTTAACACGTGATTACACCGTCCAATGATTTCTTGCATGATGTGTGAACTAAGGAAACTCCATTTTATATGTTGCATGAGTTATTCGACTATTGATATAAAAGATTTCGTTTGATGAGTAATAGAGAAAGGGAGAAATCTAAGTGAATGGATAATAGCAGTCATCTAATCAAAAGGTTAAAAAAGGCACAAATTTTAATACGTTAATAAAAAAAAAGTTGTCCTAATGGAAACTCCAACTAGAGTATCTACAATTCCAACATATTGATCATGTTTTTAAAACATGATTAAAATGAAAAAAATAATATGTGCAACATATTTATTAATCATTTCATTGCTTATTTCTTCTTTTAAAATGTGAGCAAGAGTACTTATGTTCTTTCGAAAGTAAAAAAATCAACAGTCAAAGCTAAGATATTTCACTATTTCATGCTACATCAAACAATTAGATTTACTCATGAAATAGTGAAAATTTTAAATATACACAAAGTATGGGAAGAAATGATCAAGCACAACCTTTTTATAGTGATTTTAAACCACATTATGAGGCCCACTTTAGTTGCATTCACGCATGATCGATGATTACTTCTTTGATAGTTGCAACCATGTCACTTGGAGATGTTCTAGTTGGAGTTTTTATTGGGACAAGTTATTTTATCAATAAGTTTTATAATCCGCCATTTTTTAACCCTTGGATTGGATGATTGCTATTATTCATTTGCTTAGTTTTTCTTTTCTTTAGAGCTTATCAAATAAAATCCGCTAAATCAATCGTCAAATAACTTATGCCACATATACAATGGAGATGTTTTACCTCACACATCATGAAAAAAACCGTTGTACATTGTAATCATGTGTTAAAATATAAATGGATTCCTTTGATATTTTATATTCTAATATGTTTTTAAAAAAATATGCTCATGGTTGATATTTCATTCATTTAAATAAGTTTTCCTATTAAATACCTGAACCCCGAATAAAGCCTGAGCCCATTCCATACTTTTTTATTATATAATTGCTTGATCATTCCATCTCATTGTGTAAGTTTTTTATCATTTAATTGCTTAATATTTATTTAAAATGGGTAACATATATATTTTTTGTTTAATATCTTCATTATACATGTAAAATGTGTTGCATAATTTTTATTCAGTAGATGAATTATTTTTTCTTATCATGTAATAGAATGATGATTTTGAGCGGTTTAGATTTTATGATATAGGCCCACTATTAGTAAATTTGGACCTACCTTTATGAAATAGAATAGGGGGGCCACATTTAGGAATAATGTCATCTGTGAGGTCCATTTTTCATTATGGTCCATTTTTTAAAATTATAATATGGGACGAGCATTTAGAAGTTAGAACATGAAATCCATCTTTTTGGAATTACATATGGCTCACATCTTACAGAAATTAAAAGGCATGCTGCTTTTTTAATGTGGATATAGGTCCCACCAATAAAAATTAGAACATCTTCAGAAAAAAATAAAATAAAAATTATAATATAATGAATTTAAAATGTGGTCTTATATTTTAGGAATTATAATAAATGGGTCCCACCTTTCATATCATAAGTTGAGAGTTGTAAATGGTAGTCTTTTCAAAGTGTTTGGTTAAGGAATTGGTAAGGGTATTCTTGGAAAAAAATAAGCTTATTTTTATATATATATATATATGCATGTTTTGAGGAGTAGTAGAAACAAGCCCGTCTTGAATTCAACCCCTTGAGATTGTCGTGGCAGGCTCTCATTGGATGGAGAAAGACGCAGCATACTACGTAGCTGTACCCAAGTCCCGCCCCCCTGCAAAGAAGAGGCCCCTTCATTTCTTTCATTCTAAGAAAGCAGAGAGAGTGATGTGGCATTTTATAACCGTGCCACTCGAGGGTTGGCCGAAACATCGTTGAAACAGGGCATTCGGATTCTAAATTCACAGTTTCAGTTAATCTCGTGGACAGTTCAAATTCTATAGAATTGAGAGATGGTTTGATTCGGGTGTCAATGGTCACCATAATACGAGTACTCAATTGGTGGAGCTTTTTATCACGTACAACTCAAGCTGGCCTACATACTCGATCTTCATCAGTAAACATACAGACATGTTGATTTTAATGGGATGGCCATGGGACATGGATTGATGCATCCAACTCCCTCAACTCAAGGATGGCTTCGCTAACCCAAAAATTTTCTCAAGGACATTAAGAAGCTGTCGAGGATGAATTGAGGGCCAAATGATAAAAAATTCTATCAGCTACGGGGGGTGTATTTGATGCTCTTTATATTTCCAGACCCTCTACTCTCTATCGTGAGTACTGTAGTTGAGTCTGTGTTGGTCAATTTCAGGTTCAGCTTATGCTGACTTGATCCATAAATACCCATGCTCTGAAGTAAATGACATGAGATGTGAGAAGATAATAGTAAAACGTCAAAACTTTAGCATCATGGTTTTTTGCTATTCTAAACGGAGGAAAACCTGCAAATTTGCTTAGATGGGTCTATTCTAGATATGAATGATATAAATATATATATACACACACATATAAAATTCATGTTCAGTCTTGTTCGATCAAATGGTGGTACCCACACCCAAGTGATAAAAAATGAAGGTTGTGCCTGTTTATTAGAGAAAATTCACCAAATGATGGCAGGGGTGGCAAATTCTAACATGACACATGCACTTGACTAGGGGTGTTCATGGATTGGGCCAGCCCGCTCCGGAGAGGGCTTAGGCCAAAGGTTTTCATACTCGGGCTGGGCACGGACATTTTATTTAGGCCAATTTAATAGATGGGCGGGCCTGGGTTCAGTGGTAGTGAGCCCAAGCCTGGCCCGGCCAGAATATAAGAATTATTAATATATATTAATGGAGAGGGAACTCAAAGACACTCCATCCTGTGAGTTACCACCACTTGAGCTACCACTTACAATCTTGCGAAAAAAACTCTATTTTATTTTTATAAAGTAAACTCAGGATGGGCCCGGGCTTACTGATTTCAGGCAGGCAGGCTTTGGGCCAGCCACTCAAGGCACTGTTCAGGCTTGGGCCGGGCTTGGATATATGTTTTAGAAATCAGGCCGAGCCAGGATATATCTCACCCGGCCCAACCCTGCCCATGAGCACCCTACACTTGACCCCATAATAGAACAGCTATATGTACGAGTCAATCATGGGTTAAGAGAACCTGATCCCCAATAAAAACTGGCCAGTTAAGGTCAGCCCACACAACCACCTGACCAATTTAAATGGGTTGGTTTAGGGCCCACCTGCATACGTAGACCCATTTATACAATTTGGCGGTTTAAGAGTTTGGTACTTTTCAATTCATTTTCTATTTATAAATTCTATTTTCTGGGCACATATAAATATTTCTTTCTCCTTGAAGTAGGCTCATGAATTGCTGAGTCCTTCCTGCTACTCAATTTACAGTTCAACTTGAGTTGAGATAAAATGTGTTAAGACATAATCTAAATCGGATCAAGTCCCAATCTACATAGTGTGTGCACAAGGGCGGGCCCAACTGGAGCTTGACATGAGCCCAGTCCAAATTGTGATTGCGGTTGTAGAGTGAACCAGGCCTTATCCTCTTGCTCTAACAGGCCAGGCCCCGTTCTATGTATGCTTAAAATGCTCAACCCAGCCTGACATAGTTGGCACAAAAGCCCTTGTACGCTTGTAGATTTTGTAAATTGGTTGGATCTTGACTGGATCTGCTTTATATTTTGGCATAATAGCTAAATGGGACAGACTGCAGTGACCCATGAAGATCCCCACAAAATTTACCTACATAAAATAGGGGTGGAACTTGGATGGATCCAATAGTAATCGACCCGGAGTTGCACCCCTGGTGCCATCCAAGTCAACCAGGGATCTCCATATTGTTGGAACCAATTCGTAATAATACATTGTCTGTCGATCATTTCACTTAATGGCTCGTATTTATTGGATGGGCTCAGTTTGCCACCGAGTCGAATCATATTTAGGGCCATTTTCTAAATCCAAGTATTTGTGGTCTCTCTGTTTTATGTAATTGAATATGAAGGATTGTTAACATAGGGGTAACTCAGTTGGTTTAGGATCACGGTCTGCTCCCGAAGATTGGAGGTTCGAAACTACGCTATCACACTAGGGCCATAGGGGATTGACCCGGCCTCCTTTGGGCCCCAAATGATTAGTTCAGCCCAAAGGGTTGGAACACCCACCGGCATAAAAAACAAAAAAAATATAGAATTGCATTTATGTAGATAGTTAAAAATGAAGAGGACGTCTAAAAATAACCATCATATACCTGACATCTTGATGAGATTTCAATCAAGCGAAGATGATAAATGAATACGAAACCATCACCCTACAGAATCAATACCTATAAAAGTCAATTGTCACATCTACATCTCCACTCTTTCGACCCCCACCCCCACCCCCACCCTTCGTCCCTCATATCTTTAATAACCCTTCAATGTAGCTCATTTCACCATAAATTCTGACGTATTCAAATGCAAGTAAAAATATATGGCATGAATCTTTAAGCCATTAATATAATATGATGGGGCCAATTTGCAAGCTGGACTTATCATCGACGTGTTCAAAGATGATTTAAAAAAAAAAAGTGATGAAGATCCCAAGTCATTGTCAAACTTGGATTGAACCAAAATCATGTGCATCCAACAATGGTGCTATCTGGCCATGTTCACTTGTGGATGGCGACTACCTGCGGCAATCTAGGTAACGCGTCAATTGATAATCAAACCCACGGCATCCCCATACAGGTATAAATTGCACCGAATCATAGGCCACACCATCTAATTCCATGCCGGTTTCTTGGATGGGCCATAGTTGCACCCCTGGTGTCATCCAATTCAACCAGGGATCTCTAGATTGTTGGGTGGCAATTTGCAGAACACAAATCACTTATTTCACTTAATGGCTAAAGTCAGAGGTATTTTAATATTTAGGGTCTGTTAAATAGGTAGTATTTCTATGGGTAGTTAAATAGTGCAAATCAAGAAGGGATATCTAAAAGATAATCATCAAATAACATATTTGTGATGAAATCTGAATCGATCAAAACATGGGAAATGAATGCCGAACTATTACTGTAGTAATTCAATACACATAAAAGCTGAGTTCCCATATATATTTCCTCCTCGTATCTTTCACCCCTCGCCTAATAATTATTTTTAAAAACCTTATTTGACTGTAAATTCATGTGTGTTTTATATAAATAAATAGCTGACCCCAGTATTGTTGGGATAAGGCTTCGACGAAGACGATGAAACAGGGCTTTAGAAAAGTGTAAGATGCCTTAGTAGTAAAGATTTATCCTTCTCATCACAATTCCTGGGATAGACCCCCACACTGCTAGAGTATTGGCCCGACTATTCTTGGGCGGAGAATGCAATGGAGCTGTAG
This sequence comes from Persea americana, assembly GCA_029852735.1. Classification (NCBI taxonomy): domain Eukaryota; kingdom Viridiplantae; phylum Streptophyta; class Magnoliopsida; order Laurales; family Lauraceae; genus Persea; species Persea americana. The sequence goes on from CM056813.1 coordinate 74,063,934, forward strand.
AAGTGTATTTAGGCTGCTTGGAAGACACCATAAATTGAAAACTCGAGCACGAATTGAGGTATAGGTTGACGAATGCCCTTGAGCTCATAGATTAGGCTTGTTTAGGACTATAATAGTTTATATATATATATATATATATTTGAAACGTTAACAAAACTTTATTAAAAAGAAAGCAACGAATACAAAGCTCAAAAAGAAAATGAGAGAAAAGGTAGGGAGAAGGAACAAGAGTGTTATACCACTCCTAGCCCAATTACATAATCACACCAACCTATAGAGATAACCTTTCAACCATTTGCTTAGCTAATGCATCTGCGATCGAATTCACTAATCTAATCTCATAACGAAAAGAGATATTTAGAGTGGCCGTGTATTAATTCACTCGCATGTAACGATAGTTTATAATTCACTCCCCTATAAGCGAAGAAAAAAAACCCCTTTAATATTAAAGCCATTAATATGATGGGCCCAATTTATGAACTGGATTAATTAGCAATTGGGTCAGAGATTGTGAAAAACAAAAAAAAATACGAAACAAAAAGGATAAAGATCCTAAGTCACTGTCAAACTTGGATTGAACCAAAATCATGTGGATCCAACAGTGCCTCTATCTTTCCATCTTCAATTGTGGTTTAAAAGTGCCAAGTGCAATCCAGATAACCTTTCAATTGATCATCAGACCCACGGCGTCTCCATTCATGTATTAATTGCACCAAATCTCTGGCCCCACCATCTAGTGCACTGCTGGTTTCTTGAATTTATCACGATACTATCTCAATTTCTTTTTTCAGAATCTCTCCTTTGTAATATATCATCCGAGAACTTTTATTTATCATTCAATTCCTTTTTATCACGATATTTAAGACAACATAATCAACGGCTGAAAATAAAAGGGCGAAGATTTTTTTTCCCGATAATCAATGGAAGTTGATTTTATTCGCTTGCAAGAGAAGTTGCCACGTGTCCGAAGATACAGAGAGCAGATAGTCAGCTCCGTTAAAACACGTGTTTCCGCAACTAACGGTCAGTGGGTACCTTGAACCTAGACGAGTTTTGATGTGAAGAATTAGCAACCATACACGTGGAATGGACTTAATCCCATCCGTAGCATTTACAGAATCTCACAAAGAAGCCGACCGGATATTCTTTCCGTAGCCCACGATTCGATTACTTCGATTGACATGTTTGGGTGCCTGACTTGGAATCCTACGGAGAGGGAAAGGTCATTTTTTTTTATTTTATTATTAACAGCACGGTTGTATAATACGTGAAAATTTATTTTACACGGTTTCATTTTACTTTTAAATCTTTTTTATTTACCTCAGTAGTAGATGTTTTTCCGCGGAATTATAAAAAATTGAGTTCATTTTGATGTTTTTCTTTTTTCATAAAAAACCGCTCACGGAAAAAAAAGAGAGCCGTTCACAGCATATAATTAATCATGCACAAATAAGACCTTAAGCATGCATATGTTTTTCACTGAATTTCTATGACACAATCTCACATGGAATAGCTTCTTTTAGAGTTAAAAGCAAAATAGCTTAATCTCTTTCTTTTACTGTGAAAACACATTGTACTAAGTAGCGGAAAAATGATAGATGTATAAATTCAAATATTTTCCTTACTATTAAAGAATCCTCAATGCTGCATTGTTAAGTGGGACGCTATTCTCCGTTGAAAGAAAAGAATTGGGTGATCTTTTTTAATTTTTGAAAAAAAAAGATCTTTTATGAACATAGTATAAGTTACTTCTTCGCCTTATGATTGTAATGTCACGCAAACGAATTCTTAGGCAATAATTGATTTTTAAGAGGTAAAGTAAAACACGTTGGAACGTAATTCTAGATGCCGGTAATTTTGTTTTATCAAGTTTGGTTGGACATGAGAATAGGAAAGTAGAGTCCCAGCTCCCAGCAATTAGAAAATTTTATTTTTACTTTATTAGTCACCAAAAAAATTTATTCCATAAAATCTAAATAAAGTAGCTACTTTATCACTTGTCGCCTTCTCATTTCGCTTCAAATTACTTTACCTCATAAAAATAAATATATTTTTACTTTACGAGAATATAAACTTCTTTACAATTACAAAGCCACTTCCTTTCTCACTGGTTTCACTTTTTTTTTTTCGCATTACGTTTTAAGTAAATTATTCATCCATGTAGGATGAGCTAGAAAAAAAAAAAAAACATGGAATTGCCTTCTTACATCGTACACGTCCAGGAATCCAGAGGTGATCTCCTCCGTCGATAAATCCCTATTGCCATGGACCGGCCATGTTATATAAGTGACTGTCGGATCAATCTACCTCTACTGTTCATTTGAAAAATTCAAGAGTGTGAAAACAGTAGTATTTAAAAAAAATATAATATTCAGGTGAATGCACTTGACTGTGTAAAATTTTTATAGAATGATTTGTGCTAGTTTGTCAAATGTCAATCACTAAAATGCTTACATCCTAATTCAAAAACCCCATAAGTATGGGTGTTCCTACGTCGGGCCAAGCATAACTTGTCTTTAAAAACATAAGCTTATATCCAGCCCAAGCCCAACATGGACCTTTAGTAACTGACTAAAGCCTGCCCAATTACTCGAGACTTTTTCACAAATGATCCGAACCATTCAAGAGGTAGGACACTTGAGTAGGTGGTCCTGCTCTCTTAAATGAGTAGAGTATGAACCGTTCGATCCACTACTGATCAAGAATGGGACCCACAAGTCTATTCAATGTGGCCAAATACAAATAAGAAAAATGAATGGGCAGACACTGCTTTATAGACTTAGTTTAACCTTTGATTGGCTCAACCCATTCCACAATCTTGCCATCCCATGATCTGACATTAGATACAATGTTGCACTCACTGAGACTTCACTATCTGTTAAATTGAATCCAAGAAAAATCCATAGTTAAAATGTCATTAGATTTTACTGGCGGTTAAAATAAGGGCTAGGATAATTGGACGGGCTTTGGTAAAGTCATACAGCTCACATTCTTTAAAAGGCAGGGCTTAAACTGTTGGATCCACTACTGAGGAATGAGCACAAGTCCTTTTCCCTACATGTCATTTGGTTAAACATTGATGGGCATTAATGACCTCCAAAGAGACATGGATGGGAACAGAAAATGGCCGACACTCCAAGCTTACCCCAACGCGTGGCAGTGGGGGTCGCTTAACATTGGAGAAAGTTTGCTTACCAAAAAAATGAAGAATAAAACATTGGACCAAGCATGATCATGGTGGGTCACTCCTAATTAAAGGCTAAGATCTTACTAAAACTACATTCACCACAGATATGCTCCTTATCATGATTCATTTGGTAACTAGGCCGGGAGCAGGAGTCCCGGTCTTCTCAAGCTTTAATCTAGAGAAATCCGTGAGTTAAAGGGGCGGAATTCTATGGTAGAGCTCATCAATTAAAATTCTAACTTTCAAAATAATCTCCTTCCACAGACATGGGTTATGCTCAAAATATATGTAAGCCGAGTTTGTTCCATCATTGTATAGACCGTTGTTGATGAAAAAAAAATTATTTTTCAAGTATAGATCCTGAACCTTAAATTACCAAGTTGGGTTAATTAGTAGGTTTGTAAAGGACGCACTTAAAACTCGTCAGGCCAAACCATACAAATAAAATGTTCGCCTAATATTAGATTTAGGTCAGGAAATTCCAGTCACGCTTTTAATTAACTTCTTTCATTCTTTCCATACACTTTGAAACTCGAAAGCTTCACTTAACTTGGAAAATCACCAAGCTAAGTGACTAGGGTCAATTTGGCCCATGGTCTAACCAGAAAAAGCAATACAAATACATTTGAGTATCATGTGAATTTGAGAGCTTAAATCACTCTATGGACTTCTCTTTCTACATGAGATATAAATTTGGCATTCGTAACTCTTTTATAGAAAATTAAAATCCTTTTATCATGAAAAATTAATTTCTCCTTTCCTTTTCTACAAGAAAAATGTGTCTTATGAGACAATAAAACAATGGGCTAGATCGAAAATCATATCAATTTTTCTCTCATTGCAACAATTGCTTGCTAGGTAGAGCCAAATGAAAATCACGAGGGAGACATACCAACCCCATTTCCTTTCTTCTGTGGCCAAAAATAATTGAAATGGTTTTGTATGTAGTCGTCAGATCAGGTGGGCCCGGTCATATGCAATTTTTTTCATGATAGCCCCCTCGAGGATAACCTTTTACCCATGCACTTGATTCAAATGTATGATACAAGTCAAAAATATATATATTTATATAACAACAGTAATCCCCAAAATGCAGGGTATATAATCACTCTCTCTCTCTCTTTGATGACAGGGGTATTCCTGAAGTCTATAATCCAACAAGACCATTCCCCTGAGCGGGGCCTGAAACCCATATAAACGCACATCCAAAAATTGGGTGGGTTTCAAATATAAGACGTGGAATATATAATCTTGTATAGTACAATTTTATTTTTCTAAGCTTGGTACAAAAAACTGGCAGCGTATAGGTGCATCTTGAATGTTTTTGTTAACTAGCATTTCATATTATTTTAGGTATAGTTTTCTAATCTAGCACATTTTATATGACTGTAGATGTCTGGGTGTGAGTCTTGGAGTTTATTTAATGGATTTTTATACAATTTTTAAATGTAAGTTTTGTATATGCACATTAAATATAAATTTGTATGAATTTCTCTTGCAAGTCCAATAAAAGTTGAAAAATAGCTGTGTTGGTATGTATTATTCATATATGCATAAAATTCCCGTACAGTGTGTTTCATTCAAAAATCAAAGTACTGAGTCAAATATTTTAAAAGATGTGGCGTACAAAATATAGTTTTTATGAAGTCATATATATAATCCCGATGGGTAGCTCAAGGTCTACACTGAGGTCACAGGGAAATTTTACCCGGCTTTCTCTCCTAGGCCCGTAGGAAATATTCTGGCCCAAAGAGCTGAGACATCCTGTGTTATCAATACATATATACATATATATCAAATTATATGCAATGGCAAAACTAGGAAATAATCCTTGGGGGGCCAATATAAAACATTAAATATAAAAAAAATCTTTGAAATTTCTATTCACATAAAAGGTTTTTTGAAATTCCAGGGAACTTGTTATGCTTGGACTGTCCCTATATTTTTTGGGTGCCCCAGCCAAGGGGACTAGGTCTCAGGAGAGTCCGTACATGCAAAAAAAAAAAAAAAAAAAATGACAATCAAGTTTTAAATCCTGGACAAGCAGGTGACAACTATTCGTACCACTTGGATAAGGAGACTATACACATACTAAACTAATTATGATTTGGCCAAGTTGTAGGTCTAATTCAGCAAAACTTATAAGGCTCAACATAACCTGGTGAGAGACTTGCGTGAGTCACGGAAGAGTGAAGATGAATTTTTAAGTCAGTGTCTAAAGCCGATAAGTAAGGAGATGAGTGAAACTTTAGAAAAAGAGAGGGAAATAAAATAAAGAGAGAAGAAGATAGGTGATACTACATAAAGAAAGTGGGGTCAATTTGTGGATATTGAATGTTATCCTCTTGCCGACAGTCCCCTTCTCAACTGCCATTCTATTTATCAGGCCAAGGCCCTACACACCGACCATTTTTCTCGTGGTGGGAGCAGAAGGGAAAGAGAGAGTCCCCACCTCCACCTTTGCTTTTTTGGGATTTTCCTTATAGCAAGGGTATCTTTGATAATGGGAAAGCAATAGATGGGCTCACACAAATGATACTGATCCCTTTCGGGTTGGGAAAGGCAGCTCACTCCTTCACCTTTACTTCTCTGGGATTTTCCTTATAGTAAGGGTAACTTTGATAATGGGAAAGCAATAGATGGGCTCACACAAATGATACTGAGCCTATTCGGAGTACGGAAAGGCAGCTCACTCAAGTGGGAAGGATTACCATATAAGCAGGAAGAGGTGATATACCCGAAAAGAGCAACCATATAAGAACTACTCTCCTTTCCACTTGGATAAGGTGCAGTTAGTTCTTCACTCATATGTGGTTGAACTATTCAATTGTTGCAACAAATAAGAGTAAATGGTTTGTTAACCGTTATTAAGAATCCAGTGTTGAAAGTCACTTTTATGGGAAATGAGTAATTAACAATAGGCTTTCATTTTTGAAAACTATATCTCGAAGCAGTCACTCTCTTCATGGTGGAAAAGCAAAAGAATTCAGTTGTTTGGTTGGTTTTAAAGCTTTGGGGAGATCACATCTGGCATTTTTGTTCTTTTAGCAATCCTCAGAGTTTTTCTCTCCGTTCTGAATATTGGTACATGTCACTGTAAGCTATTTCTATGTGTATAGGCTAAATATTTCAAAATGTCATGGATATTTCAATAGAAACATGATGAAACCGTTAAAAGATAACCATTTATAGCAACATTTTGAAATACCGTAGATATAAACTTATAGGTCATATTTGTGAGTTGTGAGGCTACTATTCAAGGGGTAATTTTCATCTATGAGCAGCTACTTTTTGATCGTATGTGGTCCAGCTAGCTCTCTATTTTTTTTTTTTTTTTTAACACAAAGCACTCTATTGTTTTCCAAGATAGTACGTGGGCCCATTGGTGAATTAATTAGTCATCCAAGATGAAATTAAGCCCATAAGAGACTTGAAATGTACAATTATCTTCGGAGATTGCTAGCTAGGTAAGGACATGTTAGACCCCGACCCGAACTAATTATAATTAAGGCTAATTAATTGAGATTAATTCTAATTAAGCATGGATACTTGGGTTAATGACCAAAGAGAGATAAATTAGTCTCAAATGATGCATTAAGCATAATGGAACGAGTTTGCATTAAACTCGTTTAATTAAACTGAGTTTAGGCTCACACAAGGGCTTTTTCATAAATATGAATATTCGCGTATTTCGTTGAATACGGAAACTCTCGATACCAACGTGTGTATCTAGAATAGTACGTTAACTTTCATAATAGACTACAATCCATTTAGCTTGAAATAGATCAAATGAACCTTCATTTGACTTGGATTGTAAATGAGGGAAAAGAAGGGGGCTTAAGTGACAAATTGAATTTATAAGAGATAAATGAACTCCAAATGAGTTCATTCACTCATTTCACCTCAAGGTAGACCCTAGGCATTTTCTCTTCTTGCTCTCTTCCATTTTCCTTATCAAGTGTGAAGATTGGAAGTGATTTTTGAGAAGAACTTCATATTCTTCATCATCTTCATCTTCTTCCTCAAGTCATCCTCCATTGTTGAAGTGTTTGGAGCTTGAGAGAGAACTCAAGCCTTCTTCCTTTGGATTATAAGTAAGTGGTTAGTGTTTTTGTAGGATTTCCAAGTCCTATTGAGTGGTTTTGCATGATTTCTAGCTTGGTAAGCTCATAAGAAGCCATTTGGCATGTTTTCATGCATTAGGGTTTGAGTTTTGGGGAGAAATTTGTGACAAATCAAGCTAAGAAAGAGGGATTTCTGTCAAGAGTCTTCAAGGGAGGCAAGTATAAACATTTACTTGTGATTGATGTTGATTATTGTAGAAGTTAATGGAAATTCCATTGATTTGAGTTTTGTGCATTTTCCATTGAATTCTTAGAATGTATTTATTTTGTGGATTGCTGGAATGATTAGAAGTGTTGTTAGTGTATGAATGATACGAGCATTGAGGAGGGGACAGGAGGTTCCAATGTTGTGCATGTTGTGTATTGTAATGGAGAAAGAAGAGTAGAAGAAGGAAGATTGGTTCAGGATTTCAGGTTGGAATTTTGAAGTGGCTGCTCGAGCAAACAAGAGTCTACCTAAGCGACCCCCTCTCTGGATGAGTCTGCTCGAGCGAATAAGAGTCCGCTCATTAATTTAATAGCTGAAAACATCCAATGAACTTCATTCTTTTATAGATTACTAATTTTTGAAATCTACTCATGTCTTGTGGAGTCCTTAGCCCAATAATCTATGCCGCATATGCTTTTTTTTAAAGAATCGCTAACAAATATGACAAAAGATAAATTACCAAACTTGTGCTATAGTTACATATAAGGACTTTGAAGATCAACCATCTGCAAAATCTTACGTTTAGTTGATGACGATAACCTTCCCATCTAAGACCTTAAAATGACAGATCAAAATGAAAGGAAATTTGTTGAGTGTCCATTTCATAGTTTTAAATCTTGTCTTTCATAAGGAACTAGTGTCCTATTTTAAGAATCAGCACAACCCTTCTAAGAATACGTAGAGGATCCAAATCAAAGAAGAAGATAGGATGCATGGCCAAATCCGTATCTTTCATGAGGCATAATTCTGTGGGGTCTAATCCACCATACAATGTGGCTGATGTCATGCCGACGTAACATGCTTTAGTTGAAGTCATTTTTAGAAATATGGGTCTTGGGACATTATCATCACTAAGAAAATATCAGGTAATTTCATAATGTATCTTGTAGGGAAATTATCGAATAATGTCATGAAAAGTAAATTATCTTTAAATAGCAATAAATAAATACAGTATAAAATCCATTTATTTATTTTTTAAATATCGTTGCCAATTTAATTTCACGATATATTAAATGTTGTCGATATCTTGAACATATCATGGAATTCTCAGGAAAAATACTGTTTTAGATGAAACTGTAGAGCTAACAAAATATTTTCAAAATACCACCAATATTTTGTGACAGTGGTGGAAATAAAACCCAAACATCACAACTGAATTATCTCATTGTAAGTCCTTTATTCTTATTTAACCATTCATTTGACAGACATATATAATAACCGGCCAGTCACAATCTGATCATCATCTTAGTTTAGGGCCATGGCCCATCACATGTGTTGCCCACAGAGTTTGAACAGTCATCCCATGGTAAAAAAGGTATTAAATTTCTGCCAAGTTGAAACAATATCTCAATAGCCCTATCATCAAGTTTATAAAAATCAGACCCAGAAAGGCATTGAGTGGTGGGGGGTGAGTATGACCAGGTTTCTGTCTGATTCGGTGCTGGTCCTATTGTTACATGGATCACAATCTGGGGTTTATAATTTTTAGGACACGATTCGCCTCGTATCAATGATTGCTAACGATGAGATAATTCATATATATTTTGGATCACTCGTCCAGCTAAAGCTAATTACTCAGTTTAATTTATACAAGTGGATAGACTACCGAGTTATAGATCCAAGATTTCTGGTAATTAATTCAACAGGCTCATGTTCCTATTCAGATGTTGTGGATTAAAAATAGCTAATAATATGAGAGGATCAAGACTTTGTCCCATCACCAGATCCAACCTTGGAAAAAAGATATTATAGATCAACTTATAAGAGGTTTGAGTTTAAATAGCCTTATAATATTTTATAAATTAAGAAGACTTCATCTGATGAAACGTATGCTGAATCTTATTCAAATATAGTGGCTTTTTTTTTTTTGATATCTCGGGGCTCAGATCTGTGAGACTTACACATGCAAGAAGACACAACTCACACATGGAAGGTGATGAGAATTTGCGTATGCAAGAAGACACAACTCACACATTTGAGGTAATAATAGCAATTCACATATGCAAGGAGTGGAGAGGTAAGGTTCTTAGTATGGACCTTCCAACGAGAACTGCCGCTCCTTACCTCAGTTCTCAACATATAGTGCCTTCCAATTCATGGTTAGAGAGTCATTGGACATAGGCAGGAAGGGGTGGAAATGGGGGGCGCTGTTTATTTCAAAAATCCCTTTAGATAAATGAAAATTTAAAGCCATTTTTATAAATGACCCCCTCCAAGATTTTTATTTTTTTTCACAGTGGCTCCCTCAAGGTCTATATCCTGGTTTCAACCTTGATGGGCCGCCTGATAATGATATTGCGATCAAGCCGACCACCGTCTTGCTTCTTACATTTCTCATTAATGATCTCACCATCACTTCCTTTTTCCATCTTGAATAAAAAGTTCAGCATTCTCTCTTATCAATGCATTTATTCAGATCTTCTAATCTCGCCATCTTTACCATGATATTTCTCAAGCTTCCCCATGGACACTTCTAAAAAGAATAACGATAGATCTAATTTAAGTGGCCATCAACAATGACAAACTAAAAAAAATAGCAGATGAAGCAATAAAGGACTTTAGGCAGGCAATGATCACTCACAATGATGATGATCAAAGGTGATATTAAGAGAGATTAGGGGTTTATTTCTTTTTTTTACGTTAACTTATGAAATCTATATATCTAAAGAAATGTGGTATCACTACAGTTAACCAGAAGCCTTGAAACCACGAATCCTTAGTTCTTAAAATTTGTCATAACATGTGTCAAAAGCTCTCTAATATCCTCTCTCCCCAGACTAATCTCTCTCCACTATCATCTCTCTCAACTACCCTCTTTGTAACTGCTCTCTCTGACTGATTGGATATGCTCTCTCTCTCCAATCTACTAATCCAAATGCACAGAATATGAAAAAAAAAAATCTCTCTAACTGACTGGATCTGCTCTCTCTCCAATCTACTAATCCAAATGCACAGAATATGAAAAAAAAATCGACTCAAATCAGAGGAGGAGAAGGAGAGATATAGAATGGAGATCACATAAAAGTTTGTTTACTGATATGGGGTTATTGTGAACTTAATCAAGGTGACCCATCAATTTTTGATAGAATCACTGTGTGCCCCACCTTAAAATGATGGTATAATTTGTACATAGTCATCTTTACAGTTAAATTGTTAGATTTGAGTAATTATGGTAGGCTCTGACGAAATCAAGGTGACCCATCAATTTTTGATGGAATCACTGTGTGGCCCACCTTCAAATGATGCAATCATATTGCAGCCCAATCTGTAAAAATTATGTGATTTGTATAAATTTTATTTTTGACCCATCAATTTTCTTTTTGATGGAGTCGCTTTGTGCCCCACCTTAAAATGATGGTGGGGTTATTGTGAACTTAATCAAGATGATGACGAAATCAAGGTGACCCATCAATTTCTGATGGAATCACTGTGTGCCCCACCTTAAAATGATGGTAGGCTCTGACGAAATTAAGATGACCCATCAATTTTTGATAGGATCACTATGTGCCCCACCTTAAAATGATGGTATGATTTGTACATAATCATCTTTACAGTTAAATTGTTACATTTGAGTAACTATGGTAGGCTCTAATGAAATCAAAGTGACCCATCAATTTTTGATGGAATCATTGTGTGCCCCACATTAAAATGATGCAATCATATTGCAGCCCAATCTGTAAAGATTATGTGATTTGTGTAAATTTTATTTTTGACCCATCAATTTTCTTTTTGATGGAATTACTGTGTGCCCCACATTAAAATGATGGTGGGGTTATTGCGAACTTAATCAGGGTGATGACAAAATCAAGGTGACCCATCAATTTTAATTTTTGATGGAATCACTGTGTGCCTCACCTTAAAATGATGGTAGGCTCTAACGAAATTAAGGTGACCCATCAATTTTTGATGGAATCACTGTGTGCCCACCTTAAAATGATGGTATGATTTGTACATAGTCATCTTTACAGTTAAATTGCTAGATTTGAGTAATTATGGTAGGCTCTGATGAAATCAAGGTGACTCATCAATTTTTGAGGGAATCACTGTGTGCCCCACCTTAAGATGATGAAATTATATTGCAGCCCAATCTGTAAAGATTATGTGATTTGGGTAAGATCCCACATCAGTGCCCTATTTTCTTTCTAAATTTTTATTCCCTTTTATATTCACCGCTCATTAATGGCCACAAAGAGAGTGAAATTGGCAAGAGTTTTAGTTCATTAATGATAAAGATATTAGGTCTAATTCATCCAAGATTTTTGGACCTATATAGGGCCAGATTTTTTGTCCAATTCCTGATTTTTATTGGGTCTAAACCAGGCTTAATTTTTCAGTGTAAATCATGACAGATTTTGGGTCCATTTCAAGACAGAATATTGGGTCTAAATCAGGCCACATTTTGGGGCATATATAAGTCATATTTTGGGTCTAAAATAATTATATTGTTAATAACTGCACTGAATCAAAGAGTAAAAGGACTAGAAATAAAATAATTAAACAAACTTAGTTTTTATAGAATAATTATTAAATGATGTACTCTGATAAAAATTATAATCTGCATAGAATAATTTATATGGATAGTTATAATCCCTTTAAATTTGATAATTTGTAGAATGACATTATAATTTTCCTACTTTCCTTCCATCTCCCTCTTCCTTTCTTCTTCACATGATTCACTTGCTTCACATCCCTGATGCGCGGTCTCCCTGCACAGACTACTGCACCCCCTCCCTCATCCATTTACTTGAAAAAAGCCTATGCATACTCATTTCTTTCCTTCTTCGAGTTGAATTTAGTTTTATTTATTATTTTTTTTATGATATTCCATGCATCGAATATGCCCATGCATTTTAGCAAAGTTGTCCATTCTGTTTAATTAATTTCGTCATGCATCAAACATGCCCACGCATCTAATACGCTCATCCACCTAAATAAGCATTTCCATTTTTTAAAGTTTGATTTCATTTGCTCCTAGCCCATGCATTAAAAATATGTTCATGCATTAATATGCATATGCACCATAGAACTTGGTTACTTTTTATTCCTTTTCAGATAATTTTGACATTATAATTACATTAAAAAAATATCAACAAAAACAACAAAAACAATACAGAAAAACCAATACAAAAGTCCAAAAAAAAAAAAAAAAAAACAAAAAGTAAAGAAAAAAAATAGAAGAAAAAAAAAGAATTCTAAGTATTAGATTAATTAAAAATAATTAGCTTAGATTTCATAATCAATTGTCATCTCCTCCCCTCATATTAGGATTAGGGAATTTAATTAGGAAGTTATAAATTAGTTAGATTAATGAATAAATAAAAATTAATAACTCTCCTCTCCTGCCATTTCACTAGGGTTAGGAAGACCAATTTAGGGAATTTTAGAATCTAGAACCAAACCAAAAATAAAAAAATAATAAAAACCAAAGGGACCAAAAAAAAAAAAGTAAAAATTATTAAAAACCATAAAATATTATTAAAATTAGAGTTATAAATTAAATAGTAGTTTAGACTGACCAGGTCAGACTCTGGACCAAGATCTAGGTGTTCACCAGCGGGTTAGATTACCTTTAGTTTCTTTAATCTCATTTAGTTAGGTCCTACTCTTTTTTCGGGCCCATTAAGGGACCGGGAGAGCGGATGAGAGCAGTTAGGACCTTATGATAGGGTGGAGATCCATTAGGGAAATGGATTAGTCATATTAAATCCAAGTAGGAAATAAATTTTTTTTTACTAAACTATCCTGAAATATGGACTGGCGCCTAGATTAACCAAATTTCAAATGCAGTTAGGGGTCTAGGTAAATAATTCAATGCTAATTCTTTTATTTATTTACTTACTTTTTTTCCAGATATATTCTACGAAATTATTAGATCTTTTCGGTGACGTGACTGGAACACAAACCCGAGTATATTGAAGGAGCTCTAAGGATTCTCATTGAGGTATTTAATAATTCTGTTTTGGCTGAAATCAAATAATGAAGATTTGTCAAATCTTATAGATTATGTGTGTTCGGGCATCTTATCATATGTTGAAGCATAAACGAGTTATATTACATATTTTTTAAAAAGTTTGGGTTGCTAGATGTCGTCCAATTTCAACCACATCTTATCGGTATTTTTTAAATCAAATTATGAAGAATTGTCACATCTTATGGATCATGATATGTCTTTGGTTTTTTTTCAACATGTTTTTTCTTTTTTCAAACTGAGGTATTTAGTACTTTGTATATGTTCATTTTGAATTACATGTTAACATCACCAAAGAATAACAACCAGCATAAATAGAGTAAGAAGAAATAAACAACCAAAATGAAATAACTATTGTTCATAAACTAAATTGAATCAACAAACTAAATTGACTAGATTTAATCTCAAACAATTGCTGAAATTAGGCTGGGTTACAGCCATATTTCGACGGCAAATGGGTTGAGAGTTTGGTCAAGTTTAGAGCTAATTAGGTCATAAACCACCTCAAATAGATAGATGTGCTGGGCTGAAACACAGACAAAAAGAGAGTCCTAAATAGACTGAAAACTGGCTCAGTAAACTACTATAAAAAAACTAAAAATCAAATATGTAAATAGACTTGCTCATTAATGACAAATATATTGGGCCTAAATAAGGCCAGATTTTGGATCCAATTCAAGACAGAATATTGGGTCTAAATCAGGCCATATTTTTTCTTATAAATCAGGTTAGATTTTTTGTCTAATTCAAGACAAAATATTGGGTTTAAACCATGCTACATTTTTCGGTCTAAATCGGGCTAGATTTTGGTATAATTCAAGACAAAATATTGGGTCTAATTCTATCCAAATTTTGGGTAAAAAATCAGGCAATAATTCTGGGTCTAACTCAAGTCAGAATGACAGTCCAAATTAGGTCAGAATTATAGATTCAAGTCGGTCCAGAACTAGTATATACTTTTAATTCTAAACCAGTTTAAACTTATAGGTAAAAAAAAAAAGAGTCCAAGAATAGGCCAACATTACAAGCTTAAATCAGGTCGGAATGCAGCATAATTTAAGCAAGAATATGTCTTTTATTTATTTTATTTTTACACATGCTTGGGCTTCATCAAACTCCATCTACAACTCACGTAAAGAATAAAACATATGGAAAAACACATAAAGATCCAATTAGCAACAAAAAGAAGGACTAAAAAGTTTACTAATTAGTAAATTTAATAAAAATAATTCGTTTAAGTCTGTGCATTTAGTGGTTCCGTGGTCCGTACATAGCACGGGGTTTTGTTAGTGACCGTATGGGAGGATGTTGGTGATGAGAGATTAAAGTGGTTAGAAATGGGAATTTTATTAGCCTGTATCCATTAAAAAGGCCTCTTCTCCTAATAAAATTAGTAGGGTGAATTTCATTGAAATGTAGTTATTGCCTTTGAAATTCTTCCACAGCTCACATGCTTCAATAACGACCCAGGTTACCCTAGCTGGTGCACTCGAGTCAATCACAAGTCAGGTTGAATTTGTGAACTATGGGTTGGATAAAGAGTCACTCATTAGTTAAATCAACAAATCTCGTGCCTACATGATGCCACGTGTATGGTAGATCAACAGCCCCAATATAAAGGAGATTTATCATCTAAAGGGCAGTTTTTAATCACCAGTCAGCTCTGAAACCTGTACACAATTAAGTAACGCGAGATCAACACGAGATTTCCGCGTATAATGACGTCACATCACGTCCATGCCTCCTCCAGCAAAGTCTGGTTTCTCTCTATAAATACCACCTCCCATTTCTTCTTCATCTCATCAAGCATCTTCAAATCCTTCTTCATTTCATTCTTCTGGTTTCATTGACAGTTGTCTAATCTCCCTCTTCTTTGTGTGTTAAAAACCATGTCTGAGGAGAGACAGCACCACCACCACCTCTTCCACCACAAGAAGGAAGAAGAGCGCCCCTCTGAAGAGATGGTCTACTCCGAGACCACCTATTCTGAGAGTGGCTATCCCACCTCCGGTAACGCAGGCGGCTACGGTGAGTCGGCTGCACTGGGTGGCTACGGTGAATCAAAAGCACCGGGTGGATACGGTGAGTCGGCTGCACTGGGTGGCTACGGTGAATCAAAAGCACCGGGTGGCTACGGTGAATCGGCTGCACCGGGTGGCTACGGTTATAAAACTGAATCTGGCGAGGACTATGAAAAGGAGATGAAGCAGCACAAGAAGAAGGAGCACTTTGGCGAGCTCGGCGCTGTGGCCGCCGGTGCGTTTGCTCTGGTAAATGGCTCATTTCTCTCTACTAGTGTTACCAATATTGTTTTTGGAAAATTATTGTCAGCTAAAAATGTTGGGATATTTTCAAGTTTTGGGCTTTCCCCAACTATTGCAAAAGAAATAGATGAATTTTAAAATATGTACATACTTTTTTTCTTGTTTTTTTTCCTGGGAACACTGACGCATCCACATACATAGCACAAAAACCTACCACTAAAGCAAGATGAGTTTGGATCTGGTGAGGCTTTACCCCTGGGTGAACGTGGGTGGATGAATCACGGCCCACAACATCATGGCATGCATCCTACTCATGCATTGTGAAGTTGCTGACCGTGATTGATCCACCAGCAGTAGGTTAAATCTCTCTGAGAATCCTAATTCATGCAAGATATATATTTATATATATATATATTGTTTCGTCTTTGTGAAAAGTGGGATGCATTACTATAGATCGATCACCGGGTTTTCAAACTTTTAAAGATTAAATATAATAGTAAAATATTGTTTAATATTGATCTTATGCCATTTCGTCTCAATAGTTTATGATTTTCTTGGGTTAGTGTTAATTGTCTTAAATGGAGAATTTCAAAAAAGTCCTTAAGTTTCGGCCTTATTTCAAAAAATGACACAAGTCTCGAAACTTTTCAAATTAGTCCCTAAGTTTTTTAGGAAGTTTTCAATTAAGGACATCCATCTATTTAAAGTTATTTTTCGGCAACTTTTTTCCTTTTTTTTTAAATACCCAAATTACCCTTCATTGTAATAAAATTTTCCTTCACTTCCTCTACATTCTCTTCATTTCCTTCGCTGGTGTCTTTAGGTGATCAAGGATACCCAGTATTCCTATTGCGATTTGCTGTATGTAGTGGCTGTCGAAACCATGTCATGGTTTTAAATGAAGGGTAATTTGGGTATTTTCAAAATATTGAGGGAAAAAGTCACCAGAAAATACCTTTAAATGGTCGAATGTCCTTAATTGAAGATTTACTCGAAAGCTTAGGGACTAATTTGAAAAGTTTCAAAACTTGTAACCTTTTTTGAAATAAGGCAAAAACTTAAGGCCATATTTGAAAATCTCCCTTGTTTTAAACATTCTAAATTTATCACAATAATGTTAGAGAATTAATGATATATATATATATATACACACGCTATATGGCCTAAATTTGTGACGGTTCTAACTTGAGCCAATAGTTATATAGTTACGCTCTTTTACTTGGGTTAAATAATTTTGTTTATTTTTATTGTAATTCTTATCTGTGTCATTTTGATATTGCTTGAATTCTAACTTGGGCAGATGGTTAATGGTGTTTTAGTCACATCTCATATGTTTATGAAGTCATTGACACTAGTTGTTGCCTCAAAAGTTTGGAATGGTGCATGCCAATCTTGTTGCTTTGGGCTAACTTGCGCTTGGGGGCGTTTGGCCCCTTGTCGTTTTCGGATGGTGATGGGCGGCCATGCACAACTTAGCACTTGGCACCACATTTATGAGATTAATGTTTCTACCTTCCCCTGTTTATCCCTAACTACTTTTCAATATATAACCTTTGACTTGGTTAAATAATGAGTTTTAAATAATTGCATTTTTGTCGTATAAATTTTTAAATACTTGGGTGGAGGGCTTTCTTAGTAGTTTCTAGAGGGTTGTCTCAAGGCAGTTTTAGTTAGAGAGTAATAACTGGAAAAATTGTAGTAGAAATTGTTTCCTTCTGCCTATTTTTCTACATCATAAAGGGCCTTTAAGCTAAATTTACATATTCTAGCCTTTTATTCTAATAAGAGGGAAAAAAGCCTCATTTTTTATTTTAATAATGTGTTTCAATATTACCTAAGCTCGAAAGTATCTTAGTATTTTCTTCCATCAAAATCATCCCAAGACAATGATATTTGTGATAATAATAATAATATAAGAAGTGTATTCAGGAAAACATTCACCTTTTGTTTATTGCAAATATCACAATTTTTAGATCGATCAGACGAGGCTTTCATCATGGTGATGATGAAGATATTATGTATAAAAATATATATGATTATTAATGGGGGAACTTGGAAATTTGTTTTGGGGGGCCATTATGTAAAAAAGAAAAATGCTTAGGAGGCCACTGTGAACAATAACTACACAACCTCGCATAAAATAAGGGGTTTTCTGAGCCATGGTGTTCCACCGTTGTCCCCCCACTAGTTCCACCCATGATAATGATGTTTTATCATACAAGGCCACATGGTTTCTCTTTCTGTTGAGGGGTACATTTATGGTGAGCGTGAAAGGTAACAATTTTACCTCCATACAATACAAGACCCACCTATCTCCAATTCAATCATCATGAATGGGAACCGATCTGAATTACGGCGGGTTTAGGATTTTTGTTTGGGTGGTGCGGTCAATTTGCATTTTAAGAAGTTAAATAATAAAATAAAAATTTGAAGATATTATTTAAAAAACTTTTCGAATTACGCGGGTGCGACCACACCCACATGGAAACACCTAGGTCCGCCGCTGAAATTTAGACTAACTGCTGAATTGAATTTCATAATAGTAAGCACAAATAAGCCACTATACACCACTATAACAGTTTTAAGCGAGGATCTCATGCTCCTCAATTCATGTTAGCTCACATGAGTTACGGTTGTGGTTTTCTTTTTGTTACATTAGCATGAGAAGCACAAGGCCGAGAAAGACCCCGAGCATGCTCACAAGCACAAGATCGAAGAGGAGATTGCGGCCGCAGTAGCAGTTGGTAGCGGAGGATACGCCTTCCATGAGCACCATGAGAAGAAAGAAGCTAAGAAGGAAGAAGAGGAAGCTCATGGAAAGAAGCATCACCATCTTTTCTAAGTCTGTCTACTCGCTTCACATGTTGCTCAATCCTACCAGTTGGTATATATAAATGTGTGCGCGCGCGCTTGCTTGATGGGTTCACCCTCTTAATAAGCTACTAAGCAGTTGTTTTAACATGGTTGCTTTGTTTTTGGCTTTCACTGTGTGTTGGGGGATGTCTATGCCAGTGATTTCTCTAGTTTCATATGTATTTTGTTTGTATTTCTCCTCTCTGCTTCCCTCTATGTGAAATGTTTTATTAGAGCTACATGTTGCTTGTCCCCTTTCGTTGTTTTTTATTTCGAGTTTTGAGAAGGATTCTTCCCTACATGAAGGCCAGTATTCCATGTTTAATAATGCATATGGTTGACAATGACATAATGGGTGGGCCCTGATAATGATCAAGCCCTACTCAAATAAGCCAACCAAAGACCCATACAGCCCACACATCTCTAGCCATAAGCTGCTAGCTAGACAAAGTCTAGAAATATTTTTGAGACTGTAGTCAATAATTAACCACCTCATATACGGTTTATGCAACCAACCCATACACGGTTTACAGCAAGCAAAACAAATCCCAAATAATCTGAGTGAAATATTGTATACAGTAACATGTACATACAATATTATAAATTCCATAGATTCATCTGTCTCTCTCTCACGTTGAGATTGAGAAAAACTTTCCCAAACTATTTCTCAACTCTTTTAGGCCCCATATAGCAATGACCCTAATTAAAGGCCCTATGGGTAGTAGATGGATTGGTATCATTATCATCCAATCTAGATCGTTCGTACTAAGCCCCAGTAAGTCATTGTCTAGGTAATTAATGATACGAGGAAAGGTTTCAGCAAGCTCAATATATGTAGTGAGAAATGGTAGCCTCATCTCCTTGTTAGCTTTTGGAATTGGGAAATTCTTTCCTGAATTGAGAGAATTTTCAAAACCCAAAATAATAATGTCCATTTTGGAAATCTTGAAATGAGAACTTCTAAAGAGCTTTTGGGGTTTCTAAGGGCTTATTTGTGTATAGTCGTGCTTTCGCAAAAATGAGTTTTCGAAAGTGATGGTGGGACTCGGATTTCCTCTCTCACGAGGAAAATGTATCTAAATTCTCTCTATTTTAACAGAGATTTAGATCACACAAGACAAAGGGATATGATAGAAAAGAAAATGAGAGTTTCACTTTTCGTAAAAACTCTCTTGCACAAACGTACCCTAAATCTTATAGAATGCTAAAGTATATGTGTGTGATATGAAAAATTATTTATATACGAGAGAATGCATTACAGAATTTGCCGTATACTCTTTTATTTTAAAACATTATATTATATTTTTAAAGATTAAAACTTGAGAAACTATTCACTCATATATCTTGTGCTTAAGAGTGATTGAAGATCCTCTTTTTAAATGTCTGACACCCTACCGCACTACATAATATATATATATATATATATATATAATATCTTTTCTTGATAAATATATATATTGGTCATAAATGGGTAGGGGAGGGGAAGTCAAAATCTAAACGTAGTTGAATCTGACTTGGTTTATAAAAATCTATAAACCTAAATTTGCCTGGACCTTACAAAGTCACACTACTGATTCTAATAGTAATTGTCATTCTTTGGAAACTGCAAGTCAACCTTTTTAACTTGACTTTTTGTCATCCCTACCCTCATCTCTTCTGACAATATGAAGCTAGTAAATACAGGAAACCATATGGGTAGCTGCACTTACAATTTATACTTCGTTATTGAAGGTTTTCTTTATTATATATTTTTAAGATAACTAGTTTCTTCCCTTAAGGTAATTCATATTCATTATATATATATATATATATATATTATGTACACTTGTTTGCATACACACAACCAGAGTAAGATAATAAAAAAAACCCTTAATTTCTCTGCACTTTAGAGGGTTTGGTTATTATATTTAGAATTCTATAAGCTGGCTTCACATTGAAGGTATTTCCTTAAGTCAACTTTAATGATGGTGCCCATGATGATTAAGTTGAAATAGGCCCTTGTTTTACACTACGTGGCCCGCCCTTGATGTTGAGGCATTTCCATGAAATAAAATTTCCTCAATTGCTCATCTAAAAAACATCACTACATAGTGGTTTTTGGCGCTTGATCAAGGTTTTTTTTTTCCCCCTGTAGAAGACTAAGACCCAAATTCATATGGTTTTTGTTCTCCTCAGTAAGCAGGAAGTTCATTACTAACAAGAAGACAACCCAACAAACCCAAACAAACAACCACAACCCCGGCAGGACGGCACCATACCCTCCTCCCCCTATCTTGGCGAAACTATGCACCATTTTTGTGTTTTTTCTTTGCTAACACCAATCAAGACCCATTGTACTATGGTCACATCGTGTCCCCCATCCACATTCAAGTAACATAAATGAAATTGATCTCCAATCCGAGTAGGACCCATGCACACTAAGTAGTGGTGCCATCAGCCATGTGTTCGTTTGAAAATTAGCTTTATTTGATATGTCATATCAGAACACGTGGTGAGAGCTGGTTTGATAATTTCTAAATTCAGAGGATAATCCCAAGTTGGCTTGTTGTCCCCATAAGAGCCTTTCTTTTCCAACTATCATGACGAAAGAAGTGGACCCAGTCCACCTGATCATTATCCGGAGGAGTTTCTATTTTCGGAAGTAGGTCTGATTATTCATGATCAAACATGTGGAGGAAATGGGAATCGTCCAGTTCATTCCATCAATCAGAACCATCCCTTTCACTTTTCATAGGATGATCCTGACCATGTCCAGAGGTTGCTTTATTAGGCCATTTATCGTTCTAAGTTGCAATGGTCCATTTGGGGTGATTCAAGGTGGGCCCGGGCTTTTAATACATTGGCATTCTATGATGGGCCCAACAATGTGAGCTTGCCAATGATATTTATTAGGGGTGTACAAGAAATCCGTCAATCCGTCGGTCCGATCCGAAGGCCAACGGATTGGTGACGGATTGAAAATTGTGTAATCCGTTAGCAATGGATCGGTGGCGGATTTCACTCTTAATCCGCGGATTCAATCCGATCCGATCCGATCCGTTGTCATTAAATATAAATTAAAAAATAAGTATATATGTATATATATAAAATAAGAAAAAAAATGTAAGGAGTCACTAACCTTATAAATAGAATAGGCATACATCTCTCAACTCATGTCCCTTTAATTTAGTAGCTTCAAAATTTATGGATTTTTTCTTATTATTTTTCCATGTAATGCACAGTAACGGATTGGCCGGATTAATCCGATCCGATCCGATCCGTACAGTAACGGATTGAACGGATAAATCCGATCCGATCCGCTCCTCCACGGATCGGATTGGATCGGATTTCAATAGTAACGGATTGGTGACGGATTACAAATCCGTCGATCCGTAGGTAACGGATTGGTGACGGATTTGGCCCAATCCGCACCAATCCGATCTGTGTACACCCCTATTATTTATGACCACCAGAGGAGCCCTTTTTTTTTTGTTTTTGTTTGAGTCCATTGGCAATCCATGTAGGCCCAAAAAAATGGATGATTTTGATACGCACTAGAATATGCAAAATATCGACCCCATTGTATATGCATAATATGCAGAATACTTTGGGTCCCGCAGGGCCATGACAATCGTGATGAAGGTAGAGGATAAGAAGACTGCAAGGAGATCGATTAATATGCAATATATCGACCTCATTGTATTACCGTAGCTCCTTGATTTGACCCTCAGGTGCAATCGTTCAATTAAAGGATTCCGCATTAGAGAGAAAGGTTTTTTTTTTTTTCATACAACCCACTATCCCATTGTTCGGTGCTAATTATTATTATTATTATTTTACAGAAACATAAGAAAAATAATTAATTTTCATAGATAGAAAGAATTTTGATATCTTATGGAACAGGTAGGTACATAAGATTCATCTCTCCTTTGGCAAGTATATTGTGCCCACAATAAGGCGAAATTTGGAAATCAAAGTCCTACTTGTTGGTGTTGATCTTACACACATGTTCATTGGGAATGTGTGAATGCGAGCAAAATTCCACAATAAAAGCAATAAGGTCACACATAAAAACCCCACCAAAAAAAAAAAAAGGTCACACATAAAAACACGTGGTTTAAGTACAAAAATAAATAAATAAATAAATCATATATTTTATGCGTGATTGATTCAGTGGTAGATCCAACTTCAACCATTAATTGATCGAGAGGGTGTATATGTGGAACTTCCTGATGAAGCATTCCAAGAGCGGATTAGTGCCTCATTTATTTTGGGTCAAGATTCAATTTCAAAGGCCAAGAAAGACCCAACGGATTGGGCATTGATGAGCTTCACATTTAGATAAGATTTGGTAGGGGTGTGCCAGCCTATGCAGTAGTGCAACACACAGGCGACACACGAGGACCCCAGTAGCAAGCTACTGTGGTGGGCCCTCCC
Source organism: Persea americana (assembly GCA_029852735.1). Taxonomy (NCBI): domain Eukaryota; kingdom Viridiplantae; phylum Streptophyta; class Magnoliopsida; order Laurales; family Lauraceae; genus Persea; species Persea americana. The sequence continues at coordinate 74,086,954 of CM056813.1, forward strand.
CCAAGAAAAATTAATTTAATATCATGTGACCCAATGGATCACGTATCAGATATTAAACTGATAAGAACAGATACTACACTTGATCTTAGCCAAAAGGCCGAGAAAGGTATGATTTGTTAGGTTGCTTTGATATTCTTTTATACACAAAAAGTCTCCACTATCTTCCTACACTTACCAATGTGGGATGTGAGTATTACTTAACTGCATGCCATGGCCTGATGTTTGACTAGGTGGTGGCCACCTCTCTGAAGGTTTTTTTTCATACATGTCACAGTAAAGAGAGATGCCATTGAACTTGTAATAATTCCCTCAAACTCTCACATAACAAACATATCAGCTCTCAATTTAGGTCTCTGTAATTATACTCACCTAACTGGGAAGTATGGGTATTGCAAATGTCAGAAACTCAATTAGATATCCAATTAAGGTAGACTCTCTTTTTAAAGGTCAGGCCTCACCAGTTCAGATACTTTGATGATGCCATGCCCACTTGCACTACCCATTTAACTGGGCTTGGTGATAGCTTGATTGTGGAAAGTAATTCATCAATAATGCGGTTTCTTGGATTTTACAGAACAGTAGGGCTCTTTGGAAATTTTTTTACATCCTTAATGAGATTAGAGCTTTGTCTTCTTCGATACGGGTGTTCTTCAAGCATGTTATCCAATTGGCTAATGCTACCGCGGATTTGCTAGCCAAACATGGAGTGGATAGGGATGGACCATTTGTTGGTATCTGGGCTTTTTTAGTGTTGATTCTTTGTATGCTTTTTTCTTCTTACATGAGGTTTGGTATGAGGCTTTTTTACCTTTCCTCGCTCTTTTGGTTTCTTTTGTATTGATCTTTTCTTTATTTTAATACGAGTTTCGTTACCGATGAAAAAAGAAATAATAATTGGGCTTGGATTTTGGAAACTGAAAGGCTACTATTTGGACTTCATCTTCGTGTATATCTTTCACTTACAATGCGCGGATGTGTTGGCATTGGGCAAAGTTCCACCCTGAATGTAATAAGGTCACACAAGAAGCACATGATTTAGATACAAAATCGTAAGAAATAAATTGCATATTTTACACATGATCAATTCAATGGTGAATCAATTTTAAGATAAAGTGAAACTTGCGCTAAATATGCAAGTGGACTGTGTCAATCCCTATTCGCTTGTGTGGGCTATCCCTCCCACCTCTGTGGGTTTACTCCTCTTCCCATGTTGTGGGTTCGCTGGGTATGGCCTTTTTTTCAATCTCTATACAAATCTTTCTAGCCCAACCATAATTATGAAGAGCTCCAATCAATTGCTAGCCCAACACTCATCAGTGAACAGCTCATAAACATTAACAATAGATGATAATTCACAAAGTTTCATAATAGAATTGGTAGGGGCACGCCAGGCCCATGCAATAGTGCAACACATAGGCGACGCACGAGGACCCCAGTAGCAAGCTACTGTGGTGGGCCCTCCCCCAGAAAAAATTAATTTAATATCATGTGACCCAATGGGCCACGTATCAGATATTAAACTGATAAGAACAGATACTACACTTGATCTTAGCCAAAAGGCCGAGAAAGGTATGATTTGCAAAGCGTATTTGATCTCCTTTTATTCACGAAAGGTGTGTACTCACCCACTACACTTAACGATGTGGGATGATAGAAGCAATGTTACCTTCTCTTCCTTCTAATTACTTCATTAGCATTATCAGGAGTATTACTTAACTGCATGCCATGATGTTTGATTAGCTGGTGGCCCACCTCTAAAGTTTTTATTTTAATTTTTCTTTCACGTGTCATGGTACAGATGACATTAGCCTGGTAACCACCAAACTCTAATATATCGACTCAGGTTGAGGTTCTGTATGTACCTATTTCACTCAGGTTGTTCATGGGTTACTGTTGAGGGTCTTGCACCTGTGAACTCATATGTGACATTTTTTTTATCCCTGTCAAGGGGGCTGAGACCTATGATAGCCCACACATAAGGAAAGGGTTGCATGTGTAGGAATCACTGGCCAAGCCAGGTGAGATCTGAGATTGTCAACCAACTAAGCAATTTACTGTTAAGATTAAGTCCCCACTAACATGGTGTTTTGTATTTTCTAACCCACCGCTTCCATTGGAATATAGGGTTGCATCATGGTTTAAGCTAAATCCAAACCTGAATATTCAACCTAATCAAAAGAGTAACTTGGATTGGGCTGGTTCAGTATAAACATGGCTTGGGCCTGTGGGCCCCATTAGTCCTTTCCTGGGATAAGTTCTCTGTATAATAAAACAAGGCAAAGGATCGGTCATGTTAGTTCTGGGTCAGTTTGGCCATTAAATGTAATTGATGTGTGCCTAATCCAAACCCAACCCAAGTGGATTTTAACAAGTCGACACCTCGTGTAGTTTTGTTTAAGTCGAGAAATACATGGGCCTTTTGGGTTCCTTCCTAGCAATGAAATTGGAAGGTCCATCTCTATCCAGAGCTGTAGCTCGGCTGGTTAAGAATATGCGTGAGTATTTGATGTACCAAAAAAGGATTTAAGGGTTTGAATTAGCCATCTATAAGAATTGGTTATTATTTGATGTTTTAGCCATTACAACTGAGACTCCAAACTGGTGCTTAAATTAGAATGGGCTAGTTTCTGATCCAATAATCAATTAGGCGATGAGTGGGCTTTTAATGATTAGGGACTGATGGCCCGACTTATTTCGCAGCAAGGTGCATATGTATTCTGTATTATGGTCTCCCCTGCACCCACCTTCCAGGCCCGTGGATTGAATCTGGGCCTAAATACCCGGCCCAATAACTAACAGTTTTGGTTTGAACAAGCTTTGGCCGGTTGGACCTGAGAGAGGGATGTGCTCAAAAGGATACTTTTTATTATAGATAAAACCTCATAAAAGCATAGAGATCTGAAACATTGCAACTAGCACAAACACGTGCACAAGACCCTTAAAAATAAAAACCAACTGATTCTTGCAAAATATCATAGCATCTATACTTATTTTAACTAAACTTCCCACCCCTAGACAACAATATCATGTGCAACTGGGCCTAAAGATGGCGATGTCGCGTCGGTCTGATCAGGAGGCGCCGCAGATGCATCACAGTAGCCTCTAAGTATGTCCCCTTCCTGAGCAGTGAAGCCCACTGAAACGAACATGGTGGGCCAGCAATTGCGTGTGAGCACTTGTATGGCCCGGCAGCAGTCAAGGCCCAGATGAGATTCGCCGTTTAGAAAGAAGAGAACAATCTCATTGGTGCAAGCTCGCAGCTCGTATAGAGCATTCCAACACTCTGCCCAACCATAAATGGTTCCACTATCGAACTGGGCTTTCAGCTCATGGGCTGGTTCAAAGGGACGCCGGTGCATTCCGGACTCAAGTCGGACTTTGAGCTCATGGGCCTTCTCAAATGACAGTTCGCGGCCTGTGGCAAGAACTAAAAAGCATGCAACTGCTACCAGGAGAGCAGGCCTTTCAAGATCCATTTTGAGAGACAGAGAGAGGTGAGAACGGCCTTTGGAGGATAGTAGGGTATATATAGAGAGAGATGGAGCGACGCTTGAAATCTCGAACATGAATGTGATGATCTTTGTATGGTGATGGGAGTGTTAATTACCAAAACATGCGTTCAGAAGTTGAATGGGTTTTGGTAACTGTCTTTAAATCTCCCTTTAATTTGCTGCTGCCTTTTATGCTCTTTCAGTTTTGCTGCTGAAGGAAATCAACAGACTTCTAGCATATGATCACTTTGTACGTTCTCTTTCGTTATAGTATGGTAATGTGAAGGAGAAATAAATGGAAATTGTTATGATTCTCCATGCAACCACTAATTATTTCGTAATTCGACATGACAATTTCCTTGCGGAAAAGTAAAAAAAATATGAATTTATTTTCCTCAAAGGAAAGTATTTTGATTTCCTTTAGTAAAGTAAAAATGCATGATTTTCCTCTTATGTGGAAACAGAATTCCGCAAAGTGCAAAATCTTCTTGATGTACAAAACAAGTCCTATGATGTTAGAAGACATTTTTCTCAAACTTCAATCCAACTGTAACAGTCGGATGAGTGTCAAAACTGAGCTTGTAATAATTCATGGTAATAATAAGTGTTAAGGAGGTAACGTATTATAATAGATCGTCCCTGGGGTTCACTGAACATTAGTTCATCAAACAGATAAGTCCGTATTCTATGCATCGGAAAATGATGTAATCCCAAGGATCAATCTGTTCGGGTTTCATGTTCATTATATATATATAAGGGGTTTTGGAAAATTAGTTCCCCTTAATCTGAGATGTTCCAATTTCATGACCAAACTTCAGGTAGTGTCATGAGAGCCTTTTGACTCTAGTCAACACGACTTTGGTCAACTTTCTTTTTAAACTTTTTGGCTCAGGATTCTATGATATCATGGCTTTTACGTAGTTTCTTAAAGAGAATTTTTTCCAAATGATAAAACATGAGAAATGGTGATCAAATGTGTATTTTCTTTTCACAAAATGTCAGATTTCTTATTTTATAAAAATGAATTTGTTCACCAGTTGCAAAAAATATAGGATATAGAAAAATTGATAAATCCCATAATATCACGGGACTATCCCCCATGATATCATGGGATATAGTGAAAAAAAATTAAAAAAATTGTGTTGACTAGAGTCAAACGAGTGAGTCTGGTGACATTATGAAAATTTGAGTCATAAAATTGAGAAAACAAAATATGTGGTGAACCAATATGTCAAAACCCCATAATATGAAGCTGACTTGGAAGTCTGATTATTGCAAACGTCAATAGCTCAATTAGACATCCAATTAAATTTAACTCTCTTTCTGAAGGTCGGACCTCACCAATTGAGTCAGATATTTTAGAATTCAGATACTTGGATAATGTCATAATTCCCATTTGCATTCTTCCTATACGGTCCATTTAACTCGACCTATTGCCACGTTACATGGTTATTGGCAACCATTGTGAGCTTTATTTTTTCTTAAGGGCAACCATTGTGAGCTTAAAATAAGGAAACTGCTACCAGTTGGACTTGATCTAGTGGTTCCACTTTGAATGTAAAATGTCACACATGAAACACATGATTTAAATACAAAATTATAAGAAATAAATTGAACATTTTACATATGATCAGTTTAATGGTGGACCCAATTTCAATTAAAGTGAAATTTGCACTAAACATGAAAATGGACCGTGATTTAGACAGGTTTTTATGGATTGACTTAGGGGGCATGTTTGTGTAACGCCACAAAAGAAGTATTCCACTGACTTCCACTTTTCTTCTTCTGCGCAGATAGGCCTTCTTGACAACCCTGACATGCAAAAGATGTCAAATAACCGGTTTATTCAAATCCATTGAGACAACAAGTGGCCACTCAACATGTCAGCGGGCTGCTAGGGATCAAACCCTAAGTACGTGTGCCACTCTTTTTACATGTATGGGCCCTCCTGCTTATGTGGTTTTGCTCCTCTTCCCACGGTGTGGGCTTCCCCCTCGAGCTCCATTTGGGTCTAGTTGGATGTCCTTTATTTGGGTCAGCATCCAGTTTTGGGTCTTTAATTTAAATTCTGAGGCAGGTACAGGTTCTGGGTTACCAAGAACATTTGCTAGCCCAACAGCCATTAGTGAATAGTCCCTAAGCATAAACTATAATTCACTAAGTTTAAAATTAGAATTGGTAGGGGTGCGCCAAGCCCGTACAGTAGTGCAGTGCAGGGTCAACGCTCAAGGACCAGCAGCAAGCTCCTGTGGTGGGCCCTCCCCCAGAAAAAAAATATTTCATACGATGCGACCCAATGAGCCACGTATCAGATATTAAACTGATAAGAACAGATACTGCACTTGATCTTAGCCAAAAAGGCCGAGAAAGGTATGATTTGTACAGCAGCTTTGATATTGTTTTATGCACAAAATGTCTCAACTGTGTTTCTACAATGACCAATGTGGGATGAGAGAAAGCAACAAATGTTTGATTATATATATGTTTGCTTCTGTTCTCTGTTTAGCACCAGGAGTATTACTTAACTGCATGCCATAATGCCATGAGAGGGCCCCAGCTCAGCTCTCATGTCATAACAGAGAGATGCCTATCAAACACCGCAGCTCATATAAGCCCTCAATTGAGGTATATGTAATTATACTCAGCTAGTCAGGGGAAATTACTCTGTGTTGTGACTTAGCAAAAATAACCTCTGACTCATGCATAGACGAGACGTGGTACTTCAAGCAGACAATCACAAGAAGAACACAACAATTACGTGGTTTGGCAAGTGTGTTTATGTCCATGAAAAAGAATATGTCGATTTAACACTCTCTTTGGGGTTGGGTTACACATTCTTACATGATATATAACTAGGTGCCCAGAGCATGGAGTGGGAGCGCTGAAACGCTAAATTTTAAAAAAATTATATATCCGAAGCGCCTTCGGAGCACCTATACAAATATAAAATAGACAATAATTAATAAGTCAGAATATTAAGCTTACAGAAAAAGAAAATGTACATAAAATTAAACATTTTGCACAATTCCCTTTATATTTGGTCGAATCACGCTTCGAGGACGGTTGATCCGCGCTCCAATGACGGTTCTGCTCCAAAAACACCAATCTGGATTTTTGGAGTGGGATCGAGAAAGTGGAGAGGTGGTTCCATGCTCTAAGATATATAATATCCCCAATCCCAATAAAGCCCTCATACATAATGAATAAAATACCCTCAAACTTCAATACGTCATGGCCAACTCAATGATCCATCCGGTTAAAACTGTAATACAAGAAATAACCAACACTATAATCATACAAAGGAGAAATTAGAGGGAAGTTAGATATTTTTTTTCTCCAAATAGCCGCTGAGGGTCTTCTGTTCATACATGTGGGCCCATATGGAGCACTGTTTGATGAGTTCAAGCCTGTGGCTCACCAAGCATGCACATATATATATATATATACATATTTATATGGGAGGTGCTCCCACGAGAGACACTCTCACCAAGTTTATGAGAGATGGGTGGGAGCCCTCACTTCCGTATTTGGGTTCATTGCATTTAAGTTGGTAACAGTGGATATGGAAGTGAGGGCCCCCACCCATCTCTCATAAACTTTGTAAGAGTGTCTCTCATAGGAGCACCTCCCTATATGTATATATATGTGTGTGTGTGTGTGAAGTTGACTGGTAAGTATGGGTATTGCAAATGTCAGAAGCTCAATTAGATATCCAATTAAGGTAGACTCTCTTTTTAAAGGCCAGGCCTCACCAATTTAGATACTTTGATAATGCCATGCCCACTTGCAATACCCATTTAACTAGGCTTGGTGAAAGCTTGATTGTGGAGCGCTTTCTTGGATTTTACAGAAAAGTAGGGCTCTTTGGAATTTTTTTTACATCCTTCATGGGATTAGAGATTTGTCTTCTTCGATGCGGGTGGTCTTCAAGCATGTTGTCTGGTCAGTTAATGCTACCGCGGATTTGCTACCCAAATCAGGAGTGGATAGGGATGATCCCTTTGTTGGTATCTGGGCCTTTTAGTGTTGATTCTTTGTACGCTTTTTTCTTCTTTCATGAGGTTTGGTATAAGGCTTTTGTACATTTCCTCGCTCTTTTGGTTTCTTTTGTATTGATCTTTTCTTTATTTTAATATGAGTTTTGTTACCGATGAAAAAAAAAAAAAAACTAGGCTTGGATTTCGGAAATTGAAAGGCTACCAATTGGACTTCGTCTACGTGTTCTTCTTTCACTCACAATGCGCGGATGTGTTGGCACTAAGCAAAGTTCCACTCTGAATGTAATTGGGTCACACAAGAAACACATGATTTAAATACAAAATCGTAAGAGATAAATTGCACATTTTACAAATGATGAATTCAATGGTGAATCCAATTTTAATCAAAGTGAAATTTGTGCTACATATGCAACTGGAACGTGATTTAGACAGGTTTTTATGAGTTGACCTAGAGAGCATGTTTGTGTAACACCACAAAAAAAGTGTTCCGCGGTCTTTCAGTTCTTCCACTTTTCTCCTTCCGCATATAGGTTTTTTTGACAACCCTGAGATGCAAAAGATGTCAAATAATTGATTAACTAGAATGCATTGTGACAACAAGGGGTTGCTCGGTTCGTTGGCAATTGCATATATTACCAGGCTACCAGGGATCAATCCCAGTATGCAACTCGCATACTCTTTCCACATATGCAGGCTATCCCTCCCGCTTGTGTGGGTTTAGTCCTCTTCCCATGTTGCGGGCGTCCTCCTCTTTGGAGTTGTGTGGGCTTTTTTTTCATCCCAATCACCTAGGCTGAGGTACCAAAAGGAAAAAAAAAAACTTGACTTCAAAACAACGTGGGCCAATGATTTGGGTCTAGTTGGATGTCCTTTAGTCGGGCCAGCATCCAGTTTTAGGGGGCCGGGTCTGGCCTCTTTTCATCTTTTATACAGATCTTTGAAGGCCAACCATAATCATGACAAGACAAAAAAGCCCCAGTCAATTGCTAGCCCAACACCCATCAGTGAACAGCTCATAAACATTAACAATAGATGATAATTCACAAAGTTTCATATTAGAATTGGTAGGGGCACGCCAGGCCCATGCAGTAGTGCAACACATAGGCGACGCACGAGGACCCCAGTAGCAAGCTACTGTGGTGGGCCCTCCCCAAAAAAAAATTAATTTAATATCATGTGACCCAATGGGCCACGTATCAGATATTAAACTGATAAGAACAGATACTACACTTGATCTTAGCCAAAAGGCCGAGAAAGGTATGATTTGCCAGGCTGCTTTGATGTTCTTTTATACACAAAAAAGTCTCCACCATCATCCATCACTTACCAATGTGGGATGAGAGAAGCAACAAATGTTTCCCTTTCTTCTCTGCCTGTTTACATTAGCGGCATCAGGAGTATTATTTAATTGCATGCCATGGCCTAATGTTCTACCTCCTCCAGTTGATGTTTGACTAGGTGGTGGCCCACCTCTTTGAAAGTTTTTTTTTTTTTTTTTCATGCATGTCATAGTAAAGAGAGATGCCATTAACCTTGTAATAATCCCCTCCAACCCTCATATAACAAACATATCAGCTCGTATCAGCTCTCAATTTAGGTTTCTGTAATTTTACTCAGCTAATCAGGGCAAATAACTCTCAGTGTTGTGGCTCAGCAAAATAACCTGTGATTCATATGATAGACAATCAGGCAGTCCTTCAAGCAAATAATCTCAAGAAGGATACAAAATAATTACGTGGTTTGGCAAGTGAGCCTACGTCAATGAAAAAGAACACATCAATTTATCAATCTCTTTGGGGTTGGAGTTACACATTATAATATCTCCAAGCCCCATAAAGCCCTCATACATAATAAATAAGGTAAATTAGCCAAAAGTCCCTTAGATTAGTCTTGTAAGAACCCCATTACACAACATTACTGTTTAAGGCCTAAAGTCCCCTGCGCATGGGATTAATTCAGGCGGTAGTCTCTTAGCATGCCACATTAGATTTTTTTATGACTTATTTGCCTTTCTAACCATTTGAATAGGTGTCATGCAATCTAATCCTGGTTTTTAACTCCAACTCATCGTCTTTCCCTGATTACTGTCTAATTTAAATGTAGTAAGATAAGTTTTCGACAGAACCATATACAACTTAGCTAAAATGATATTAAGCTCATCTCAGTCCAAAAATAAAGTTAGATAGAACCATAACAAAGTCAGATAAAATCATAAATAAATTAATTTAAATTCACTTTAGACACATATAATTTTATATCAGATTCAAATAAATTCAAATCAAATCTAGTCAAACCAAACCTAATATAGTCAGATAATTTTATATCAAATACAGATATATTCATATAAACTCACATCAAATTAATATAAATGCACAACAAACTTAGATAAATTAGTTTCAAACTCAGATAAATCCACCTCAATCCAATTAAATTCATATCACACTCAGATTGATTCACAGCAAACACAGATAAATTCATACAAAATAGAAATAAGTTTAATTTAAAGTTAGATAACTTTATGTCAATGTCTGATAACATATACAAAACTCAAATAAATTCACAGCAAACTTAGAAAAACTCATTTAAAATAAAGTTGAATACATTTCAAAGTCAAATAAAATAATGTGAGATCCATTTAATTTCATACCAAATTCATATTATTTTATAAGAATCTCAAATACATTCAGAAGAAAATCAGATAAAATCGTGTCACAGTCAGATAATTTTACTTGGAACCCTGTTTAACTGATAACAAACACAGTTAATTACAAATCAAACTCAGATAAAATCATGTAATATACAGATAAACTCATTTAAAGTCCTTTTTAATTGATATCACACTAAGACTACTTGAGAACAAGCTTAGATAAATTCACAGCAAGCTTAGATAAATTCACAGCAAACTTAGATAATTGTTTAGATTGCGGATCGTATAACGGTCTGAAATGTTTTTAAGCGGAGCGTGTTTGCTGACGTATAGAGAGGGCATTTTTGTCTTTTTTACTGTACCAGTTTTAAAAGAGGACTGCCGCCTCTATGAGAAATTATCTTGGACCCTAGGCTATAAAACGCAATGACGAGGGACCTTCCGCCAAACGCCCCATGAATAAAATACCCTCAAACTTCAATACATCCAGTTAAAAAACCGGAATACAAGAAATACCCAACACTGTAATTATACAGAGGAGGAATTATAGGGAAGTTAATTTTATTTTATTTTTTTTCAAATACCCACTGAGGGTCCTGTGTTAATACATGTGGGCCCATTGATCGGCCCATATGGAACTCTCCTTGATGAGTTCAAACCTGCGGCTCACCAAGCAGATGTTTTCTTGATCCTTGCACATGAAATATGCCACTGTTCAAAGGAGTCGGTCCCACTAACGAGGTGTTCTTGTGGTTTCTAGCCCACCACTTCCTTTGGACAAGGGTTGCTAAATGGGTCGGGCTAACCCCAAACCCGAATGTCCACCTAATCAAAATAGTAACTTGGATTGGGCTTGTTCATGTCGGAATCTGGGTTGAAACCCACGTGCAATTTGGGTGGGTTCAAGCCTTCAAGGTTTGGACTTCAGGTAATGTGTTTAATTTATCTGTAAATATGGCTTGGTCTAGTGGGCCCCACCAGTCCTCTCTTAGGATTAGTTATATATATCGGTAATATTCAGGTGAGAGCCTAGTTCCCACGTATTATATGAGAACTCTTTTGTGATGCCCAATTATGGGGCCCATTTGGAGATGGAACCAGGGAGGATGGAAATATTTATGTGAGACCACCTTAAGTATCAAGTTTGACCCCAAACTCATGCCCCTAACCCCTTCATCCATGGCCCACAGGTTTAATGGCTTCATATTTAAAAAAAATTCAACTCTCGATCAAACGGTTCAGTCTATTTGGATGTATGTCAATATTTGTGATTAGTGACTATTAGGGCATTCCTTATTGGTTGCTAGGTTTGGATGGGTTGCTAGTCGGGCCCCGCAAAAAAGTTCTCATATAATAAGTGAAAACTAGAATATTTCCCCCATATATATATATATATATATCATGAAGATTGTTATTTTTTGAAGAGAAGAACAAAGCAAAGCTGAAAATGTGTCTACCGGACTCGACTCAACCTAAATCTAGCTGATTCAACTTCAGTTCAACCTTTAATTGGCAGTTAGAGTCCAGGTTCAGGGAGGGTATGTTTGGGTTTCATTAAGGTCAGCTTGAGTTAGTATTTACCTATGTACAATTCTGGTACAAAATTTTCTCCCACAGGAATGTTCCAATCTAAGATGTCAGCTTTTTGAAAGTTGAACTAATTTGAAAACCTCATTATGGACCACATTTGGAGAATACATAATTCTCCTGTACAAGAACTCCCAGAATTCCTCTGACCAGACAATTTTCCTCCCACTGCAGCTGCCTAATTTCTTCTCTAGCATGCTGGCATCACAATCGCTTGTGACCTCTTTACCATTGGATGGCTAAGATCCGTTAATCTAGCGGTCCCATCAAGCCATCAAGCCCAATCCGGCCACCAGCAAGCCCAACTATGATAAAAACTTGATACACGAACAATGTAGAAATTGTTTTGATTGCTTTAAATTTATAAAAAGGTCCCAATGGTGGATTTTGGGCCTAAGATTAAAGAAATCTCGTCCCTGTTTGGATCAGAGAAACTACACAGTTGAATCAATTGTTATCGATGGAAAGGAACAACCCTAACCAAACAATCCAAGTTTCTCTTTGAATCTAGGCATTAAAATACTGTTACTTTTTAGAATAAGTGGGAATATTCCCAAATGAATATTGTATTCTTTATACCCAAATCTAGGTCTGCGGAGCAGTAGTGTTAGTATCTGAAGCCTAGAGATTTTGTTAAACTAAAGAAGAGTGGTGCACGTCCACATCACAAGGGCCCACTAGAATTCATTAGTCTTCTGTCTCAGAGAGAGAGAGAGAGAGAGAAGAGAACAAATCAGAGCTTTTATAGTTATACAGTTATAACATCCAAAAGAGACAATAAAATCTCTGTCCATCTAAGATATAGAACAAATAAAATCATATCTTATGGAGTCACAGGGGTTAACATCCAATGAAAATAGTAATGAAAACAAAGCTATATATCAGTTTTACGCTCCTGTAGTGAAAGTTGCGGAGAGTTTGGTCAGGCATGAAAATTATAAAACTAATGTCTTCTCTGTATGACTATTCTTTCATGTGATTGAATTCTCAGCAATTCTATGGCTTTGTATTTTTTGAGTGATAAAAAAAATGAAGAAAATGAAAGGTTACTGTGAAAGATGGCTATCTCTTTTCATGAGAATTTAATCAACAAAGATGAGAAATGAATCTAAGCCATCACTTTGTAACTCAAATCCTGTAAATAGGGGTTTTAGACTCCACCCCCCTCTCTTGGTGGGAATGGTTGGATCACCTATCAAGATAACGCTAAGAAAGAAGGAGAGGAATGAGTGTAATGATTCCCTACTTCAAAAGGAAGCTACTAACAGTGGAAATCAAAGGAGAGAGAGCCCCATCATGGAGCCAAGTATGCACTTAAATTTTAATTTGCATCGTTCAAATCTATCCTGATCCTATTGTTAGGCGATGATAAAAAAATTTAACATCAACAGCCTTCAAAGTATGGACCATCTACACTCAAGACTAAAAGGTAGATTTATAGCAGTTTTAAAGTACCATGTGCTAAAATTCTTATTTTAAAGGCTCTCCTAAGCTCAAATTTAAGATAATGTAAGCTCAAGTTTGTGGTGGGGCCCACTTGGGGATCCACATGGGGATGGGGGTAGGGGGATTTCAAGGACTCATTTGGATATTCCTTTCTACAAAAAATCAGCCCCAACTGTGATTTCTATCATCTCCATGTGGGCCCAAAAGTTTAATGGTCAATAGTCCAATCGGATCAATATATAGTCGATCCAACGGTCTAGTAAATTTGGATCGGGCCGAAAATTGGTTGATATGTGAAATTTAGTTGGGTCAAGTGTTTAGTCTATTTGGATGGACCAAAGGTGGGCCCTACAAGCATGACCTCACGAAATTTTATCCTAAGTTTGAACTTAGGAGAGCCTTCCTCTTTAAAGTATCAACGTAGTTGAGACAGGGGCTTTGATGATGATGATGATGATGTGCTAAAATACTTATTCTTTCTCTAGGTGAAACAAATACAAGGCATGTGATGTTAACAGATGGCTAGATGAAACTTGTAGCATCATGTCAAAGATTACTATAGATGGTAGGCCAAGACTTGTAGCATCATCTCAAGAGAATATTTATTCACAGAGTTCATAATAAATCAGCATATCAGAGCGTGAAATCACAATACAACTTCTCATGTCCACCTTTTTAGGCAGTGTTTATTTTCAACTACAGCAAAAACTCTGGAAAAGTAATTCCAACAATCTTTTTTTTTTTTTTTTTAATTCTATCTGTATTTGATTGGTCAAAGCAAGAAACAAAGTAAAGTCTAAGTTGTAAAAAGGTTTTACTTTAACTTTCCTAACTGCAAAAAAGTTCTATTTCATAAAATACAAGTAAACTTATTACTTTACCAATTGCTACCTCTTCATCTCACTTTAAATTACATTATCCAATGAAAACCATCGTAAATATAGTTTACTAGAAAGTATACTTCTCTTTTACATAATCATTCCCTTTCTCAGTAATTCAACATTTACTTTCTAATACTTTCTCTATAAATTACTCAAGTATCAAGTGCAAATTGGACCAAAAAATAAAATCCATGCATAGTAAATAAGAAAAAGCATGTCAATTGTTGATCATATGTTTGATGTTGGCATAATAATTCCAATATGGACAATTAGATATTTTCGTTGTAAAATAACAAGAGAAATTGCCACAAAAATGTATTGAGACATTTCTTGAAGAAGGCCATCTACATAGGGCCCATTAGTTCACTATCTATCGACGACCTCTTAAGCATGACCTAATTATACTCAGGATCGTAAGATAAGATTATCTAGGTTTCAAAGTGTCGCATGCTACCTAAACAAGCAGTGTTGTTTCTTAGGTGGAAATAAATGATCATACAAACATCGGCAAGTTCAGGGAAGTTTTATTTAGGGAGCCATTTGATATATATATATATATATATATATAATGCCTCCGTACAAGCTTTCTTTTACCGTCTTACGGTATAAGCCACCTATGAGGTCAGCTACTGGTCCATCCGAGCGGACCATCCAAATCCACCTCCTATTTACATGGGTCACACCGGATTTTGATAGATCTGAATGGAGTGAATTGGTTTGAGGGTCAATTTAATTATTTTATATAAAGCCGTTAAACTTGTGAACCATGGATGAATGAGTTAGAGGTATTAGATTAGCTTCAAAATTGATATATAGATTGGTCCCACTTAGATTTTTCTATCATCGCCTCTTCCATGATTTGTTGGGTTCTAAGTAGACCTCATGTGGTGGCTTGTACCGTAAGACGGTAAAAGAAACATGCACATGTGCATTACATATATATATCATTTCTAATAAAAGAAAAATGCATGATTTTGAGAAAAAAAAAACTTCAGGGTCCATGGCCAAACCCTGTCCCCTGGTCACCATGCATATTAGACACGTGCATTGACGGATAGCTGGTGAAAATTATTGCCTGAGGTCAATGTTTGCTAGAATAACCGTAGGGGATCAACTTGTCATATTATGTCTTTGTCTATCATAATGGCGTGCTAAAACTTGTCGTAATTATAACAACGTTTACTTAATTCAGAGTTCTAAAAATCAGCTTCACTGGATATCGTCTATCGAAGGAGTTTAGATTCACTATCCCGCACATTATAATTATTTTTAGAAAAAATAATTATTTTAAAATTAATAAAAAAAAACACAATCTTACTAATTTTATAGATTTTTACTCCAGCCAAAGTGACGTACAAAATTTATTTAAACTGGAGGAGACTAATGAACCCAAGAAAGTGTTCTCCTGCTCGTGCTTCATGAGTAGAAGTGGCCCCACCAAGTACACTCCTGCTGTTACCATCACCATCACCAAACTAGCAAGGTATATATACAAATCTAGCGAGTCTTCCCTCGTGTGAAAATTTCAACCCGTCTGGATTCTCTCTCTGGAATAGTCTGGCACTCTGTTACTCACTAGCTGTTTCTCTTATTTTGTTTGCTTCTTCGTCTTCATCATATGCTTTCAGCTTAAATAAGCATCATCCACGAAGCTGCAGAATCATCATCAGTTAAACAAATCACGTTTTCTCTGAGAGAGAGAGAGAGAGAGAGAGAGAGAGAGAAATTTATTTGATTCGGGTTTTCGGTTAATGGGTTGTTTCAAGCTATGATTTTTTTTTTCTCTCCTCTTATATATAGCTCATTGGGAGCTGAAGATGGAGAGTGATGACAGATGAGAGTGGAGAGCGTGTTTTTTTCCTGAAAAGAGGGTTTTTGACGTGAGTTTTTGAGATGGATACAGGAGGGCTGTTTGTGGCTGGTTCCCACAACCGAAACGAGTTCACGGTCATCAATATAGATGAGTCTGGACGGGTAAGAACCTCTCAAGATCTCTTTTATGCGTGTTTTTCTCATCTTCTGATCGATTCTGGAAATACCCATCTCTGCATTTGGTCGATTTTTTTTTTTTTTTTTTGGGATTCTTGGGTTGACAGAGTTTATGTTGGATTTGTTTTTTTTATTCTGTTTGGTTAGAGCATTTGTTTTTGTAACCTGGTTTGTCTTGGAAATGCGCTTCTGGGTCTGATGGTGATGCTCATTTTCGTTGTTTCTGTGTAATGTGTGATTTGGATTGGAAGTTGGGAGCTTTTATGTTTCCCTTTGGAGCTCTTTTACTAACGCCCATGAATGCAACATGCATTTCTTCTTTTATTTTGAATGCTGGTTTGTTTAGAATTTTGGTTATGGAATTCTCTTTCTGTGTTGGTAATATTGCTTTCACTGAAAGACTCTCACTTGGAATTGGGATCTTTTGTTTTTCTGTGATTGGTTTCTCTCTTTCCTGACCTGGGTTTCGATGGGATTTTGTTTTTGGTGGTGGGTGGTATTCTCAGAGCAAGCCATTGAAGGATTTGAGTGGCCATATTTGCCGGATTTGCGGGGATGAAATTGAGATTACAGGGGATGGTTTCATTGCTTGCAATGAATGTGCTTTCCCTGTTTGCAGACATTGTTATGAATATGAGAGAAGAGAGGGTGATCAGGCATGTCCTAATTGCAAAACCAGATACAAGCGCCACAAAGGTCCTTTAGACCAAACCTCTTCTTCTGCGTTTCTGTTGTTATATAAACAGAGGCTTTCCATGAATTACCTCTAATGGGATGGGCATTTTGCAGGCAGTCCCAGAGTTGATGGAGATGAGGAAGAGGATGGTGTGGATGATATTGAGAATGAGTTTGATTTCAGTGTTCACAGTGGCAGAGATGCACAGCATATTGCAGCAGCAGCTTTCTATGGCCAGCTTAATGGAGGGCTTGGACCACAAAGTGGTGCTGGAAGGCTGCATCCAGGGTTTCTTCTTGATCCAGAAATCCCTCTCCTGACCTATGGTGAAGAGGTGAATTGATTGATTGATAATTCTTTGTTTAGAAGTCCCTTTTCATTTCTATCATGTCTTCAATTTGTGTGTCAATGTTGATTTTTGCCTGTCCAGGATGATGAAATTTCTTCTGATAGTCATGCTCTTATCATTCCACCTTTTAAGCGTTGTGGGAAAAGGATTCATTCCTTTCCCTGCCTTGATTCATCCATGTCAAGTAAGTTGGGTGAGCCAAATGGCTTTATTTTGAACCTTTACTTGTTTTATGATTGTTCGGAAATTTATTTTAATTTGCTGAATGTATTTTGACTACTGCTAAATGCAGTACACCCCAGACCTATGGATCCTAAGAAAGACTTGGCAGTATATGGCTATGGTAGTGTTGCATGGAAGAATCGAATAGAGGAGTGGAAGAAAAGACACAATGATAAGTTGCTGATGGTTAATCTCCAAGGTGGTGGTGTATCCGATGTAGACAGTCTTGATGATCCTGATTTGCCAGTGTAAGTGTGTTTTGTGAAGAGGGTTGCATTGGGTAGGTTGATGGCTAGTGTAAAACTTTTGCCACAATTAAACATGAATTCTGAGAAAACAAAGAAAATAAAATTCATGTAGCTGACCAGACAAGGCTTTGACAACGACGATGATGATGAAGTGCGTTTTTGTGAAGCCTTGTATATTTTCAATCTGTTGTCTTGAATGAGCAAAGCTCAAAACAAACTACCAAGTGTAAAACAACCGCAAAATAGAGCACATTACATCGTAATTGCGTTTTTGTTTCACGTGAGTCACCATTACTTGACTTTCATGTAGTGGTTGCTTGTTTGTTTGGTGCCTTAACCTTCTTGTATCTAATTTATTTAGATATGTTTCATATGCGTTGCTAGATGTTGCACTGGCAAAGGCTATTTACAATGTTAAAAAAATAAAATAAAAAAGAAAGAGAGAAATCAGCACAAGAGCAGCATGTCCTTCAAGAATATATATATATATATATATATATATATGGGAGATGCTCCTATGAGAGATATCTCTCACCTTACTATGAGAGATAAGGTGGGGGCCCTCACATTTAAGTTGTTGGCATTGGATATGGATGTGAGAGCCCCCACCTTATCTCTCATAATAAGGTCTATATATATATTTTTGCCAACTGACCTGATTTAGTGGGTGCAAAAAAAGAAGTTATCTTTATGTTTGGGACACATATTACAATTCTTTAAGATATCAAATTGCCAATATTAGTTATTATTTAGTTATACACTCCTTTTCCATATTCTTTTATTCACCTAAATATTTGTCCATTTGTAGTTTTCTGACATGTGATTGCCATGTGTCATGCTTTTATTACTAAATTGTAAGATAATAGATCTTTTGTGTTGCTTTTGTCTGGTGCCACTGTTTTAGTTGACCTGTAATATATTTATTTTGGCTAATGTTCTGGCCTTTAACTGAGCTAGTGATTCTGTCTGTCTAAATATATTGTGCTATTACTTCTCTGTAACTTTACAGTGATGTGCTATTTAGGGACATTTCCCATTTCAAAACCAGATAGAGATTTGGTCATTGTAACTGATACTTCAATACCATGGGATTGTATGTGGTTCATAAGACAGTATAGTTAGACAGTAGAATGCTGTTTAAACTGGATCTTGCAATTACATATGTACTGCTTGGTATTTGTAAGCATTGACTTGGTACAGCGTTGGTACTCCAAGCATATATAAATGCATGGGTATTCTAATGCTTTTCTTTCAAGATTATATTATAACAGTGTCGTTGGTATTAGTTGGGTCATCTCAGGCTCAAATGCTCGATTCTGTAACCGTCATGGAGATGCCTCTGGTGGCTCTATACTTTTAGTAACTAGTAGTTTAGCACTACATGCATACACACAAACATACATACATACATGTTTGTTTGTATGTAGACTGTAGAGGCATGCTCCCCAGCATACGACCTTGTGGGTCTCACCTGAGGCCATGCCAGTCATGGTGGAGGTCGGGAACCGTACCCATTGGCACATTTCTGATATTCGTGAGCGTGTTTGTGTGTATGCTCGCACCTGCATGTGAAACGATAGGGGGCATTTTGTAAGATCGAAACTTTAATTCCCACCCAGCACATCCATTCTGCTTCCTCTTTCTGCCACTCACTTCGGTATTCTTTGCTACTTTTTAAAATGTGGCTTGGATTCCATAGAAATTCATGAAAATTTACTGTGTGGCCCACCTAGTTCAAATCTGAAACCCCCCCTTCCCCAAAGAATAAACTTCTCTATGTTGTATGGGATATGGAAACATGTCATTTTGATATGTTGTATGCTGACTGTAAGATTGATGAGGCTATACACTTGAGTAAATGCATGATTAACCTAATGGCGGTCTCATCTTATATCAGAGCGAGATTTTGTGAGGGCTGATACAAGGGGCAGGCATATATTTTAAGTGGTTTAGATTTTTTACTGCATAGGTCCGAGATTAGATTCTACAACAAATCTATATCATGTCTCGTCGCTGCTAGTTGTATAATAGAAAGAGGAAGAGAGGCTGAAACACTCCTTTTTGAATGAAGCAATTTGTAGAATTCCTCTCTCTCTCTATATATATATAATATCCTTTAATCAGTAATGGTTGTGAGCTTGTAAATCTGTATTTTCTTTCTGATTCAAAAGCTTAATGGATCTATATTTTCAGGAAGGATGAAGGCAGGCAACCACTGTCAAGGAAGTTACCAATTCCTTCCAGCATGATAAATCCATACAGATTAATAATCATACTTCGGCTAGTTGTTCTTGGCTTCTTTTTCCATTACAGACTTTTACACCCAGTGGCAGATGCATATGGGTTATGGTTGACATCAGTTATTTGTGAAATATGGTTTGCTTTATCATGGATTTTGGATCAGTTTCCCAAATGGTATCCAATAGAACGAGAAACATACCTGGATCGATTGTCACAGAGGTAGCATCAATTATACACAACGGCTTTACCGTATTACTTGAACTTACATGTTCTGGATCTGTGTTGCACTACAGACTGTAAATCCAACCTTTTTTCACAGGTATGAAAAGGAAGGGAGACCATCTGAGCTAGCTGACATTGATGTCTTTGTAAGCACAGTCGATCCCCTGAAGGAACCTCCTCTTATCACTGCAAACACTGTTTTATCCATTCTTGCTGTTGATTATCCTGTCGAGAAAATTGCATGCTATGTATCGGATGATGGTGCTGCCATGCTCACTTTTGAAGCCCTATCTGAAACTTCAGAATTTGCGAGGAAGTGGGTCCCATTTTGCAAAAGGTTCAATATTGAGCCTCGAGCTCCAGAATCGTATTTTGCTCAAAAGATTGACTATTTGAAAGACAAAGTTCACCCAGCTTTTGTGAGGGAAAGACGTGCTATGAAGGTTTGCTTGTTTCCATCTTTTTTTGTGTTGGTAATGTTTCCTGTTTATTTCTGTAATTCTAAAATGCATAATGATAAGAGGTGAATGGGTATCCGTGCTGCTTTGCACTGCGAACATGGAAGAACAGACCTGATTAGATGAACACAATTTTTTCTGTCTTGTCTTGATTTTAATATTGATTGTGTATTGTCTAAAGCGGGAAAAGCAGTAAAAAAGATGTTTTACATTTCATCAGCCCAAGCGCATAGTATTTTTATTTTTATTTATTTTGATAGGCAATGATGAAAATATATTAAGGGAAGAAAAATATTACAAAGAAGCCTCGGCCAACATAGCAAAAGGGCACGTATAAAAGCATTAAACCACAAAACAAGTTACAAAGTGAAAGCTATGAAATTAGAAGACCTATCAACCCCTTGCTTAGCTAAAGATTCAGCAAAACCATTTGCCGTCTGCCCAACATGAATAAAACTCACTTGAATTGAAGATGATAGAGCTCTAATCTCATTCAAATAGAACTGAAATTTCCAAGGAAACATAGCTTAAGAAGACACCCAAGATATAACATTAAAAAGAATTACTCCCAACCACTAGTCTTGACCGAAAAGAGGATGAAGTGAAAATCCGAATAGCTTCTAAAATAGCAACAGCCTCAGCCTCATTAGACTCCATACAACCCACATGCTTTGAGGACAAAGCCTTCACTGTTGCGAAGCACCCCTCCAATACCCGATGGCCCAGGTTTTCCCCTAGCTGCCCCATCCACATTGAACTTAAGCACACCTTCAATAGGAGGAGCCCAGGAAAACACCTTTTTCATTTTCTTAACCCCACAAAATAGAGAGGCTTCCCAAGTGCATAGTATTATTTATTGAAATGTTCCAACCATTGCAGTTTAGGATGGTGCATCTGTGCTCACTATGAGCTCTGCATGATTTATGTTTATTTTTAATTGCTTCTTGAGATTTCATGACTCTAACGGTCCTGAGCCTTACTTTTTATCTGTAAGATGATGGTTGTCTGACTGAGTTATATTCTGGTCATGCAGAGAGAATATGAAGAGTTTAAGGTTCGAATCAATGGACTGGTTTCCATGGCGCAAAGGGTTCCTGATGATGGTTGGACAATGCAGGACGGAACTCCATGGCCTGGAAACAAAGTGCATGATCATCCGGGAATGACCCAGGTGAGGATATTTTGTTCTCACATACAAATATATAGTATGTCTGCATGTACAAGCACAAGTTCCTACTGCATAGAGTGCAATATGACTTTCAGTGCATCCAGATTACCGAAGTTTGGAGTCCAGAGCTATGCAGTTTTCAAAATCTATTGTTGCAGCAAGGAACAGTGGAGGTAAAGGAATAAAGAGGATAAAAACCATAGCTTTTAAACACTTGAGAACGGAATAAGAGGACGGAAACCAGAAAATGGAAGCTTTTTCCTGTCAATAAACACATCGACCAAATTCTATTTGATTTGTATTACCTAGGCAACTCAGTGTAACTTTACAGGAGGCATTTGGTCCTCTCTAGTCAAACATGGTTTAGGTTGAGCCAAGTTTCCTAATGCTGCAAGCTCTTGAGTTTTATCTGCTTTGGCGTGTAACAATCGGACAAGTAGAAACGACCAAATAAAAAATATAGAATAGAATGTATTTTCCTTTTACTTTTGTTGGAAGCTTACCTCATCTGTGGGTTTTTTGCATCCCATATGTTGTTTTTAGGTGTGTTTAGATGTGTCCAGCTTTTGGATAAACTTGGAAAGTCGTTTGGATACTGCTATTCTTATCAATATTGACTGTTATTGCTAAAAATGATTAGGAAAAGAGAAAGTAGAAAAATGGCACCCCACCTTGTGTGGTTTACAAATCACATCTTAACAAAAATGGATAACAATCTCCTGCCAGTTTCTCTTGAAGCTGATAGTTTGGTTACATCCAAACATGCCTTTGTTTGTAGAAGTTCTATTATAAAAACTTGCAATAAAGACCTTAAACAAAGTTATGAGAAAACACATAATGGATTCTTGAGTTAATGAAAGTTTGGTGGATTCTTGAGTTAACAAAATTTTTTGCAGCAAATTTGGTTGAGTGGAAGTAGAACTCACAAAGTTGACCACAAATAGATGGGATATGGCTATGATGATGATGATGATTGTAAAATATGCAGTGACACACAGGATGCTATTTCCTCAACATAGGTCCCATGTGCATCAGTGTCCAGTTGTTCACTGACTAAAAGCTGGAGAAGGAAGAGTCTTGTTTTTATCAATTTAAAATGTTATATTTAGACTTTAAAATTTTCCATGGTGCTTCTGAGTAGCACAGCCTAATTTCCTTCTTCCTACTATGGCAGATGGTCTTTTGTTTTCATTTTTCCAATCTTTTCAGTTATCTTCTTTATAGAGAATGAGGAAGAAAGGGAGAGAAACAAGAAAAATAGGAAAAGAAAGAGTAACAAGAGGCATAAAGAGTGAAGAAAAGAGAATTGCTGGAAAAACTAGGGCTTGTTGTCCAATGTGTGCTGTGTGGCAAGAGCAATGCTTTTATATTAATGAAATTCTGTATATTTACTAGTCATCCTCCTACTTTCCAAAATTACAAAAATTCCCTGCAGCTCTCCAAAATTATAAAACAGTCCCT
Organism: Persea americana; assembly: GCA_029852735.1. Classification (NCBI taxonomy): domain Eukaryota; kingdom Viridiplantae; phylum Streptophyta; class Magnoliopsida; order Laurales; family Lauraceae; genus Persea; species Persea americana. The sequence goes on from CM056813.1 coordinate 74,110,038, forward strand.
GTGTATGAAATTCAAAATTTTCTTGACCTCTCAGTTCAATTCCACCTCCCTTTCATTTGAAGTTGCTGGAGATGAATGAATGCATTTTAAACTAAAGTTGTTGCTTAGACTACTATCTAAATGAATGGGTGGCCTTAGACTGCCTGTGGACTGCATTTCCACAAAAATAGTCAATTACTAAAGTTGAGTAATCCTTTTAGCCAGATACTGCGACTTTTTTATACATGTTTTGAAGATATGCTTTTATATGTGCTACTAATCAATATCAGTTGCTTTTGTTCTTGTTATTTCAATGACCTACTATTTATGCTTTTTATTCACCAATTAGAGTGAAAAGTTGTTATGATGTGCACCAGTATATTTCATAGCATTCCGTGTTTTTTTTTTTTTGTATGGTTGGGTTGGCAGTTTTTCTCGGGCCACAATGGTGTTCATGATAATGAAGGAAATGAGTTGCCCAGACTGGTGTACGTTTCTCGTGAGAAGAGACCAGGATTTGATCACCACAAAAAGGCTGGTGCCATGAATGCTTTGGTAGGTTGATCTTTCAATATCACAATGTTTATTGTTTGAATGATATGATGTTTTTGTTTTCACCTGCGTTGCTGATTATTTTTGGCTGATTAAAGGTGTGGGTATCGGCAATCATCTCAAATGCTCCTTACATTCTGAATGTTGATTGTGATCATTATATAAACAATAGCAAAGCTCTAAGAGAAGCCATGTGCTTTATGATGGACCCTATATCTGGGAAGAAGATTTGCTACGTGCAGTTTCCTCAAAGATTTGATGGGATAGATCAGCATGACAGATATTCAAATCGTAATGTTGTATTTTTTGATGTATGTATATGGAGATTCAAGCATTTGATCCTATGCTTTCTCTTGGTTTGGAAAGGTTAGTCATATTTGCTTATTTCTAACATACAGATAAACTTGAAAGGACTAGATGGAATCCAAGGGCCCATCTATGTTGGAACTGGCTGTGTCTTCAGAAGGCAAGCACTTTATGGCTATGATGCTCCTGTCAAGAAGCCCCCAGGAAAGACATGCAACTGTTGGCCAAAATGGTGCTGCTTGTGTTGTGGGTCTAGAAAAAAGAATGGGGAGAGCAAGATGGGGCAAGAGGAGAGGAGGAAGAAGAAACAATGGGAGGCATCAATGCAGATCCATGCGCTTGAAAACATTGAAGTGCCAGGAGGTGAGTTGTATCTATCCTTCTAACGTTTCTAGATGGAACAGGATTATGTTTATACCTTCCATTATATCTTGCTGCTTCTGTTATATAAGCCTTTGTCACCCTACCATTATGCAAGATTATTAATTTCCAGGACTAATTGAAAGTGCTGATTCCACGCATCCTATATGTTGGTGTCTGCCATATCAATTGATTTCTGACACATACCCTTTCTCATGCCATTGAGATTAAAGAATCCATATATTCTACAACAATGACTGTATTTACAGGAACAGACAACAAAAAGTCACTTCTTATCCCCCAGGAAAAGCTCGAGAAGAAATTTGGACAGTCTCCAGTATTTGTAGCTTCCACACTAAAAGAGGATGGTGGAATAACTCAGGGTGCCAGTTCTGCTTCACTTTTGACAGAAGCGATTCATGTCATCAGCTGCGGTTTTGAAGAAAAAACTGAATGGGGCAAAGAGGTAAATTGATGAGTTCTTGAATGCTTTCATCTCTATAACACTCTTCTTGTTACTGGTATGCTAGTTTCAGTTATTACACACTGGTCTTGTTGCTTTTATTAAATTTTTGTCATGCTTGACCAGGTTGGTTGGATATATGGCTCAGTTACGGAGGATATTCTGACAGGCTTCAAGATGCATTGTCATGGCTGGCGGTCTGTGTATTGCATGCCTAAAAGGCCAGCATTCAAGGGATCTGCTCCTATCAACCTTTCTGATCGTCTACACCAAGTTTTGAGATGGGCTCTTGGATCTGTTGAGATATTCTTAAGCAGGCACTGCCCAATCTGGTATGGCTATGGATGTGGTTTGAAATGGTTGGAGCATTTTTCCTACATAAATTCAGTCTTCTATCCATGGACATCTATTTCCTTGATTGCTTACTGTTCCTTGCCAGCCTTCTGCCTTCTCACTGGAAAGTTCATCATCCCAGAGGTATGTGTTTCTGCTTTGGTTAAAATGACAAGCATTCTTGTGAATACTGACCACCTCGAACATTTCTCTGATTGCTTAATGTTTATCCTCAATGGCAAAATTGTCATCGACGTTGAATTCCTATCTTCCCATTCTTTTGTGGGCTTTATGAACTACTACCATGAAGGATAACTTTTATTAATCTTGAACTCTAGATCTCCCTACCACATCACAGCCAGATATATCCGAAAAAAAAACCATAGAATCTAAGACTCCTAATGAAATTAGGAAACTAATCAAAGATTCCTTGAATTAGAAAGCTAGTCTTAATTACAATTCATTTAAGAAACAAAATTAAAACAAATCCTAGACTTCTTTGGATCCCACATATGGGCCACGGCTTCTTCACCCATTACCTTGCAATTGCCACACTTAGTACCTCATCCTCAAGAAGGGGCTGTTTCTGGTTGTCTAACAAATGCATGAACCATTTCAAATGGCATTCCTTCAATTTGTCTTGTATCAGAGCCATCTGTGGATTTCCTCTTCAATATCGCACTGGAAAATAGGGGTTTCCAAACTTAAAGAATTTTAGAGTTTCATCTAATGGTTCTGCAAGTTCATAGTTTTCATTGGATAATTAGTAACAACTAAGGACGGGATGGAAGAGCCAAATGATAATCATATCGAGTGAGTGTTGCTAAGCTAACTGGAAGGCAAACATCATGTGACATGAAAGATCCAACTCATAAGGGACTTTGCCCAGTTTCCCTAGCCAGATTTCAGACTGGACCACTCACAATCATTGCCACTGACCTTTTCTCCTTAACCATTAGGTGTGGTGTATCAATGCCAGTGTTACTCACTTGATGAGTAACTCGTATCAGATTTGAGGGTCTGTGTAATTCATCAATGAACGGCTTGAATCTTGTTTGTGAAATCCAATTGGTTTGCCATGGTGGATGTGAAAGCAGGGACGTACTATAATGTGCAAGAACCCCAAGAGGCCCACCAAAAAGAAAAAATGCCAAATGTGTGCTTGAAAATTTATGGACTCAGCATCATTTACTGATTAGTTTTAAAGCTTGCAAGTTTCTTTTTTTTTACTTCTTTTCTTTCACATGCAGCTCAGACGAAATTGCTGCTATGTGTACAGATTAGCTATTATGCCAGCATAATCTTCATTGCTCTCTTCATATCCATAGCTGTGACGGGTCTTCTTGAGATGAAGTGGGGGCATGTTCAAATGGATGAATGGTGGAGAAATGAGCAGTTTTGGGTTATTGGTGGTGTCTCCTCACATCTCTTTGCCCTCTTCCAGGGTCTGCTTAAGGTTTTTGGTGGGGTCAATACAAACTTCACTGTAACCTCCAAAGGAGGGGGAGATGATGAAGGCTTCTCAGAGCTGTACCTATTTAAGTGGACATCATTGCTGATACCTCCTATAACACTGCTGATAATCAACATAATCGGCGTGGTGGCTGGGATTTCAAATGCCATCAACAATGGCTTCGAGTCTTGGGGCCCCCTGTTTGGGAAGCTGTTCTTTGCTATCTGGGTCATCCTATACACCTCTATCCTTTCCTCAAAGGAATGATGGGTAGACAGGACGTCATGCCCACCATTGTTGTTGTGTGGTCTATCCTTGTAGTGTCAATCTGCTCACTTTTGTGGGTTCGGGTCAACCCGTTTCTCGCAAAATCAGGAGGACCCATACTTGAAGTTTGCAGCTTGGATTGTGACTAGAGATTATTATGTTGATGGGTTTACTCTGTTAAAGTAGGTTGGGAGATTGTGGAAGAATGCAATACAATGGTTTTGCATGACACAACAATGATCCATTGCAAGGGCAGAAGGGAAAGATGAAATAGGTGGTTGGTTAGTGCAGATACAAGTGGCTGGACCTATATCATGATTGATATTTGTTTTGCTGGTCCTTGTTGATTTTTTTATACATATATATCATTCTTCTTCTTCTTCTTCTTCCAGGTTGGGTCGGGTAGGTTTATTTCAAAGAGTCAGTTGTCAATCTTATTACATGAGAAATATTGGCTAGTCAAATATGTTTGTTTGTTGGATCATATATTTATTCCCTTCTCAATAAGGGATTCGGACTCTCTTGTATGTCTGTAATATGAACAGGGTTTGTGTGTGTATTTTGTGCATATGTGTGGCAATGGCTCAAATGATGATAAAGAGGATCCTTCATTTCAGACTTTCAGTGAATTAAGAGTTTCTAACCTAAAGGCTAAAAGATCAAGCGCCATGCTATTTCCAACCCTCAAAAAATTAATATCAATGTTTGTATGTATATTATTACTTTGTATTTGGGTATGGAACCAAGTGGATCTGCACCCAGTTATTATCAGGCTTGACTGTAGGTCTGGACCCAGGGTAATTAGCATTTTGCCTGTGTCTATAAAAGGTCCATACCAGATTTTTGAGTCGGGCCCTTTGGGAAACCGGGTAATCTGGGGTCCATTGACCTTAAGTGACATGGACCGAGCATGTGTTTTGTGGGTTTCAGTTGATGCATTAAAAACCAAAATACTTGGCAAAGTGGGCAACTATCATGCTATTCATCAAGCCAAACAACTCAAAAACCCACCCTGCCCCCTTGGTTTGTTGGATTGGTGCATAATCAGGACGCCAATCAGAAGTCTGATCAATTCATGGGAGCTATGGGTTAGTGTTTGAGATGACGGGTTCTACTGTTGAGTAGGGATGACATCTGGAACACAAACACAAGGTTCACAAGATTCAGGAACTCTTTTTTTCTGTTTTTCTTTTTTTCTTTTTTTCTTTTTTTTATAGCCTTTTTCTTGGAACATGTTCTCTTCCAGCATCTACTTTTATGATGCCAATTGTACAGGCATGTACAGAGAAAGCCCGTTGGTGTTTACAGCCCTGGAAGATGCATTGACAATTTGTTGAAAGAACTGAGAAATAAGAGACTATTAAAAACCTTATATAAGTGGACTGTGGTAACTAAAAAAGGCTGTAAATAAGGTTCAAAGAAAAGGTGAAGCTCAAACTTGATTTCAAAAAGATCAGATAAGGCTTTTGGCGATGGCAATGATGAAGATGATGATGAAGAACTGCAAATAAGGTTTATTTTGGCTTTAGGTATACCCTCTTGTACTGCTAAGTCTTTTCATCTATTGAAAGTTAACATTAAAAAAAATGATGAAAATGATGATAATTCGAGTGATGATAATCTTTCCATCATTGCTATGTCTGGCAAATACTCATTTTTGCATGGATCAGATTAATAACAATGGACCCCATGATACAGTAATTTGAGACGAAAGAATAAAATTTAGATAAGAGGAATGTTCATGTGCATCCATCCCTAACCATAGGGTGAGGGACATTTAGGTGGCTTTCCCTCTTTGCATTTGCATATGATATTCCTCTTCCATATATGACCATGTATGACCTTTTTCTCTTTTGTACACGAATATTTCCAATTATTTTAGTGCCCATCACCGTAAGAGATGGATGCACGTGAACATTTCTCTTCGGTAAATGGTTGACAAAAAAGAATAAAGAAAAATGAATCTTACAGAGGCCTAGTACCGTGCAAGCCAAGTACATGTTCCTCTTTCTGGGGCCACTTGGGTCCACCAGCAACCACAATAAATTAAAAGTTCACATCATGGATGAGGTTTGCTCAAAAGTCTTCCTTGCTGCATGATGAGCTATTAATTTAAGAATGCCCATAGATTTGAGTGTAAACATAAGGTGATTCAATCCAAATGTGTATATTACCCTGATCAAGATCATGGACCACTGCCAATACACAGGGTAAGCGAGTCCACAGAGATTGGATAAACTACGGGTGGGCCCCATAAACATTGCATGTGCACGTTACTCTTATATAGCATTTCATCTTCCAATAACAACTCTGCATAAATTCAAAAACTGAAGTGGTAGGTCTGAGAGTAAAACAGCTGAAAAGAAAGAGAAAAAAGAAAAAAGATATCATTGCAAGACACCCATTAGATTATGCTGTCAAACCCACAAACTAAAGCGCGAAATGTTGGAAAATAAACTATTGCAACAAGAAAATCATCTTGACATTACCTTACAAACAAACCACTCGAAGGCCAAATATTATGCAGTTTACACTCTACATCAACTATGCAATTAGAGTACAGTTTAAAAAACAATGTTCAGATTAACGACCAATGATTACAATACATTCAAGAACCGGTTTGCCCAGCGAGTTACAATGAGCCCCACTTTTTAAGGAGGCAAACTTGCATTCACCCGGCTCTTTATACACTATCTATAATTTCTATTTGCCAAAGCTTTTCAATTATTCAACTGGAAGTTGAAAAACTAATGAGCTTTGGTCATTGCTCCTTTACTGTTTTCAAGTCCTGCAACGCTCGCCTTTTGCAAACAGATGTTGCAGATTTGCCTAAACTACGGTCGCTCAATTGTACCTGCTTTACAACAGGCGTGTTCTCCTTCATTTCAGAAGAAAATTTCAAGCTCTCGACTGACTTCAATTTTTGGCTTCCAATTCCGCGGGTTCGTTTCTCTACCTGTACTGTTGAAATCCACATATCATTGAGAAGGCCGCTGACTTCCCCCACTCGAACTTCTAAGTTACCACTTCCAATCAAGTTCGATGTTGCTTCACGGATCACATCTTCAAAGGGGGCATGTCTACTTAAAGAACTGTGTGTGTTGCCATTCTCCTCTTGTCCATCACGCTCCTGTTCTTTACAAACATATGATGCTTTGTTTCTATTGATTGAATCTGTCATTGGACTTGTGATATTAGCAGCTGCATCAACTATGGAAGCCAACTCCCTTTCATGTTCATTACCTGAAACTTTAAAAAAGAACGTGAATGTTAGCCGCCTTGTTAAATGTAAAATCCATTTGTCAGTCAGTAGATAATGACTCCATTGCAGGTAAACAGTAACAGAGCAAAAACACTGATAAACACAATGTTGCCCAAAAGGGAAACATTGACAGACAGCTAGCCCAAAATACGACTATGGGAATGCACTTGGGTGAACATTTTTTTTCAAAATATATTACAACCTGTGCATTTTAACAGTAACACTAAATGCATATAAAATGCTTTGTTATTTCTTAAAAATGAGTTACGTAGTTGTTTTAACATGATGCATAATTGTTGCTACATCATATTTTATTTTACCATGATTATGAATTGCTAGTATTATAATTTGTGATCCTGAGATCAGATAAGCAAAGGGTACTAACAAGGAAAAGTTAACGTGGACAGATTTAATGGATAGACTGTGATTTGACTTGTTAACTTCAGTATAGAAAAAAGGTGAAAAATAGAAAGCCCAAGTAAAAATAAAAATAAAAAAGAAGTGAAAATTTGAAAAGATTTTCAAGAAGATGCATGGAAAAGTGTATTATTTGAAACACTTAAATATGTAAAATTGTAAGAATAGATTGAAGGCCAAAGCATCAAGGAAAGACACGGGCAGCGTGGGTAAAATTGTGATGGCATCAGGAAGATGGGCAACCACTTCAGACGATGTTTGAGAAGCCTACGGAGTGAGACGCAAAGCTTCTTTTCTTAGCCATTTCTTTCATATAGCGATTATTGCAAAGTCATTTTGTTAGACATCATGCTTTTGACTGGGACTTAAAGCTGTAACCAAAAGAAAGACACATAGTAGTTGCACAAAAGATCAAACAGATTATCGAATAAAAATTGCGGCAATCAAGAAATCCCAAAATTTCCTAGAAGAAATCCAACATATTGCAATATTCAAACAAAAAACCACTATGCAGCAAGCACTTAGAAAATCTAAGTGAGTTTTGGATCCAAATGGACCAAATCTGTAAAACCCTGTGAAGCCCTTACCTAGATGCTCCAAAGCAGTCAAAATTGAGGAAGAGTTAGCCCCCACTTCATGTTGCAGAGAGGAAGATGTTTCTGCAAAAACTTGAAGTTCTGTAAATTCAGTAGGATCCTTAAAATCTTCATCAGGACTTGGTGCCAAAGCTACTTTTGGCAGAAATACTCCTTCACTACCAGCAAAATCAAACTCTTGTGGTGAAAACTCCACACTTCCATTAGCACCAGCAACATCTTTGGCATCATCTCTATCAAACTTTCCTTCCAAGATATCTACAATTTCTTTCTCCTCTGTGAACTGTGCCATCACTTCACTGTCCAAACTCTCTTTGAAGTTGGCACTAACAAGCCCTTCTTCAACAGTCTCTTTTAGAGCACTCACTGTGTCTAGTTCTTCTTCATGCTCGGAACTTCCCTTCTCACACATAACATCTTTGGTCTCAAAAGATACTGAAATTTCTAGTCTACTACTGTCTGCAAGGTGCTCTTCTTCTCCTGTTGATACTGGAGTTGCTTCAGCTTCATCAACCAAAGATCCCTCTACCTCACTGTCATAATTTTCATTGGTGCAATCAGTTGATTTACTACTGGGTTTATCAGGTAATTCAGTAACTTGAATCTCTGTACTCTCTTCTGCACATGCAACAATAACAAAAGATAAGTTTCTGATGTTTCCACATAATACAGTAACAGTGATAGTTCTAACCTTCACCAGAGTCTGTAGGAAGAAGAATCTGACTGGATGACTGTTCTTCGAAATTTGTATATGAAGCTGCAAAGAAACAAAAGGTTATATAAGTGCTTGCAGCATTTAAAAAAAAGGTAGAAGGTAGGCCATTGATCTTTTGGCTTTGAGAAAAAAGAATCAACCATGTAAGGATGTACACTGAGTCGCAGTCCAGCTCAAGGTTTGACAGAGTGGACACTTACCAGTTCCACAGGACATTTGTGTGACTCAGAAGAATCAGTAATCACATAGTGGAGTGCTATTTCTCTGGCATTTCTACCCAAAATCAGCATTGACAATTAAAATGAAAATGAAAAATTAGGTAGAAAACCCAGAAAATATTTTCTTATATGACGTTATTTCTTATTTCCATGACACTCCAGATGCAAAACAGAATCAGTAAGCCACCCATTCTGAAAAGAGTATTTAAAACACATTGAGAGACTTGGGAGTACAACCAAATGCACCTTAGTACCTTCTCCACTCTCACCTTCATACTCTGCACCACCACTAGGTGCAAGATAAACAATGCCTACAGCACCAACATCCGCATTCATTTCTTCAAGTCCTTGCACCTCCAATGGATCTTCACGTTTCACAGGAGCAGCATCATTAGACTCCTTGCAATCAGAGTTCTTTATCTCACTTTCTGGATTTTCTTTCTCACTATATTCCTTCGAGTCATTATAGTTACATTCATCTCCCAGTATGGACGCCATTTCCTTGTCAATTGAGTTATGGGCTCTGCATTTCAACTCCTCTTCCATGGCCTCAAAACATTCATTCTCGTGCACCACTTGAGTATAATCACAAGAAAAACCCTCTTTTTTCTCTACTTCTTCATTCACTGTAACTTCTTCAAAGCTGTTATTACCAGGCTCTTCTAGAACCAATTCACTGGATCCTTTCATCTTCTCAGTTTCAGCATGGTCTTTGCAATCAAGCTTCTCGGGAGCAAAGTGTGCCAATACTTCCATCCTATATTCAAGTTCACACAGGGTACCTTCAAAGTCTGATGCTTCTCCAATTTCCTTCCAGAAAGAGTACTCAATTTCTTTTGACCCTGAAACTTCTTGGGCTACCTTACCACTCATTTCTGCCCCTTCACAAATTACAGGAGACTTATTTTCCACCGGGTCCACAGCCATCATAGTTCCACGGAGAGAATTGGCTGATCCCTCTTTGACATAATTTTCACAGCCAAACTGCGCAAGTATTGAAGTACCAGGAACTTCTTCCTGGTTGATACCTAAACATTCAGAAGTGGTCAAATTGAAATTTTCTACATCAAGCCCCATTGCATTGACATTTGGTGATGCATGACTGCCAAATGCTGTGCTTTGTTTTTTGCTGCTCATGCAATCTGTTAGCAAAAGAAATTATAAACACTCACTAACTACACTTATAGTATATGCAACAAAGACAATCCATTTCTAAAAAAAGAAAGAATGAATGAATAGAAAAAGAAGAAAGAACCCATAGAAATTAGAGTACTGTTCATTCATATATTTCAGTAGCATGTATATTCCTTCTAAAAAAATTACTAGTGAAGTTACATAATTTTTTTATCTCCATATAAACAAACAGTTGTATCGTAATTTGTTTGCAATCTCATTACAGATCTTTTTGTGTGCATGTATGCATGCAATTGCATGGGTCGGGGGACATGTTGCTATGTGAAATTTCCCGCAAGAATTCTTGTGCCTATGGGCCTATGGCTACTGTCCATGTCCAACATTAACTTATACATTACAGAGGTTTTCATTGAAGTTTGCCATAAACAGACTAACCACTGACATGTTTGTCTATTGAGCAACTGTGGTTATGATCTTGAAAAAGTATGAATTTAAAGGAGCAACCTGATCACTACCAGGTTGAATTTGTTCAGAAAATAATGTTGATAATTCCACTGTGGATTTGTGAGGTGCAGAAAACTGGAGTCCAAATCAGGTAGGGTACTCACTATAACAAATCGATTTGAGAAGAAAAAGACAGAAAATTATAGATTTGAGATAGAAAAGACAATCATATCATACCTATCCTGAATTCCAATTTCCAAGCTGCCTAAAATCCACAGTTAATGGTACCAAAAAATTTGCATACATCAAACAAATTCTGTGCAATCAAAAGCATGCACTACTAAAAATACATCTTCACTGACCTTGGAACTCTGGTGCATTGACAGATGCAGGAAAAGGAGTGCCTAATGCAAACATATCTACAGTCATCTTATTGGCATATTGCACTTCCAAGGGTTCTTCAGGTTGCAGATAGATGACTTCTCTATTGCAATGGAGGTTCCCTGTCCTGCAGTCATAATTTTCTCTCTTCTTAATTTCTTCACAGTTGTCCTCGTGAAGTAATTGATGGTCTTCAGTGCGCAGAATGTCATCCCTAGTATCTTCATAGCCCTTGTCCTTTGATGTTTTATTCATGACCTCTGTGCATTCTTCCTTCTGTATGTTTTCCATTGTCTTACCTTCTTCATCGCTCATAAAGCCTTCTTCCTGTCCTTTCACCCCCACAGTTTCATCATGATCTTCACACTCAAGTTTCTCCAAAGCAAATTGTGTCACTACTTCTACCTGATGTTCAAGTCTGTTATCTGTTGCATCTGACGCTTCCGTTACTTCTTCCTGAAGGGCAGACTTGTTTTCATTTGTCTCTGAAACTTCTTGAGCCTTTTCACAGTTTGCTTCTGCCCCTACACAGTTTAGAGAAGGTTCATCTTCTACCTCTTCGGCAGTTATCACAGTTCCTTGAACAAACTTAACTGCATCGTCCCTAACATCATGATCAGAAAAGAAAATGGTGGCCTCACTGCTGAGTTCAATAGTGGTGTCGGTAACACGAACTTCTCTGTCGCTCACTCCTGTACAATAAATCAGTAGTCAGGCATAAACTTCCCGTATTGGATAATGCCAAATTCATTAGTAAGGTAGTTAACTATTTTCTAAAAATTTGCCTTGTCCAATGCCCGCATCCAAGGACACTTCTTAATCTACAAATCTGCAGTGCTACACCCTTCTTTAGTAGTATCCAACCCGTTTACATGTACATTTCAAAAAAAAAAAAAAAAATCTGATAGAAATCCAAGAAAAAAGAAATGAATGTATATTTTATTCTTGTTCCTAACAACCATAATAAGCAAAATTCTTATGAGTTTCTATTTACGCAAACAGATTTATGGTATCATAGGTACTTGTGAACAAGAATTTTATATCATAACACATCATCAATGAAGGTTGTATATCTATCTATAAAAAAGTTTTGGCTTGTTAGGTTCTTCGGTTCCAGGTGTCTGACACAGAATCCACACTGACACTCTATACGGATGCCAAAGTAACAGCAAATAAAAGAGCTAGGCCACTGGACTCTAACCATATCCATTCTTTTCCAATGAGAGAATCTTTTTGCACGAGGGCTCTTTCTCATTTCCAGCAAGAGAATCTGCAACTAGGCCTATACTTATATTAGTCTAAAAAAAAAAACAGTTGTGTGCGCCATATCCTATCAATGATCAAGACCACTAATGGGATTTTGCCCCAACTACAGATGGTTAGGGTCCCAATTCTTACTGGATTGAAGTATATTAAACCAAGTACTGATGGGATATGGCTCCGACTACAGATTGATTAAGTCCCAAATCTTCTTAGATCACAGTATCTTAAACTAGGGTCCTATCAATGGATAAGCAAAAATAGAATAAATCAAGAATCCAAGGGAAAAAAATAAAAAATGTCAAAGCAATGGATGGAATTTTCTCCCATTGACAGAATAATTAGGCAAATCAAACAGAACATTTGAAGCAGAACATTCCACTTCCATGGGCTTCTACTAAATACTCACCTTGAGGCTTTGGTGCACCAAGAGGCGAAAATGCACATACGCCAAAAGCAACCATTTCAGCATTTCCGCCAAAGTCCAAGACTTCAGATTTCTCATGAGTGACCGCAACAGAATTTTCAGATTTTTCATGATCGCCATAATTGTGCATAAAAGATTCAGCATTTTCCTTCTCATATGCATCTTCTCCTTCTACTTCTATAGTTGTTGCATTTCTTATCTCAACATTTCCACTGTTATCTTCCAGCTCTGCGTCTACTTTGCAGTCCTGGTCAGCAACTGCTCTGGCTGTTCTAGAAACTTCTTGAAACTCAACCAAAACAATTCCAGGGATGACTTTTGCATATTCTCCATTTTCTTCAGCACCATCAGCATCAGACTCCTTTGAAATGGTTTGAATGCTTCTGCATTCAAGAGAAATTTCTTCAAGTTTTACAGAACCAAGTTCAGGTTTAGACGTCTCACTAAGTTCTGAAATGGGAGTGCAGATTTTGGCCAGACCATCATCTCCCACAACAATCTTGGTAAATGAAGACAGACCATCATCCCCCACAACAATCTTTTGGCCTGATGAAGACTTTCCAACTGTGTTGCATTCTTCCACCACATCAGAGAGATTAGGGTTTGCAACAAAATTTTCAAAGCTTTCATCATCTTCATATTTATCCGACATCACAACATTTTCTTTCTCATCCGCATATCCAGTAATATCTTCCACAATGTTTACATTTCTCTCCTCAACTTCTTTGCAATTGTCGTTCAGCTCCACACCTGTTTTGCAACCCTCTCCATCTACACCTTCCATGATGTTTTCAGGATCTTCTTGAAACTCTTCTGAAACAACACTGTGGATGTTTCTCACATCATCACCATTTTCTTCACTGCCCTTGGAATCACAATGCTCTGAAATGGTTAGAGTGCTTCCATATTCAACTCCACTTATTTCGTTGGCGAAAGCAATTTCCTCTTGAGCATCTTCACAGTCACTCTTCTCTGTATTACCTTTAGAAATTCCTTTGTCATTGGTAATGACTTCGAAGTCCCCATGAATGAGCTCATGAGTTACCTTTTCGGTGGACCCATCAACAACCCCTGCAAACTTTAGCTGATCCTTGTGACCAAAAGCACAATGATATTCAACAACACCCTCAGGTGTAATATGGGTACTTGTTACCAAACTATCATTTTCCAAATTAATCTTTTGGCCTGAAAAAGGATTTTCAACTATTTTGCTTTCTTCCACCATATCTAAAAGGTTAGGACTTGCAACAGAATTCTTAGACCTTTCATCATCATCATATTTTTCATCAACCTCAGCATTTTCTTTCTCATCCACATCTCCAGCATTATCTTCCACACGCTTTTCATTTCTTCCATCAACTTCTTGATTAATGACCTTCAGCTCCATACCTATCTTGAAAACCCAATCCACATCTTCCATGATGGTTTCAGGAGCTTCATGAAACTCCTCTTTGCTGTTGTCTTTTGCATCATCACCATTTCCTTCATTCTTGGCATCACACTGCTCTGAAACAATTCGAGTGCTACCATATTCAACACCACATATTTCATTCAAGACAGCACTTTCTTCTTGAGCATCTTCATGGTCACTCCCCCCTGCAATACCTTGAGTAATTCCATTTTCACTGGGAATGACTTCACAGTCCCCACGAACAAGAGTGACTGTTTCAGCAAACCCATCAATGATACGACCCTTGTGATCAGAAGCACAATGACGTTCGGCAAAACTCTCAGGAGTAGTCTGGGTACAGGATGCCAAACCATCATCTTCCAAATAAATATTTCGGCCCGATGAAAGCTTTTCATCTGTTCTGCCTTCTTCCACCAAGTCTAAGTGACTAGGAACTGCAACAGAATTTTCAAACCTTTCGTCACCACTGTCATATTTACTTAACATCTTCTCATTTCCTTGTGCATTCATGTTTCCTCCATTCTCTACAACAGTCCTTACATTTCTTTCCTTGGATTGTTCACTAATATCACTCGGCCCAATATCTGTTTCACAACCTTGATCTGCTTCTTCTTTGATAGTTTCAGAAGCTTCTTGAAGCTGTCCTGTGGTGTCTATAGCATCCTCTCCATATTCTATACCAGACTTGGAATCAAATTGCTTCAAAATGGTTTGAGTGCTTTCGTATCCAGCTTCAAATTCCTCAATTTCAGCAAAACCAAGTTCAGGCATAGCTGTTTCCACAAGTCCTTTAGAAAAAACGCTACAGACTCCATTTGAAAAACTGTTTTCTTCTTGAGCACAATCATGGTCACTCTCCTCTGAACAGTCGCGAGCAATTCCATTTTGATTAGGAGTGACTTTACAGTCTCCAAGAACTGTTCTTATGAACTTATCACTGCCGTCTGTGAATTCCAGCTGATCCTTGTGATCAAAAGCTCCATGATATTCCACAACACACTCAGGTGAAATATGGGCACATGATGCTAAACCATCATCTCCAAAAGAAACCTGTTGGCCTGATGAAGGACTTTTCATTGTTTCACATTCTTCTGCCATCTCTAAAACATTAAAAATTGTGTTGCCTGCAAAACAGGGCAAATTCGCATTAGCCATTACCAATTTGAGACCTGCAGGGGCAGTCACATTAAATTCAATTAAATGCCCACAGGCATCTGAGATCCTTTTCAGTGCTTTTTTTATTCATGCCTGTGCTTGTGTGGGGTGCCTGGGGGATAAGGTGGTTTAGGTCAGTCCCCTCATCAGGAGAGATTCTTCATAATCAATATTTCTGATTTGCATTCAGAACATATTATCGGTGGCTTGGATCTCACAAACATGTGCCCCTTCTTTTTTTAGGTGAACTTGAATCAAATTGGAACAACTGCTGTAACTAATACGTAAAATATTAATTATGAGATTAATATTCGCAGTTCTCACATTAAAAGCAGACTGGGACAGATCATGGCATGATAGGGCCAAGCAACATAACAAAAAACCAGATAATTTAACTTACCCTGGTTGTCATTCACATCGATGTGTGAGACATCATGGAGGCAAGAAGCTATGGAAACCGGAGTGGCCAGTTGAGTTTCTTTGCCATCAAATTGCAGAAGAATCCCATTGTCTCTCACATGAGCAAATTCTTCAGCTCCTTTCTCTTGATTGTGCCCCAAAGAGTCTCCAAAAATTCTGACTTCAAAGTCAACTTTACCAGCATCTAAAATGGTTTCAGAGGCTTCTCTCGCCACTTCAGGGTCAGCTTCTTGAATCTGAGCCAATTCAACGACCTCATTGAAATTGACTTGGGGAATAATTCTAACATCCTCTGCTCCTGAAATTTCTCTGTCACCCTTGCATGCTGAAACTGCTTCAGTACTTTTTGCAACATTTACAACTTCAGTGTGCCTATGGCTGAGTTCAGTAGGAGTTTCAGTTGTTCCACTCCTAAAGTCCACAACCTCAGCAGTATCCAACCTGCTATCTACCGCTACCATCCCATCAACAGAACTTGGCAGCCCACAATCTGTGCAGTTTCTTGACAAATTTCCGATGTCTGGGTCAAATAAGTCATCTGTTATTGATATTTCAGCAGCTTCTTCATATGCACACATGGAATTTCTCTGGAGCTCTCCTTCCGCAACCTTTGTGAAGCTTCTGCCATGATGACCACTAGAAATTGGACATTTGGATCTCTTTGGCCCTCCAACTGCAGCACCATCTGCAACCAAGTTCCTTTGTTGCTTTCGGCGCCAATTCCCATTGGTGGACTTTGATTGTCCTTGCAGTTCATCAACTGCTTCCAGATCATTCTCAACTATAGTTCTGTTCTCAGCAACAGTTTCTTCTGTAACTTCAGTTTCATTGTCAAATCCAGTTCCACACTCGGCAACAGAATCCACTACTTCTAAGATTTTGTTCCTAGATCGCTTCCGAGGCTCATCTTTTGTGACTATTTCATCCTTCTCCATTTCTGCATCTTCTGCAACAGAAACTGCAAGCTCTGGGACATTGCGCTTTGACCGTCTTACAGCCTTTTCTGGTTGAGAATGCATCTGAGTTGCTTCGATCTCACCATCCTTAGAGTTTTTCCTAACTTCCCACATAGTCTTCACCTTGCTCAGATTCCTTTTCTCCTCTCCATTGCCATTAACAATTTTCTCCTTGTCAGTTTGCAACTCAGTTCCTTTTCTAGTCCTCCGCTTTTCCACAATGGGAAATTGAGTAACATCATGCACTACGGATTTTTGAGAGCAAGACCTCGTAGCTCTAACCAACTTCTCCTGTTTCTCCATGATGGGCTCATCACTTTCCATCTTTCTTCTCTTCGCTCTAGTTTCTTGAGCTTCAACCATAATTTTTGAAGGAACTCTGGCCACTTCATCCTTTGGCATTTCTGTATCTGCTGGAGCAGAAACTGCAAGCGTTGAGATATTGCGCTTCGACCGTCTTGTGCCATTGTCTGGCTGAGCAGGCATTTCAGCTAATTCATTTTCTCCTCTCCTGGGCCCAGATTTCTTCTGATCTCCACCATTCTCACAATCCTTGTTTGAGATTTCACCAACTCCCCTCATAGCCTTTGCCCTGCCCCGCTTCTTTTTTTCCTTTCTGTCACCATTAACATCTTTCTCCTCATCAATTTCCGATTCAGACCCCTTTCTCATCTTCTTCTTTTCAACAATGGGGAATTGAGTAACATCCCCCGCTAACAATTTTTGAGCATGAGACCTTGTAGTCCTAACCAGCATCTCCTGCTCTTTCTCCACAATCTCATCGCATTCCTTCCTTCCACTCTTCACACCAGTTCCTTCAGATCCAACAGTGCTTTGTAATGCAACTCTGCCCACTTCACCCCCCCGCCTTTCTGCGTCTGCTGGAGCAGAAGCTGCAAGCTTTGAGGCATTGCGCCTTGACCTTCTCATGCCCTTGCCTGGTTGAGCATGTATTTCTAATTCATTTGCTTCAACTAGCGGCCCAGATTTCTTCAAATCTCCAACATTCTCACCAAACCTATCTGAGCTTTCACCAACTTCCATCTTACCCATCACCCTGCTCAGCTTTTTTTTCTCCTCTCTGTCACCATTAACATCTCTCTCCATGTTAATTTCTGACTGAGACTCATATCTAGTCTTCCTCTTTTCAACAATGGGGAATTGAATAGCATCCCCCACTAATGATTTTAGAGTGCGAGACCTTGTAGCCCTAACCAACATCTCCTGCTCTTCCTCAACAGCCGCACCACGTTCCTTGTTTCGTTTCTCCATACCATTTTCTTCATCTTCAACAGTGATTTCCACTGGAACTCTGCCCACTCCCTTCGCGGAAACTGCAAGCTTTGAGACATTGCGCTTTGACCGCGTAATGACCTTGTCTGGCTGAGCATCTATTTCAGTTAGTTCATTTGCTTTGCCGGGGTGCCCAAAATTCTTCCAATCTTCTTTAATCTCTCTGGCCGCATTCAAGCTTTCACCAGCTTTACCCACAGCTTTCACCTTATTCGAATTCCCTTTCTCCTCGTTCAATTCAGACTCACACCCATTTCTAGTCTTCCTCTTTCCAACAATGGGGAATTGAGTGACATCCCCCACCAGTGATGTTCGAGTGCGAGACCTGGTAGTTCTAACCAACATCTCCCGCTCTTCCTCAACAGTCTCATCACTTTCCTTCATCCTACTCTTCACTCCATTTTCTTCAGCTTCGTGCCTGATTTGAGATGAAATTCTGCCCACTTTTCTCTTGCCATGGGACAGCTCCTCATCAGGAATCTCATCCTGCAAAAGGAACCTAACTTTCTTGGGTTCTCTGGGGACGGCCTTCGGGTCCACCAGATCTAGTTCTGCAACTTGCACAACCCGTTCTCCGGATGAACCCTTCAAGCAAGAAGGGTTTCTGGTTTTGATCTCTTTTTGGGCCTGTGCAATTTCAAATTTTTGTCTCAAAAATTCTATCCTCATCTAATTCTCATCTACAAAGATTTCAATGTGAAGAAGAAGAAGAAGAAGAAGAAGAAGAACCTGGTTGAGGAGGGCAGAAAGAGCATCTGCCATCTTCAAATTGGTGCCATTTGCAGGGAGATTGTGCTTTTTGCATAGTGCTTGAAGTCCTTTTCTTGTCATGCTGTGAAAATCCATGTCTGCATCCAAAGAAATAAAAATTGGTAGAAGAAATCTGTCTCTCATACACCAAAAATGAAGAGCAATTGAGTAGAAGATCTATGCAAAGTCATCACATCACATACCTCATGGCTGAGAGAGAGAGACAGATTATCTTTTGCTGTTCGAAAGAAGAATGGAGGGGGTTATAGCATAGGGGTTATAGCATATTGCCTTTGAATATGGAAAACAACTTAGGTGGTCTGAGGTTCCATCCAAAATTGTCGAGCACCATCCAAAATTCTTGATTAGATGATATAGTAGGGTCCCATCGTGGTGGTTTTTGCACATATTAGGAAATGGATACGACTTATCTCGGCCGTAAAAAATATGACAGTAAATTTGGCCGTTCCAATGTGACACTAGTGCAACATGAGTTTGACCTAAACCAGTTTTACGAATTCAATTTGTAAATTCAAACCTTTCAAAATTGGGGTGCTCTAGCTCACCGTAGGAGATCTTAGTTTAGCCTGACATATTAGTGCAACGGTGTCTGATATTATGTACTATTGAATTGATTACAGAACTGTTATAGGAATAATTATGAACAATTACTAAAGCCATATGACCATTGATCACAAGTTTTAAAGGTTATCCATATAAAAAAAAATGTATTGTTTTGGTAATTAGTGTTTGATTTTGATAAATGTTTTAGATTCATGTACTCCTAGTCAATGAAAGTAGAAGTTGATGATACTTTGGCATAATTACATTGTATCTATTGTAGCATGCATAACGAATACATATGTTCATCTCATTGCCATGTTTGTTTTGTTGTGAAATTAATGATTCTTAACCATGTTCATCTCGTTACCATGTTTGTTTGGTGGAGTAGAGATTGTGTTGTTCTGTATAACAAGTCCCACGGACCACTGTAACTATTCCGCTTGGCGCGCTTCAATGTGAGGGCTCGGTGGATTTGAAATTTGAAATGGGAAGTTGAATGGTTCGGTGGTCTCGATTCAAAACGGTCAGAAGTGCACCGTTGAAAGTGAAAGCAACCGCTGACGGGGCACGAGTTAACAACATCTGGACTCGTTGTCAGACTCAGGACCACATCCACGATTTAGTTGTCTCGCACCCAGCCACTTTGGCCCCTTTAAAATTGAGAGTCCGGAGGACCCCATGAACCCGGCCTCATTTGGCACTTTATTATTTTAGTAAAAGTAAAGTTTTTCGTTTTTCGGACAAGGGTTTATATCAAAAGTACAATTTTTCAAAATTCCTTCTTATTTTTCAAAAAAAAAAAAGAAAAGAAGTAACATCATTTCTTTACTAAAAGACAAAAAAACTTCATTTTTCTATACAAAATGTTAAAAAGATTTTATATCAAACAACTAAAAATAAAATATTATTATAAATCATTTATATTTTATTATCTCTTAATTTTATGCTTTACTTTATTTTTATTTTATGGTAAAATTACCAAACGGGCCCAAAATCCCTAGTTCTGAAGTCTGAGCCCTATATGGTTGGATTGTGCAGCCCATTAGCCTAGATCCAACTCAAAACTCAGATTGAGTTAAACCCAACCATTTAGGATCTTATTGGATATTTATGCGAGTGCCGTGGAAGAGAAGGTCGCTTTTCTGCTTTAGCAACACCACAATCCTATCCCCCTAGGTACCATTGCTGGCGTTGAAAAGGCACTAGTTTTAAGGTATTTTGTAGCCATATGATGATGCACCAAACACTCATCTTCTTTAATGCAATGAAAACTGCCATGATCTTTCCCCAATTCAATGGATCTCTGCCCTGCACAAACGCACCCTATGCCTTATTTTGGTAGGCTTATCTAGGTATTGTGCCCGCTCATCTTTGTTCATAACAAGGGGATGCGGCCCAAACTAACCAGTCTTAAAAATTCATCCTCACTGGGGGAGACGAATGCAGCCCCGTTGATCACCGAGTTCTAGCAGTCAAACAGAGTTTGAGACTTGGCCGAGTTATTTCTGAGTTTTTGAACTATGGATCTGGGCCATTTGTATCCAATTAGTCCAAGCAGCCCATTTAATCTTATGGGCCTCCCCTAGGAAGTGCACATGCATGTGAAGGAAAATATTTGATATAAATACAATTGAAAACACATAATGACCACTAGATTTGTGCATTGGAGGTAGGCTTTAATCTAGTCACAATAGTTGTTTTTGTGTTCCCCTCAATTTCCAGTTCTTTCTAATGGACCTGAGCTTATTTTACCTGTGCCATTCAAAACTCGCCAACTTGTGCCATTTTCATTGGTTAACAACCTTATGAATATAATTACAAACTCTTCATAACAAATCTTTATGGGCAGGCCAAAACCCTGTCCATGTTCTGATACAGCTCGGCCCAGAAGAGGTGTAATTTCAAAATCAAGCACATACAAATCCATACAAAAAAGAAACTAACTAACTGTAGTAATTATTCATCAGTAAGATAAATATAGACAAGAGAATAGATCAAATTCGGGTTTATGAATCAGGAAGTGATTTAATCTCCGTCTTCATCTTCCTTGATGCGCCGCCCCCTTAAAACCTGTTATCTCTTTACAGTGCTTCATGACTTGGGGTAAGACATGGCACTCATCCATGACAGCTCTGATTATACTCTCCCAGCAAACGTTTCCCAGCCGGATCATGATCTGGCAACAGTTACCATCTTCTACGAATTTCTGAGTTTGGAATGCATTGTTTAGCAGTGAGGTGCAATGTGGGGTCAATTTTGTTAGGCAGATTTCGTCCATGTCGAACTCGGGTTCCCGGGCCAATGGCAGGACCCTGTGGCCCATGCGGCTATCAGCAAGATCAACACCGTGAATTGTTGGAGCATTTGGGCCATGGATGGGGGATTTGACCCGGAGCGGGAATTTTACTTGAGGTGCATATTTATATAGGATTGAGGTTGTGAATTAATACTAGTACTAGGTTTCTTGAAACGGTTTTTAGTGTTATGAACACTTAGATGTGTTCCATGGCTTTCACTGTATTTTAATTACTTGTTACTAACCGCTACATGTAACGTGTAGTGCACGAATGTCTAAGTGAGTCAGACCTGAAGCGTTTCAATCACCTGGGTGTAAGGATTTGAAAGGAGTTGGACAAGGACGCTCTAATCCTATCATCTTTAAAGACTTGATGTGTTGGGCCTCCAAGTCTGATTCACATTTTTTTTAAATATTGACAGGCAATCCAACAGCGCCACCTTTGAGCAAAAGTTTTTGGCTCACTCATAAACAGAGCAGGCGAAAGAGAACATGAATGTACATATTTATCTCGCTTAAGATAAATCATAATGGACAAATGGAATTCAATAGCCGATCCACATAGTTGGGACAAGGCTTTAACAATGATGATGATTGTTAGTCAATCCAACAACAAATAGTGGTTGGACCAGGATCTTAAATTGAGTGGTTTCTACTTATTTTTAGTGGACAGTGCCCGTGCAGGAGAGGACACTTTTGATTGGTTTAAACTAATAATATCATCAGCCCTCCAGCTCCAGCAGCATCACAAATTCCAGTGAGTCAAATCTCAGAGGATTCTTACTAAACTTAAGCCAAACATGACCCGTTAACCCCAGCTGAACTTAATTATTTCCTTGGATCCATATCCTATGAGGCTTTAACATAGAGAAAGCCTAAGATAGAGGAGTGAAACTCTACAGTGAACACCACCAAGCTTTTTTAATCATATACCATACTCTATGTACTTGATTTTGGAATTGGATTCAGAACTCAATCTGTCATGGTTGTCGTCTCATTATCATCATCATCATCGTTGTCGTTATCATCATTTTAAGTTGATGCCGAATTCGGATACAAAACAGAGATTTTGCATCCGATCCGGATCCAGATATGGATATAATCTATAAAGTTGGATCCCTCCGGAACCACCTATGGTTCCCCCCTAGAAACGCCCGTTTTGTATCCCCAAGCCCAGATCTTCAGAATGAGATTGTACATGGCCTTCATGGGGCGAGGAGGATGGAAAGGGGTTATGTTTGGATAGGGGCCCACCAAATCTTAAATGCAAAGGATGTGGGATGATTGAGATGGGTCCCCCAATTCAATGACTAGAAAAACAAATAGGTGCAATCTAAGGGTGAGGACTGTCAGGATGAGTGTCGTCAATTGGAATCACAGGTTGACCCTATAGGGCACTAGCTCATCCAAGAACATAGGGATAGAAAATTATCCTACAAGTATGATTGGGATGTGGCTTCTGTAATGATGATAATTAGTGTGCAACTAGACGGCCCAGCTAGAGTTAATCCACTTTGAATGAGCTTTTATTCCCATGAGCTAGGATAAGTGACAAATCCTGGTAACTAGATGGGCCGGCGATCAAATGGCCCTTCCTGGTTTGAGATCTAGCAAGTTTTGGTTCGCTAGGACCCGTTTGTTTGCACAAAATACGAATTAATGGTTAAATGAGCTCCACCAAAGGATTATTAAATAGGTGAGACTTTCCCAAGTTTGAATTAATAGGTCGTGACTTGGTATTGATTTCCAATCTTCCGTTGGTTCAATTTCCATTAAAGAAGAGGTTGTTTGGTGGTCATTTTTGGATAATCACTTTTGATTCTTCATTTTTAACCACTTACTAAACTACAAAGTCCTAAAATTCTAAGGAATTCGAAACAAAGAGGTTCTAAAGATATTTCAACACTACTCGGGTTTTTGAGTCGACCCATTGAGCCTCTGAGTTTAACTGACTCATTTGTGCTTGGATTGAGTTGATTTTGGGCTTTTGGAATGATGCTGATCCCTTGTTCTTAATTCCTTTTAAATGGTGTATTATAGTTATGTTACTATTAGTGCCTTATTGAACAATAAAAGTTTTAGGCTCCAACACCACACTGTAATACTTAAAAAACAGAACCTTGGAAGAGAGAAGCCTACACACTCTCTTGAGCATGTGATTTGCTTGCTGCAAAATAGTATTGTAGTTTAAAGACAAATCTTTTAGCCATCTATCTAAATCCTACAGCGGATGAGCACTTTATCAATTAGCCTGCGGGCTCAACTCATCTTTTGACCAATCAAGGAGCACATGTATATCAATCTGCCTGATTTTAGGCCAAAGAATGAATGGTGTTTCTCTGCTGACAAAGTAGACCAACATAAAGCTTAAAAAATGAATGGTGTTTCCCTACTGGCAGGCTAGCCCAACATAACCCAATTGAGTGGCAAGATGAAACCTTTACCAGACAAACCCAACCAATTCTGACCTAAGCCCTCAACCAGACCCAACCGGGGTTGAGTAAAGGATAGGACATTAGGATAGGACAACCACCAGACATGAATTCTAGGAATTCTAGTAAAGAAACAGGCCCTCAGTGATTCCTCTAGTCAAGTGACTCGGGTTAGTCCAACCGAATACTCCTTTATATTTGGCATGACCTGTTTGACACACTCATTCCTTCTACTTCCAGAATTTAGGCTGTCCCAATACTTAAATTGACTTGCCTCAGCTGTGCAGTACCTTTTCTCTTGCTTGTTAGCTATTGGAAACCATGGTTCACAAACCAACCAGACCAGTAATTAGGCAGTAGAGAAGCAAATCAAATTACAACTCTCTTGATTCCCCTCTCTAATCTAAGACATGTATTTATACCACATGGGTCAACCATTACATGGGCAACCATCTAATGTAAAAGACATTTCTATATACTTTCATTATCAAAGTGATAAGTAACCCTTAAAAACGTCTCCATGTCTCAAACATTTCCTCTCCTGGCTCCTGGGTGATGGTGGTGCTGCTGGGCAATCCATAGAGCACCAAAAACAGCCCGCTCATTCGGGATGGCGGTCATCGGGCTACATAATTGGTATGTAATCTAATAGTTCTTGACTTTGTAACGCTCTCCTAATGTGGTTTTTTTTTTTCATTGAACTCACATTTTTTATCTATCTTTGGAGGACAGGAGTTGAAGTTGCAGAGCGTTTCACCTACGTTGGCTTTGGTGGGAATCTAGTCACCTATCTCACCAATGTCCTGCATGAGTCCACCGCCACTGCGGTCAAGAATGTGAACATCTGGGTGGGTGCCTCAACCCTTCTTCCCTTGTTTGGAGCTTTCATAACAGATTCCTACTCGGGCCGCTATCATACAATTCTCTTCTCCTCTCTCATCTATGTCCTGGTGAGTAATTTTAGGGCTACAACTATTTCTCTCACTTTTTATCTCTACTGCAACCAATGTGTTACATTATCATTCATCTATATCATCGTTGTTATAATCATTAGCTTAGTCTTATCCCATCAATCTGTTGGTTGCAAAATAAAATAAGCATAATAAAGAAGGGAAACTAGGCTACATGGGTTTAGAAGGAATAGAGGACTTTTTGTTCTCTTTCTTGCACTCTTGGTCCTCTTCTACAAGACCTTTTTAAATGGATGTAGATACTTCATACTAGAGATCAGTGACTATCTCAACATGTGGTCCATGACTCACACTACTTGCATTATTGTGGACAAAATAAGATACCAATAAGAGGCAAACTCCAGGATCATTAAGGGCCTATTTGTTTGCATAAAATACATGGGAATTGAATACATAGGAATTCTTGGTGAAATGAGATCCACTGAAGGATTACTAAAGAGGTGAGGGGTGTAGGATACAATTGGAGATGTAGATATGTTCTTATTAGTGGATTACTAAAGAGGTGAGCGGTCAAGGATATAATTGGAGATGTAGCTAGGATCATATTGAATTACTTGGGTGATGGCTGGGTATTCATTTCCCATCCTCCTAGTCATTCAATTTCCAATAAAGGGGAGGTTATTTGATGGTCACTTTGGATTTTCACCTTTGGTTCTTCATTTTTAACTACTTCTAGAAATACAATCCAGGGCATTCAATTACATGAAACAGACAGGCCGTAAGAGAGTAAATAGGATTCACCCAAGGAGTGGACCCTTGTAGACAGCAACTCCTCACTCAGTGCAACAATTTTGTTCGTTTGAATTAACCTTTATACACAATCTGAGGTTAGCTTTGAGAATTCCACTAATTGATCATGAAGAACCTACATCATCTAATAACCTTACTCACCATAGTGTATGAAAATGATGTTTCATTCTCTCTCTTTCATAGGTTGACAATTGTGCAAAATTTAATTGCAGGGACTTGCTGCAATGACACTGACAGTAGCTATGGCTGAAAGCCAATTCCAGGAATCACTCTTCTTCATGTCCCTTTATCTAGTAGTCATTGGACAAGGGGGGCACATGCCCTGTGTACAGGCATTTGGAGCAGATCAGTTCGACGAGTCGAGTGAAAAAGAGAGAAGAGACAAAAATTCCTTCTTCAACTGGCGGTATTTTGGGCAATCCAGTGCTGCAATGACCGCAATGGTGATGGTGTTTTATCTTCAAGACAATGTGGGATGGACTATTAGCTTTGGGATTCTTGCTATTGCTATGGCCTTGGCACTAGTTCTCTTTTTGTTGGGATGGAGATCATATCGACGACAGGCTCCAAGCAGAAGCCCACTAACTCGTGTGGCCCAAGTCCTAGTGGCAGTGGCTCGCAAGTTAGTTCTTTCATCAACAATTGATGACAATGGTCAGAAATTAGAAAATGGATGGTTTCATATACAGATGGATCCAAGCAGGCCTCTTCCTTGCGCTAATCAATTCAGGTTAACTGATGAAACATTCTGCATTGGTCCTAGATCCTAATCACATAATTGATGAAAACAAATACCAAAAAATGGCCCACCTTCCAATTCCATTTCTATAATTAGATAAGATCATTTGTAAGGATGTTAAAGGATAAATGCTTGCTGTTGGCAGGGCCTACCTTTTGTAAGGTCCTATCCAATTGTTGATATTTCAAGGATCTATGATTCAGTTTTGCACACATCGATAATATAAGTAGAATGTAATCACAATAATCACTTCTAATTATTGCACACAATATAATGCAGAGTTTTGGACAAAGCACCCATCACGAGACAGAATGGAGGCTATGCTCTGACACAAAACTGCAACTTCGCCTTGTTCCCATCTGGTTTAGTTGTTTGATGTATGCAGTGGTCAATGCACAACCCAGCACCTTCTTCACTAAACAAAGCAGCGCCATTGACAGAAAGATCTTCTCATTCATTGTACCATCTGCATCTCTCCAAGTGGCTATAAGCTTAGCAGTCATTGTGACCATACCCGTCTATGATTGGCTAATTGTTCCAATCACCAGAAGAATCACCAGAACCCCATCTGGTTTGACGATGCTCCAAAGGATCGGAGTTGGGTTGTTTCTTTCTGTAATTTCGATGGTGGTAGCAGCTCTTGTGGGGAGTAGGCGGCTCTGAATTGCTAGAGAACATGAGCTTGTGGATCTCCCACACTCAACCATTCCTATGAGTGTATTGTGGATGCTTCAGTACCTGATTTGTGGCGTTTCAAACGTCTTCACCTTGGTAGGTTCGTAAGAGTTCTTGTATGATCAGCTGCCAGATGAGCTACGGAGTATTGGAGCGGCAGCTTTAGTAGCCTTGGCGTAGGAAGTTTCTTGAGCAGTGGTATTATATCAGTTGTGGACAGGATCAACTCAGGATGGCTAGTTGACAATCTCAATCATGCACATCTAGATTACTGTTATTGGATTCTTGGTGGGTTAAGCATTTTGTGGTTTGGTCTGTTTTTGTGTCTGGCCAAATGGTTTCACTACAAGAAAATTGATGATGCACTATCATAAATAGTTATTCTTGGAGTGAGTACAAGTCGTCCTGAATTGAAAGAGCTCTAACCAGTATGTACAGTTTGCTCAAGTTTTTTAACTGTTCAATTATCCAACGCAGTGATGTTGTGTTCTTCCATAGATCATTTTCCTAGTTGATTTGGTATGTATTGGCGCGTGTTAGTCCACGCTATCATACAATTCTCTTCGCTTCTCTTATCTATATCCTGGTGGGTAATTGTACCATTGCAGTGCTATCCTTGTGCTCTTTCCATTAGCATTATCCCATGAAGCTGTTGGTTTTGAACTAATATATATCTTCTACATGACTTCTTTAAATGAATGTAGATACTGGAGAGTATCGCAATTCTCAACACAATGTGGCCATGACACGGCAACTTCTCAACAATACTAGCATTTTGGAAATAAAATTCAATGGAATAGATTTCATCTGAATTATGACTTTTATAACACACAATCTGAGCTTGGCATCATATTTACACAAAAGAGCTCTGTAACTACTTATGAAAAAGCTACATCATATATAAATAATAACAAAATGAAGTCTCAATTTGACATTGAGTAAAATTCTGATTGCAGGGACCTGCTGCAATGACATTGACAACTGCTATGGTTAAGTGTCGACTCCAAGAATCTCTCTTTTTCATATCCCTTTATATAGTAGTCATCAGACAAGGAGGGCACAAGCCCTGTGTACAGGTATTTGGAGCAGATCAGTTCAATGAGTCAAGTGAAGAAGAGAGGAGAGCCAAGAATTCCTTCTTCAATTGGTGGTATTTTGGGCAATGCAGTGGTGCAATTGCTGCAATGCTGATTGTGTATTATCTTCAAGACAACATGGGATGGACCATTGGCTTTGGGATTCTTGCTATTGTTATGGGTTTGGGACTTATTCTCTTTTTGTTGGGACGAAGATTGTATCGTCGACAGGCTCCAAGCGGGAGCCCGTTAACTCATGTGGCCCAAGCCCTAGTGGCAGTGTCTATCAAGTTACAGCTTCCTTCAACAATTGATGATAATGGTCAGAAACTAGAAAATGGATGGATCCTAGAAGGCTTTTCCCTCGCTCCAATTATTTCAGGTAGCTAACTGAACATTTTGCATTGGTCCTAAATCCTAACCATATGATTAATGAACAGTTAGCAGAAAAAAAAAGGTTGATAGTGACACATTGTGAGGGGAAGAGTAATCAAAGATTACTCCCTCACGCCGAAGCTTATAGCACAAAAATTTTCACGTCTTAGTGACACACCAACAGGCATTCACCACCAAAATAGAGAGACAACAATAATTTTCATTCAATTGAATGCTTGAGAGGAGAGGAACACTCATTTGTATAGCCCTTGGAGAATAAGATCACACGTGATGTGACTTGTCCCTACACTACTTAATCTTGTTATGCCGAGTACATACACAAGTAGTTCAGTATTTTGGAAACATGTTTGCAATACAGTGAAACAGTATAACATTAGAAACAGAATTACAGAATGTAATTTAGAAATGTAAATTCACTTACTGTTTGAAGGTAGAAAAAACAGTAATATATTGTTGAAGTTATGAAACCCAGAAATTTGCATAAGAATGTTGTTCAAGGCTAGTGTCTAACACTATATCATTAAGACAAATTTCGCTCCTACAACGGTGCTTACGAGTCTTCAGTAGTGTTTGTCTCTCAAGATATAATGATTGAATACACACAGCAGCAGCACTACAAACTATGTGACAGTCAAACTAAACAGTACAGCAGAACTATTTCTTCTTAACTGTTAATGATGACCTGCAATGTGGCAACAACCAATGGAATGAGCAAAAGGGCATGGACCACTTTGGACACACCCCATTTGAAAAATGAAAATTTTATTAAATAAAATTTCTCCAAATAATTATAAATGGATAGTGGGCCTAGCCAGGCCCGACTTGCGCATGAAGCCTAGGCCTAGGCCCGGCCTAGTGAGGGGCGTGCCCATGGTGGTGACCCCACCTTGGTCTAGGTCCTCCCTATTTCCACAAATGTGGGATGCCCCGGTGTTGTTGTGGGGAGTGGTGTTGGGTTGGGGGTTGTTGGGCGCTCTCATCCTATACCACCAAGGTAAGTTTACCACTTCCTTTTGTTTCCATATTTAATGTGTTCAAGTCGTGGTGTTAGGAGAGAATTTCTCATTCACTTCTTAATGGATTAGAGCAACCCAATACATGTCCTTAATCTACTCATTTAGTAGATCACATTCCCATGTATTCTCACCTAAAAGGATAAGTGGGTCCCACTTTTTTTTTTTCCCTCAAAGGTGACCAAAATAATGGGTTCTCTGGCCATTTTTTCCAACAAGTCTAAGCTATCTAATCCAAAATGATAACTTATCTAGATAAATTTCACCTATCCCTATTCAATCAAGGACTCTAAATATAGAAACAACAAGTTGAATGCTCTGGATAAGATCCTCTGTCTATCTAGCATTCTAAAACAACAAAGTAAAAAAGCATACAAAATAATAATATCTTCTAATTGGTTGTGCAAAGGGTCCCTGGATCTACCACCAACTAACTGTCTTGGCCCTCTTGCGATAAACTGATGGGCTAATGCGTCTCCGTCTGGCCCATTATTTGGCCCAATGGGCCCATGAGCCGAACACCCAATCTGCGGCGTGGGTGCCTTCAAGATATCCACTTTTAGAATGCACTAGATCATTTGCAAAGATATAACAGGATAAATGCTTGTTGTCAGTGGGGCCAGCCTTCTAGAAGGGCCTATCCACTGGTTAATCTTGCAAGGATCCATGCTTCAATTTATGTGCTTCATGATAATGTAAGTAATTAGTAGCATGAATTTGTTACACTAAATCGCTTCTGATGACTGCACACATTAATATTGCAGATTTTTAGACAAAGCATCCACCATAGATTAGATTGAGTGGAGGCTACGCTCTGAAACTCAAGTGGAAGAAGTGAAACTGGTACTTCGGCTTGTTCCCATCTGGTTTAGTTGTTTGATGTATGCAGTGGTCACTGCACAAGCCAAAAACTACTTCACTAAGCAAAGCAGCATTATAGACAAAGAGATCTTGTCCTCCTTCACTGTACCATCTGCATCTCCCCAACTAGCTATAAGCGTATCAGCCATTGTGACTGTACCTATTTATGATTGGGTCATTGTTCCAGTCACCAGAAGAATAACAGGAACCCCATTAGGTTTAAGGATGCTCCAAAGAACCGGAGTGGGGATGTTTCTTTCTATAATCATGATGGTGGTGGCAGCTCTTGTGGAGAGGCGGCGGCTCCAAGTTGCCAGAGAACTCGAGCTTGTAGATCTCCCAGAAGAGATTATTCCTCTGAGTGTACTGTGGATGCTTCCACAGTACATTATTTGTGGAGTTTCAGACGTCTTCATCTCTGTAGGCTTGCAAGAATTCTTCTACGATCAGATGCCAGTTGAGAAACGGAGCATTGGAGCTGCAGCTTATCTTAGTATCTTTGGCATAGGAAGCTTCTTGAGCAGTGGGATTATATCCATTGTGGAGAGGATCAATCCAGGATGGCTAGTTGACATTCTCAATCAAGCACACCTAGATTACTACTATTGGCTTCTTGCGAGGCTAAGCACTCTGTGGTTTGGTTTGTCTTTGTGTCTGGCCAAACGGTTTCGCTATAAGTGAATCGATGATGCACTTAAAAAAACACTCACTGATTTTCCCCACTACTGTCTTGGAATCATTAGAATTCTTCATGCATTGAGAAAGCTGTAACAATATGTGCAGTTTGCTAAATTGTTTTTATTTTATTTTGTTAGTAAGGTTGCAGAGTTTATCCAAACCAATGATATTATGGACTTGCACAAATCATTTACTTAGTGGGTTTGGTAAGTGTTTGCATTTATAGGTGTTCCTCCAGTTGCATGTTTTTGTGGTGTAAACAAATATATTTTTGTTGCCCATTTGGTTTGGTTTATAAGTAAATTCGAATGGTGAAGCCGGTGACATTATGCAGCTTGAATTCATTAAAGTTTAATTGATATTTTCTTACAGAGAGAGAGAGAGAGAGAGAGAGAGAGAGAGAGAGAGAGAGAGAGAGTAGTCTCATTTACAATTCCTAAAGTAATATCACTTGCATCCAACGTATTTATAATGCCGTGATACAAACAAGTCCTAAAACTATTCAGTCTAATGCAAAGTTTTATCATAAATATATTTTCAATCTTGATTTTCTCGAGAGAAAACAGAGAAGCTACATATGAAATATGTTGACATCACTGCCTATGAATCTCAAGTATTCCTAAATGCCTAATGGCCTGTATTACAATTGATGTCAAGGATTCCAGTTGCACTTCCTTTTTGTCCAGAAGTCCCCCTACCAGAAAACTCTGTTCAGATTGCCATCTATTTGAAGCATTTATGTGCATTTTGTTGAAGTGAAGAAATAACGACGACTTGCCAATGCATCTTATTAGACGATGATGTTTCATTTGAAGACAAAAAGATGAGTCACAAATCAGGCACAGGATATGAACCAACATTATCCTGACCCCATTGATCCAAGAACATGAAGCCCAAAATGTAGCTCCAGTGCTGAATTCTCGCAATTCTTTTCCGACCTCCACAACAAATTGAACAGTTACCGCCACCACCCTAATGGTCCCCTTCACAGCAACTCTTCATTTTTCTCCCCAAGCCCATGACCTCATGTTTGCAACAATGAGCACCAGCCAACTAAGTCAATTCCTTAGTATTTAATCCATCTCTGGAAGTTTAATCTATGTGGGTAATTTGCCAAAAGAACAATTGTAAGCAGAGTCTCAAGGAACACATGATCTACTGTGGGACTAAGGACACCTGAACATGCTAATTCACTAATCCCTTTTTACCAAATAAACGAGACCCTTGTTCCAAGAAGCTATAGTTTTGTGTTGGGGAACTCATAATGTCTTCCCCCCTGCTCCCTGCCCCACTTCCCTAAGCTTTGGGTGTGGACATCAAATTTGCAATCACCTTACCAAATGAATCATTGTACAGTACAAATGAATCTTTTGGACCTTCTCTTGCAACTTGAGCCGTGCAACTCTTAAATGTACCGAGCACACTATCCTGCTCCTTTTTTTTTTTTTTTTTTACTTTCCTTGCAACTTGGGTGATCAAAAGGGCAAGTCGTATTAGGGTTCCTCCTTCCATGTGAGAGTCCGAAATTTGATGGTCCGTGATCTGGACATGACCCTCCAAACTACTGCAGACTCATACTTAATTGTCTTGCACTGTACGTGATGGTATGGAGGCAAGTATGGGTGCAAACCACAGATAAATCAATAGTCCATGTTTATGAGAAGCAGATCCCTTGTTTGGACTAACCATGGGGTGACGCGGGGGGGGGGGGGGGGGGGGGGGGTGGTGATTTTTTTTTGTTTTAAGGGGGAGATGGGATGGGCTGATTGGACTCCTCCCCTGCATGTGTCACCCCCTGGTTGGTCCAAACAGGGTTTCCCTGTTTGGACCAAACAGGGGATCCTCACTCATGTTTATGATATAGTGAACTCACAGTATAGCTGGTTGGTTTTGCTCATGTAGGTATTGACAGGGAACATAACTACGGTTTGTTGCATTTAACCTACTGCAGTACAATATAGATCCAACATAAATAAATTTACAAAAAGAATTAACCCAGTACTAAGATTTGCATGCCTAAGTAGCCAGTTGCAGTGCAAGAGGCAGATAACTCCATCCATACCTTCATCAATATTTGCAAACAAATGGAATTTTCTTTTGAAAGATATTAAACTTGTATCTGCCCAAAGTAGTGATCCAAGCATAATTTTGCTTGTAAGTCACCATGACAAACAACTCCAGCAAAAACAAAAGTCCCGATGAACCCTTTCAAACAAGCATAGGTCATTTGATTTCTGTAGGCATCTACATTGTATGTACGCCTGGCAATTTGTGCAATTCATAACAATCACAATCAGCTCACAGCCGAACTTCCTTCTTTATGTTACTTTGGCTTTTGGCGGCTCCAGAACTCATGTTAAGAACCTCAGATAAGATCTCCCAGCTTGAGCGGTGTTCCTCAGGTCTGTCAACATGAACTTGCTGATCAGAATCAAAAACAGATTCTGCCTCCAATGCAACATCATATGGTCCATTGCTGCCTCTGTCACGAATCTCCATTTCTACTTCCTCAAAGTTATGACGCTGTGAGATCTTCAATATATCCCCTCCAATCTCTAGGTCGTCTTCAACTTTTGGACGTGGGTCTGTGGTGGTATCATCGGCTTCCATCTCCCTAGCACGAGGTGCAGGAGATCTCAACACCTCTTGCACATAAGCACGGAAGTTGTTTCTTGAAGGTTGCACCCTCGTGCATAATACTTCTAGAAAATTACTCAAACAACCACGGTTGTAGACATTAAGCCTGTTGTCAGCTTTGTATCGGAAATTCTCATATGTGGTCTGCACAAATTTATAAGCACGAGAAAATTGCAATATTTGATTAGTTCAATGGTAAGTAAAGAAGATGAAACTGAAGAAGAAAGATGACAAGACAGGTTTCAATAATGTATAATAGGAGATTTTGGAGAAGATAATTGGGAATTGTCATTTAAGATCCATGTCATCCTTATCTCTGTTGTATCTGCTGTTGACATAAAGCAAATGGCTGTTACGATTTCAGAAGCCACCAAGATAAATCATTGCCACACTTTGTTTGCGATTAGATTCATACAGGATCTGATTCGATCACATCCTAATTTTTGCTGTTAGAACCTTGACTTAAAATCCACAAATATGATGATCTGATCAGAATGAACTTTGGGCCATTACTAAATCCTAATCCATAGGCCTCTCCATCCATGATCAATGGTCGGCCCTAGGCTGTGCCAACAGCAGTTCATAAGAAAGAAGGCTAACTACTTCATCAGAACTCTAACACACTTCAGAGAAGTCCAATACCTCTCACATCAGAGTGCGTAACACACCACATACTCTCTCTCTCTCTCTCTCTCTCTCTCTCTCTCTCTCTCTCCATTAGAGAAGTGAGGATTTTCAAGGATCTTTTTGAGGGTGGTCTCATTGTGGAGAATGACTACCCTCCCATGATTAGCATGCATCTAAGTGGACCTCAAGACTTTACCTCTCATGGATTGCATGACTTAGCAGATACATACATATATATATATATAGAGAGAGAGAGAGGTGCCACACAAACTCACTAGAGAAGGGGAGCTTTGATAGGGATTCCATGAGCCAGGTAGGTGAAAAACTGAAAATTTACCATGCTCTGATTTTTAAATCCATATAGTGGGCCAGCCATTCAAGATGTAAGATACCATGTACCAACCCAAAAGCTTAAGCTTATGGGTGGGAGGCTCAAACTGGTATATGAAGCTATATCAAATCCATTACTTGGGCGATGTAGGATGTGGGGCTTTCCCAAAACCTCAGCACCCTAGCACTCATTAATTTGCATTGCCCCAAATTTCATTCCAATCAGATTAGGGCTCACCACTGGATTGGCCATCTGTAAAAGGGTCTTAATCGCGTTTGTAATATCTGATCAATCCACCTAGTGCCAACTATCTTTGGGATGCTTGCCACTTCAAATGGGGATAGGTGTTTGTGAAGGACCAAATTGGAATTAGTCGGGCCTATTGTGTGGACTTGAAATGCAGCCCATCTTTTGAAAACAAAACTCTTCTTTTTTTTTTTTCTGAAGTTGTGGTCTATATGGGTAAGTTTCTACCAAGAGACAGATGTAAATTTAGAAGAAACAATTATGGGAGGTGCACCTGTGATCAATCCAGGCCCCTTGCAAACTACCCTCCCCACTTCACCTGCAAAAGCCCCTCCCCTGACCCTCAATGGTGCTCCTTTGACACTCATCTGTATTTGACACTTATCTTACTTTTATTTATCGGTAGATTGAATCACAAGAAAGTGCACTTTATCTAAAGAGTCACAAAGAAATTTGAAGTAGATTAATCAAATATTTGGATGATCTTAGGAACAAGGGAAAAGGACAAATAAATTGACCTGATTAGTGCCTATAAGGTACAAGTGGAATCCAGTAAGACCACCAACAAACCACAGAGAAATGAAACAATAGGCCATGATTATCACTGCTGCAGGAGATTCTTTCATTGCATTCCAGACACTGAAATGATCCTTATCCATGAGAATCTTCAAGTACAATGCTGATACAGAGAACACATATATGCAAAGAACCGTTGAGGAAGAAACAAATAGAAAGAAGTACCGATAATTGCGCTGCACATAAAATAATTGTGGTTAGATTAAGCAAATTCCCATAACCACTACTGAATTATAGACTTGCATGCAGAATATCAAAATAAATAAATAAATAGTTCGACAAAAGATTTGTTCAAACACCAGACACTTTTATTTGTTTATTTAAGGATTAGTAAAGATTAGTCCGCATTAGAGAACATAATAACAAAAATTGCATGGTAAATTGCTGCACAACAGAATCCAAGAGCCTCCAACCTTGGAAGATAAAAAATGATGCTGTTTATGTTGGTTCCTTGCCCCCAAACCTACCAAAATCCAAAGACAAAAAAGCACAAGGATTAGGGATGTCGACGGACCCACGATTATGTGGTACCTGGAGGACCTGACCTGAAGATTCTGGGAAATGGGCCTCTTTTCAGGTTCGATTGATAATAGGGTCTGAGGCCACAGTCAGAGTGCAGTTAATAATCAGGTCCAGATCCAGGTCTCCCAGTTCTAGAATCAAATACATGTATATGCAAGTGTATAGCCTAAATAATGTATAATAGTACATTATATGAGTCCAGACCATGTGAGCGACTATATTAAGTCTCTTCATTCGATATCCCAAGCCCCTTGCAGTCCCCCCTCTTCCTGCACAGAGATTTCTTGTCTGTCTGCATGTCTCCTCTGCAATCAACTGATCAATCTCTTCAATGTAAACTGTTGCTCATCCCAACTAATCCTTAATCCAGGCTTCTCTTAGCCCCTGCTAAAGTCTATCATGGTGTGTTTCAAATGCTACATTCTATAGTAGAACAGTAGCGGAGATTGTTGAGTACATTGTTTGGAATGTGTAGGAGTGGGGGTGTAAGAGAAAAGAGTTTGCCAGAATCTCTTTGGAAGATGTTAATTGATCTTGGGCTTCAGTTTTAAATAGGGGCTGGCGGCATACAAAAGTGGTGCATAGAGTTGAGTATGGAAGTATTTTACGAAGTTTTCAACGAGAAGGTATTGGAGACGTCATCGGGAATTGGAATGGAAATGTTGTTAGAAAGTTCTTAGGGCCTATGGATTCTTCGGATGCCAATGAAGCTGAAGCGTTTGCTCTTCTGATTGAGTGTCGTGAGCTGGTAAGGATAGGAGGGTCTCATCCTCTTATTGACGGAGATTCTTTTTCAGCTATCATTAGGGCTCTAGGAAGGCCACTCATCCTTGGCATATTATGGATTGTGTGGAGGAGGTGTAGGATATGTCAAGAAATATGGGTGCTTCTTTTCTTCATATTTCAAGGGAGGCTAATTCAATGGCGGATGGTCTTGCCTTCTATCATTTTTTATGTATAGATTCTTTAAAAAAAAAAAATACTTTTGTTCCTATTTTAGTGGTGACTGTTGTGTTGTTTTCCCCTTCTTTTTTTTTTTTTTTTCTGGTGAAATAAATTTTTTCTGTTTTTAAAGAAGAGCTAAATCAATCAAATATCAGCCCCACATGCTCCAGTTCAAACTTTAATGCACCAGAACCTCAATCATCCCTGACATCAGATAGATATGAGCCTCCCATATCTGAAATCTGACCCACTTGTACCTAAGAGATATTGTTACCAAGTAACTATCCACTCTCTCTATTATCATCATCATCGCGGCCGCCGTCGTCATCGTCGTCATCATCATCATCATCAAACCCTTGTCCGAACTATGTTGGGGTAAGCAATTCCGCTAGTCCAGTCTATCTCGGTACAAATCCTCAGATAGGTTGCATTTCTTCTTATCTATATTCACATCTTCTTTGGAGTACCCCTTTTCAAATCTATCACTACCCGTATTCTCCATCTCACTTCCAAAATGTCACCATGAATCTCCATAGCATTCTGAAAATGGAATGACATTAACCCAAACACAGCCAAGCACATCTAGAAAGCCACTTGATAAGAGTGCTCCCACATCTAGTACAATGAGAGACCATTTGGAATCACATTCCTCAAACCATGCCAAACACAAAGTATGCAAGTACACATCTAATATCACGCTTGTGCAAAGTATGAAGAGAAGGCTGTCCAAAAGTGCTGATTGACTGGTGTATTGCTTTTATGACTCATATTGAAAAGTGGCCCTAAACATGATTACACTGGACATAAGCATAGAACTAAAAATAGACAATTAGGCGTTTTGATAGCCATACATCATATAATTAAAAAAAAAAAAAAAAAAGACATTTTAATAGCCATACATGATATGATTAGGCTGTAATAGAAATCTATAGCTTTAATAATGTATATTTCTTGAGTTTAATGAAATCCATTCCTCTTCTGAGAGTTGACCAATGAATGTTTTACCATTTTGTTGTTATTGTTTGATCTACTTGTATCTTCCAAGCTGATGTCAATAAGTATCCAAAGGGTTCAGCTCGGATATTATGTGGAGTAAAAGAGGAAATGGAAGAAAAATTGTAGACCAATGGAATACAAAAGTTGGTATGCATTTCAAATAACATAACTGCTGTATTCCAAAGATTGTATCCATACCTGTCCAATGCATTGCCCAACCCATGGACAATGATGATCAAAACGCTCCACACAGTTATTACAAATGGAGCAGTGAGAGCAACGAGGGGGACGATATAGCATGCAAGTATCACAATACTTAATCTTCACAGGAATGCCATTAAACAAAACTTCTTTGGTCCGAGGAAATTGTAGACTGGGTGTTTGTCTCCCACCAACCTCTACCGAAGCTGAAGAATCAAAACGGAACTCTTCCTCTGGTGGATGTGATGCACGAGGAACAATGCCTGGATCTTGAGTTGAAGTAATGAGAAGCAGCACCAGCACCTACATGGCCAAACCATTGAAATTAGAATAGTAAAAATAAGATCAAACAACCACAGTAACTATTTTAGGAACATCAAGATAATTTTATAGAACACAAAATATAATCAGAAAATTGCGCATGCACTGATAGCCCAGTAGCATTGGCACTTAGATTCCGAAGACTGCCCAAGGATCAATCTCTAGGCGGGTAGGTTGATTTCAGTCCCACAAACCGGTTGGCAGTATACCGATCTAGCAAAAAAAGAAAAATGCAAAAAGGAAAAAAAAGAAGACGACATTGCACTGACATTTAGATAAATAAAGGTATGGGAAAATTTACTTGAATAATAAATGCATGCTCATAAACTTGGGCAAATCAAAAAATAAAAATGAACCGGTATAATTCTGTTGTACTGTTAAGCTTCTTTTAACGAATTTCACCATTCAAAAATAAAAATAAAAATAAAAATGAACAGTGAGAGAGCATATGGCTAACCAAAACCTAATTTCAATCTGCATTGACCTGACCCAAACCTGAATTCTAGAAGGCCCAACCAAAAGCTGACCAGAATTCAACTTAACCCAACTTGAGTGATTTTACACCTTTTAATGTTAATTACCTTCTAAAATATACCCAAGCTGAATTCTGAACCCGGATGTAATCAATCTTGTGAATTTCAAGCCAAAGGCTGCCCTCAACTGAAAATGCCCAAGCCAAATTTATTTTTGGGACAGGTCGGGCCAGTTGGGATTGGATTGGGCATGATCCCTTTCTTGTTTTCTTTCTTTATTTATTATTATTATTATTTTGGGTTCAAGGACATACAGAAACTCATTAGAGGAGAAGTTGCATGTGTAAGCTCTATCAAGGCTACACTACAAAAAATTAGGACACCTGAGAACCCCAAAGGATCCAAGGATCTAGAACTAAAAGGCTAAAACACACGGGAAAGACCAAAAGACATACAAACCATGATGTACAGAGAAAGGAATGAAGCAATGGATGCAGAAGATAAAACATTATCCCATAAACCATTGGTACTTGATGTTCCAAAGATCGAAACCAAGCAAAGCTTGATGTTGATCTGGGATTTGGCACCCAAAGGTCAAAGAAAATCGCAACCACAAGGAGAACTTCATTAGAGGAGAAGTTGCATGTGTAAGCTCAAGGCTACACTACAAAAAATTAGGACACCTGAGAACCCCAAAGGATCCAAGGATCTAGACCTAAAAGGCTAAAACACACAGGAAAGACCAAAAGACATACAAACCAGTATCTAAAGAGAAAGGAATGGAGCAATGGATGCAGAAGATAAAACATTATCCCATAAACCATTGGTACTTGATGTTCCGAAGATTGAAACCAAGCAAAGCTTGATGTTGATATGGGATTTGGCACCCAAAGGTCAAAGAAAATTGCAACCACAAGGAGAACTTCATTAGAGGAGAAGTTGCATGTGTAAGCTCAAGGCTACACTACAAAAAATTAGGACTCCTGAGAACCCCAAAGGATCCAAGGATCTAGACCTAAAAGGCTAAAACACACAGGAAAGACCACAAGACATACAAACCATGATCTACAGAGAAAGGAATGAAGCCATGGATGCAGAAGATAAAACATTATCCCATAAACCATTGGTACTTGATGTTCCAAAATCGAAACCAAGCAAAGCTTGATGTTGATCTGGGATTTGGCACCCAAAGGTCGAAGACAATTGCAACCACAAGGAGAACTTCTCCGAGCTTTATTAATCACTGAATGTATCTAAAAGAAAAAGGGAGAATACAAATGTTTATATAGAGATAGGATTCCCTTCAGCTTCCTATTTTGATCTAGTTTCCCAATGGAGAACATATTACATCTCTTTTTCTTCTTTTTTTTTACATCTCTCTCCTTTTTCCTTTTTTTTTTTTTTTTTTTTTTTTGAAATGGTCTTATTACATCTCTCCACTTTCTAAAAATTAGAAAATAATTGAATCCTAAAATAATTAAACTCGGCAACTTATGAATTCCAAATAAAAATTCCATTAAAAATAGAAAAAACTTAAAAACTTTCTAACTAATGAAAATCTTGCCAAAATTAATTCCTCTATGTTTAAATCATCATGAATTAAACTTGGGCCCTACCAGTACCATACACCCATTAGAGACTAAGCAGGGCCGCGGGCCTTCTTCCTTGCGTACATCTTGGGCCTATCGGCCCATGGTCCTGTTGGGCTTATGTCCATAGGTGTTTGCAGGTGAGCCAAGTAGGGATATGGGCCCAACCATGGGCTTTGTATGCATCAGTGGCATCCAGCCACCCACTCCCACTTCTCCATCCACCTCCCCCCAACCCCCACAATCACAAATGGATTTGAAATCACCGAGTTTAACACATCAAATCTAAATTCGCCATTAGATTGATCTTTAAGAAAAACATAACTTAAAAAACCATTAAACTGTAATAAAAAAACCATTAAACTTGGAAGCCCTTAATCAAAGGCTAGTTTGTTTTATGATGCTGTCTTTTTCCCAAACATTAATCTATGGACATCTCCCCTCCCTCATTAAAAGAAGAAGAAGAAGGATCAGCATGCATCCAATTGGACCCCATAAGGACAGGTGTAGAAAACTTATCAAATGCATGCTGTGCAAGTAATCATGATGCAACCGGCATTTGAAAGTTTATACTTATTGTAGAATACATTTATTTAAAAATAAAAATAAAAAATGGCATTCAATAACATTAGAAATGATCATATCTGGAATCTGGATGACATGCTGCCTTACTAATACCTAATTTGACATGTGGGACCTGACCCTCTAAAATCCAAATCATTCAAAAGACAAACTCATTCCTAGTATACAATTAATATGTATTATATATCACCAGCGTCTATTACAAAATTTGTGAGACCGAGTTGGGCTAGACTCGAGCTCAAGCCTGAAATGCACTGCCAACAGAAGCACAAGACTGAGACAGCTCAACTTGATTTCGAATCAAGCCAGAGTTCAAGCTTAGCTTGAGCTTGGTCAAGCGCTGTCAAGCTAAGCTCAAGCCAGCTTTTTTTAATGTTCAAGCCAAGCACAAGTTGGGCTTAGCTCACCTCAGCTTGGGTCAAGCTCATGTTGGCTTCTTTAATTCAATCCAACCTCAAGCTACATAAGCTAAGTCAAACATGGCTCGTTTACATCCCTCAGGCCAATGACAATTTTGCGTAATCAATTTTTCCTAGGAGAAAACTTCTACTTCAAGGCAATAAAATCTACTTTTGTATGAGCCTGTCACAACTCACAAGACAAACAACTTTTCTTCCTAAAGTCGCATTTATAACAGATGAGCAAATGCCACCAAATCTTCCATTTTGCTTTGTCCGAATGAGTAAACATCTACTAGCTCTGCCACTAACTTCTTCTTTTTTTCACTCTTTTTTTACCGGTAACCATAAATTATATTAAAGCAGAAGAAAAAAGAACAAAGTAGGAACATGAACAGTCTAACACAAACAAAGGCAAGGTCTGAGAGACTTAAACCAACCGTGAGAGCCAAAAGGCACCACAACTAAAAGGAAAAACAAAATTACAACAAAGGCTTGACAAAAGGGCCTATCTTTCAACCCCTTGCTAAACCAGAAAATCTGCAACCACATTAGTCACCCGGCCCACATGTTGAAAAAAGAAAAAAGACTTGAACAGAAGAAGACAAAAATCCAACCTCATTCAGATGATAATGGAACTTTCATGCACCTCCGCCAATGACATTGGGGCAACTTTGCCCCTTACCACAAAGAAATGGACCTTTCGCCATGGATATAATCCACTAAAAAGTTTATGTAGAAGAGAAAGATCCACCTAAAGACCATTTCTGAAGTTTCATCGCCTCCAATACTTCAAAGATCAATCTTCGCAGGTATTTACCAACCACGTCTTGTTCAAAATGAGGTTTCCAATATAAATTAAAACTAATAGCCAAGAGAACTTCCTCCCAGGTGTGCTCCTTGTTCAATTTTCTCATCAACATCATCGAAGCCTTGTCCCATTGTTCAATTTCCACAAACATTTAAAAGTTTAAAACCAGTCAGATTGTTCCATTTTAGGATTTGGTCCACCCACAGATCGGCTCACGAGATCACCCTAGGCACTTTACATATGGCACTAAGTCATACAACAAAATATCCAATAAGCCATACACTACCAAAAAAAGAACAGAAGTTGATAGCTATATCTAATATGAATTTTTATTTTACTAAATTTCACATCAGCAAGATATGTCAAAGAATTACAAATTCTACTTGGAAAGGCAGTGGTATGAAATCATCATCATCATCAAAGCCTTGACCCAACTATGTTGGGGCCAGCTACATGAGTTCTACTTCACATCTATCCTGGGTCAAATCCTTGGATAGGTTGCACTTTTTTAGATCTAGCCTAACTGCTTCCATCCATGTCCATTTCAGCCTTGTAGTTTTGAATGTAGTGAAATGAAATATTAAAAAAAAAAAAAAAAAAAAAAAAAAAAAGAAATGCTCCAATGCAGAAAAGTTCTTATCACACAAATGAATTCTGAACAAATTAAGTAGTGCACAACTGCATGATTTTCCACCACATGAGTACAACTTTGATTTTTATTATTCATTTTTTTAAATGGTCAGGATAAAAAAAAATACATTAGAACCGTAATAACTCAATGTGGAAAAACATCAGAAAAGTTCTCATCACACAAATGAATTCTGAACAAATTAACTAGTGCACAACTGCACAATTTTCCACCACGTGATTACAATTTTGATTTTTATTATTCATTTTTCTAAATGGTCATGATAAAAAAAAATACATTAGAACTGTAATAACACATTGTAGAAAAATACTTCATTAGAACTTTAATAACACGATGCAGGATGCTATCTATTTCAAAGCATATGGGTGTCAAAGGTTAAATATTCTTTTTTTGTAATACTTTAAAGTGTGAGTTTATTTAAAAAATAGTGGCAAATAGAACAAATGAAAAGAGGACTCACATAGATAGTAAAGGCAATTGACACCACCAGAATTGCATATCCTGCATTATATGCAGGAAAACTGTGGAGAAGATTTCTTGCAACAAAGACACAAAAT
The DNA here is from genome assembly GCA_029852735.1 of Persea americana. Classification (NCBI taxonomy): domain Eukaryota; kingdom Viridiplantae; phylum Streptophyta; class Magnoliopsida; order Laurales; family Lauraceae; genus Persea; species Persea americana. The sequence goes on from CM056813.1 coordinate 74,153,502, forward strand.
ATCACAACTGGAACAAGAATGAGTGACACAGTTATCAGCAAGGACCTAGCATCTGGTCCAAATACCAACCTCCCACCAAAGATAAACCTCTGTTGAAAATATGTAACAAGGAAATAAAAATATTGGCAATTAGTGTAAAACACTAACCAACATGAAAAAAGACAAAAATGACGACAATGATGACAGAAGCAATAGTAATTCTAACAACAGCAAACGACATTAATAGAAGTTCATCATGGTTTAAAATATAAGGTAACAAGAAAATACAGGACACTGTCAATAGGCAAATGGCTAACAGAAAGCGCTAGACCTTCCCTCCATAGCAATAACAATATTAATTCAAACTAAAGACCGACTACAGCTCAAAAAATCATAAGTGTTAGATATGATAGGTGCTTCCCAAATAGGAGTGCAAGAACTTTCTGGATTTTGTGTTTGGGTGTTTAGCCATCATATTATTTGATGGACTTTGATTCTGATCCCTCAAAAAACATTATTGTACTTATTATGCATATCATTGAGATACTCTTGTTAGTTCATCACCACTTAATACAGTGGAGAAGACTGGTATGACTAGGGGTTTCAATCGGACCCTCCTATGACGGTGGTCTATCCCTTGAAAAGCCTACAAAATGAGGGCTTTTGTCTTAATTAGAAAGCCTGACAGCTGGCCTCGGACAACATTTTTGCAGACCCACCAATTTGAGGGCCAGTCTTGGACAATACCAGGCCCGATGATGCATGCCAGACCCGAGGTTGGCCAGCCATTTGGGCCCAGCCCATAGGCCTAAGAGTTTGAGCAGGAGTCTCAAGCCCACTGAAGCCCGTTAAAGAAATTAAAAGCTTCAGATCATACAAGCTTCGGAGTCTTTCTTGTTTTTTCCATTTATTTAAAGTTAAATAATGAGTAGCAAGAATTTAGGGATGTAGATTTGATTTTATTAGAAAGTTTATGTTAGGATTTAGAGTCTGATTTGGATTAGAATTGTTTCCGGAATAGAATTAGGACACTAGTGGCTATATAAAGGATGGGATAAGTTGATTGAGCAATAAAATTTTCTCCTTGAGTTTTCCTCTCGACCAGTTCTCTTTGGTGAGAGACCAAGATGGTTTAGATCCCTATGGATCCCTATCCCTAAGCGCTTGGCTTGGAGAGTAGTCCGTTGGTTACTCTTCCCTACCCGCTCTGCACCACATAGAGCTTTTTTAATTAGAAAGCCCAACGGCCAGGCATGAACAAAACCAGACCCAGCCCGGCCTTCCTAGTTTTCTACTTATAAATAAGAGGATTTAATTGAGCATATATGTAGGTTTATTTCAGCATGATTCTTATGTGGGTTCTTCATAGCATATGGGATCACTTCTCTTTAGTTATTGGGCAACTCCAATGGCCCACCTTTTGGATGGGCCACAGGCTGGAAACAAAGTGATAAAAGATCTCAATGGCATGCTATAGAGGAAATTACGAGAGTATTTTCCATTTTTTTCATATAGGAACCATTTGTTTGTTAGGTAATTTCATGAGAATTCAATGCAATGCATTCTATCAATGGCCTTAAAATAAAATTGATGATTTAAAAGATAAGATTCACCAATACCATCACACGTTCTTCTCTTGGATAGTAAATGGTTGCCTAGCCAGCACCCTACTAGATAAGATTATAGTAAGTGAGATCTCCATCTTCATGTTGCTTGTTGCATTGCTATGTTGGTCTCAAGCTTGGATAAAGGAGGAGGGTTAACGTAACGTTCACACTCAATGCCAGGTGACAAGTGTAGAAAAGTTAAAATTAATTTTCTTCTCTTTAGGCCCTAGCCCACAAGGCCCTAGGTACGGCAAGACTACGAGGCCCAGTTATTCCTAATTTCTTGCTTAAAAGAAAATCTTATTGAAAATCCATGGTGGAGGCTTAGCTGTTCAATTTGAATCACGGTCATTGATTCCACACCGGTGGAAGAATATCACATCTTAATTTCAATTAACACTTTGAGGAAGACGAGAAATTTAAAATTTTGGTCATATAAGAACCACTTGTCAGCACACCAGGATACATGCCAATCACTATGTATGTGGATGGGTGGGTGGTGAGGGGGGAGAGTGGGCACAATCAGCTCCTTAAAGATATGGATTTAGAGGCCCCAAAGCTTAATGGAGAGAACATACCAAAAAAAGGAGCAATGCAATCCAACAGTTGGTACTTGGTAGAAGTTGATGAGTGTCAAGCTGAGCTGAGTGCCAATTCATTAACAAAAGAGATAGTATGTATATGAGTGTAAAAAGAGGGCTCTCTTCCCATAAAGTGAGAGTTTCTAACATTGTTAAATCCAAAAGGTTCCATGTAGTTGGCAGGGTCTTACAAGTTACAACTGAAATATCCCCTATATATGTATGTATTGGATGCCTCGCACAAAATATGAAAACAGAATAAAAACACTAAACCAAACAGAATGGACCATAGCAGGGAAAAAACCATTATAGTAATCCATGTCACCCCAAAACAGAATTGGTAGCCATAGAATACAGCATTTATATTGAAATTTGAAGATCCAGATGTGAGTACAGTACCCATTTTAAATTGTTCAGAAAATAATAGCTAGTAATTCTCCTGCTTTATTTCTATATGAATATGTCAACAATGTTACAGCCAAACAAAAAATAATGCTCAACTCCATTGATTTTTTTCTATTATTGTTAACATAAACTTACAGTAAAAAATCATGTAATTACAGAAAGTGAAAAACCATAATGTATATTTATGCCACAAGAAAACATAATGTAAAAAAGTAACATACAGTATGCACATGAATATACATGTACAATGTACAATAAAAAAAAAGGTCATCACCCAGTGCAGTCCCACTGAAGCAGGGTCCTGGGAGCATGTACATTGTAAATGTACAATGTACAATGTACCTCCAAAAAAGGAATAAATTATTAAGACCAACAAATGGGCTTTAATGTACATTTATTTCCTATGTGCCAGCTCTAGGCCAAATAATCCATAATCCATTTTGCCTCTCTTCTGATACTTAAAATTTGAATTGAACTGTAATAGTAGAAACCTTTAAGCATCTCTGCTAGCTGTTTAATTTCATCGACTGTCTCTCCTATCAAAGAATCTCTCGATAAATGACTGTTGAATAATTTCAGAGCCTGTCTGAGTCATGCAACCATTCAATAATAATAATAATAATATAAAAGCCTATCTGATCACCCATTTTTGCTGCCTCATACATTTCATCGAGCCTACTAACCACGGACAAAGACATTAAACTTTCTACATTTTCATCACAAAACACTCCTAAATACCTGCTAGTTCAAAATTCCCTTTTGCAGCTTCATCCACATGAAATATCTTGAACCCTTTTGGTGGGAGACTCCATTTCATTATATTCTACCATTAACTGATCAACCAACCACTACACCTCATAATCTCCACAAAAGATACACCCTTACATTCCTTTATCAACCACTACTATCTTGCCGGCAAAGCTACAGAAATCTTGAATATATCTTTCTCCACATTCACCACCTCAAAAGACAAGTTGCCACAAGGATGGAGATTCGCGCACAGTGTACTTTAATCAACTATCCATCTAAGCAACACCGTGATCACCAACCACTCATTGTTCATTCAGTGCCATAAGAAAACGTCTTAAACTATACCCTCTTTCTTTATTCCCTGAACAGGAAAATTTCACAGCAACCAACTAAAAGAAGCCATCAAAGCCCAAAACAGCACATGCAAAGAAAACCCAATTTCTATGAAAACCCACCAAGAGAGAACTTCACTTGAAGAAACCAAACAGATTCCAAGCACACCCAAATGCTAGAAGCTGCCCAAACAAGCCCCCACATCCAACACTTGAAGAAACCAAACAGATTCCAAGCACACCCAAATGCTAGAAGCTGCCCAAACAAGCCCCCACATCCAACCTGAAACAATTCAAACATGGAAAAAAAAGAAAAAGAAACTCCTCTCCAAATCAATAAAAGCCAAGTGCCCATTACCACAATCTAAAGCGGCAAAAAGGAAAAACCATCACAGATTCAAAAACACAAAGGAACAGAAATCAACAGAAAGATTGAAAGAAAACTCTCACATTGTTTCCTTTCCAGACTTGGTAAACGCGTTTGGCCATTGAGAAATCGCACACCCACCCACCACTAGGCCGGAAGAGAATCGAATATCTGAAACTTGTTTTTGCTCATCTTCTCTGGTTTCCACTCTCGATTGGGACCCACCCAAACGCGGGTCTTCTTCAAAAACCGACAGATTTAATGAGGGTTTTGGGTTTTTCAGAAAAGCAATTTGTTATCGAACAAAATCACGATTCCGTTTGGCCAAACGGAAATCAGGAGGTCTTTTTAAGATGGAACGAAAAAAAAAATCTAAACTTTAAAGGGTTTAGGGTCTTTTTTGTCTAGGCTAGAGGTTTAGGGTCTTGAGTTTAGAATTTTGGAGAAAAATCTTATTTAACTTGTTTTGATTTAAGCACTGAAGCATCTATTTAAAAATAGTTATTTGGAAAAGAATTCAATTCTATTTGAATCAATTTTAAATAAAATAAAAATATATTATTTACCTTATTTAATTAGTTCAATTGAAGCCATATTTACAATTAAATTAATCAGTAATAATATGTAATTAAAATAAGAAATACATTATTCATAATTACGACGAGAGTATTGGTTTTTTCATAAATTTACCCATACCAAAAGTAGTTTATAGTTTATATGAGAGGTAATAATTTTTAACACATTGTGGGATTCACGTATATTAAATCTGCCTTTTTATGCTTAGAAACTCCTTATAAATCGGCACTCGCCCTAATTTGAGATTGGTTTATATTATATTCATCAATTAATTAAGAATTTTTAACAAGATAAATGACTTAAGAAGCCATTGAACTCTAAGGCCACTAAATCGATGATAGTGATGGTCTAGTTTGAGATGATTTCTTTGCCTAGAGTCTATTCAATGAAATGAATTTTTTGTCGTAGCCCTTTAACGGCTAGCATGCATCCAAGTTTAGTCATAAGGTAAATTTAAAAGTTTTATCATTCACACATATCATCATGAGAAGTATCTCTTCAATGAAAAAATTATCCATTTTTATTACTGAGGAATGGGAAGGAAAAGTAATTATAAGAAAATTTAATTTCAAAAATAGTCCTTGACCATGGACTAATGCAGAATAGTTTGCCTTGTGAGTTGAGGAGAGAGAGAGAGAGAGAGAGAGAGAGAGAGATGATGATGATGAAAAACTGCCCCAACACCATCTTTTCTGTCTACTTAATTGAGTCAAAAATATTTGGTGAAATTAGACCTTCCTTTTCATGGAATTTCATGTCCCATCACCCATGTTGTTACAGCTGTTGATACTAAGTAGGGGGACCCACAAAGGGATGGAGGAGATCCTCATGATCTGTATATCCCGGCCCATTACTTTGCATTGTTTGGGCCTTCCTTTCTGAGGTTTGGCAAGGGTTTGTGCATTCTATTTTTATTAGCTGTCTATTTGTGGGGACAATGATTTAAAAGATGTCAGAAACTTCCAGCTGTGGAGGGTTTTGGGGTGGGGCAATTACTCAACCGTTGATTACAGATCAACGGTGGGCCCACTCGCACGAAGAAGGGTGACCAAAAAGGGTGTCACTTTTTTTTTGGACTGAACCATAGAGACTTGAAAGGGATTATTTTGAAATTGGAAGATTTCTAAAGCTAACCTCAAAATGTTCACAGTTAGAATTGTGCAGTGAAAGTGTTTCTTGAGAGCCATTGTGATTGGATGCCTCATTATATATATTAAAGCAAATGGGAAAGAGGGCTATGGAGGGTGCCACATCAACATTGAAGGAGTTCTCCTCTTAAAGAAATATGCACAAAAAACCCACAATGTTTTAAGGTGCCACCTCACTTTGGGCTAATCTTTCTCTCCTAAAACCTTTCTCATAAGAGATGTTTACGAAGTTTGAATTTGAGTCCTATTTCTTGCCATTATTCAAATTATAAGCAAATTTTTACAGTCGGTTTGTTTTCTTTTCCATAGATTTTCAATCATCAATGGGTCACATGTTAAATATATTTTGTGGGCCCTACTGATGAATGAAATCCAAACTATTACTCATTTACTCTCCTTTCAATTTTTTTCTCTAAATGGATGGGATCCAGTAGTGGGCACCAGTTCGTATTAAATATATTTCAAGATTGGACTCCAGTGTTGGATGAAATCCCAATGGCCTTATCTTAATCCCCTTTTTTTAAGAGTGGACCCCACTGATGAAGGGAGGCAAGCCTAATGGCCATTGTCTGGTTTCTTAATGGATGCAAATCAATTAGTGGGCCCTGCACATTTAACTTATTTCTGCAGTGGGACCCACTCATGGATTATGCATAGATATTAGCTTTCTAGGTCAATATGCATCCGTAGCGGACGATCAGACTAGGTTGGTATCATACACAAGCTTAATTTATTTGATAATTGTTAGGATGTAATTTGTGTGTGCATGAGTTAGAACTATTAGAAACATACTATGATGACTCGTATCTATATCCACATACACTCATCCCAAGCAATGTACATCATTTATGTTTTTTTTCTTCTCTTGCACCTGTTCGCCCCCCTCTCTTTCAATTTTTTTTCTTATACTTTCAATCATCTGTGGGGGGCAACTGTTTCATCACCATAAATCTAGATGTCGTTTGTACGTGGCCCATTGAGGATGAAATCATTTGATTTCCATTTCCTTTCTTCTTATCTTCCCTTTGTTCTTCTTTGGATGCAGAGCCATCAGTGGGTCCCATGCGTTAAAAACATTTCGAGGGTGGCCTCCACTGATGGATCAAACAAGTTAATTTTTTCATCCCTTTCTTTTGGTTCTTTGTAGTAGATATAGATCCATCCGATTTGTTTTATTTTCCTTATATTTTCAATCATCAAATGGGCCCCATGTAAGATATGTTTTGTGGGCCCTACTATTACTATCCAGGACCCACTGGAACTGGAGAGATCTTGATTGTAGGTTCATTGTGGCCATACTTTTGAATTTATTTCAAATAAAGTCAGATGAATATCATAATCTCATGTACAAATCCTTTCCTCGCTTTGAAATTTCAAACAATCCAATATGGAATGTGTATTTCAAATATAGTCATATCCAACTATATTTCAAACGTATCTCATGGTATTGCATATCCAACCCTATCTCATGGTATTGCACATCGAGATGTAGCTCCCTACTTTGCTTATCTTCTTCCCCTCGCTTGATCCATCATTTCTCTCCTCATCATAGGCAACAAAGGTCTCCATCTCTCCTTCTCATGCCCCTTTTTATTGACTCATTAGTTTCTAATGCTTACATTTTTATTATAAAAAAATACTTACATTTTTCTTTCTTGCATTCCTGCAATTAGATCACGATGGAGATAGGCTATCATTTCTTGCATTTATTTATTTATTTATTTATTTTTATTTTTTTTGCTTTTCTTGCACTATACACATTTCTTGTATTTTTTTATAATCATGCTAGGGAGATGATTTGTCATTTTATTGATGACTGCAACTTTCCAGCAGTCGACTTTCATTTAATTTGATCATAATGATAAGGTTTTAGTTTTTCTTCCTCAAGCGGATTAATCGTTTTTAAAAAAATTATATTTGATTCTATGTCCGATCCAGACCTTCATACTACTTTATATATTTTAATTTTTAATCCAAAATTTTGTATTTAATGGATGCTTACCATAAGTATACATACGTTATAGTTGCAGTGCTACAGGATATTATGTATAATTGTATATTATTTTCTTCTTCCCCTCACATGATCCTTAAATGGTGGGACATTTTATTTTATTTTATTTGAAAATAGTAAGACTTAGTTTGTGGATGGATGATTTGGACGTGTATATATAGTATATCCGTAAATAGATGGACATAATGGTCAATGCCTTTAAATTCAAGGGGTTGTCCTGTTATGTAAATTTACTTCATTTTATATTTATTTTCATACGTAGAAATTTTTTTAATATTCAAAGATGATAAAAAACTTATTCTATATTTATTTTGTCTTAACAATATTTCAAAAGAATTCTTAAATTTTAACATATTTTCATTTTTTGCCCGGGCTGAGCACAGGTCTTTGTTGCTAGTATTTTATAATAGCATTAGCGGTTTTGGTGGGATAGTGATCAGATTATAGGTTCATGAGGCAGAGTAACTACCCATTTATAATTTCCCAGATGGAATGGGGGGCGCAGATAAATTGATCCAAGTGTTCCTTCTACAAATGCAATTAATGGCTCTATAACTTCAATGCCATTAGAGGAGTTGAACACTCCACATTTAACTAACAGCACAAAGGCCAGGGATTAATAGCTTTTTTATGTTCAGCATGAAATGTTAATTTTTGGGAACTTAGGGATGATTTAGTGGTAAAGGCTCCCACTCCCATTCCACCTACAAGGGATCGATCCTTGGTGGGTGACTTTGCTCCTCTCCCATTTGGCCACTGAGCTAAGTAAGAAAAAAAATATTAATTTTCACCACACATGAACTGGTATCTCTGTTGGAATTTGCCTTAAGTCATACCACCAGCAATGCATAGCATTATATTTCACCATTTCAAAACTTAGGAAGATTTTCTCCTATGCACATGCTCTTGTGCCCATCGGGCGTCACAGGGCCCTGCATGACCAACGACACCTATGCACAGTGTGCGGGAGAAAATCATCCATTAGACTTGTGCTTGGTTTTCTGTTACTAATTCTTGTTTAATATAAAGCTCTCATTTGTTTAATGTAATGGAATTTCTGGAAATTCTAAGATTTTGTATTTCTTTGAGTAGTTAAAAAAATGAATAATAAAAATGTGAATATCCGGTAATGAACATAACAAAACCTCCTCTTCAAGTGCAAGGACAGCCAAGTCCAACCAAGGTTGCTATATTATATCCTCACCCCTAACCTATTTGGTGCTCATTTGACCTTAAATTCCTATATATATATATATATATATATTCTATACAAACAAACAAGTTTTAATTAGACAACCCTCTCTTTAATTCTTTGTTATTCTCCACAATAAGATTGCACATTTGGATATCATCTCTTCTTTAACAACAATAATGACGAGTCGAAGAAGACTACAACAACAATAAGAAAGGGGCTTCTGGTGGTGTTTCAGTTTCACCCCTCTTCTTCATACTCATTGGTATTCATCAATGGGTGGTATTTCAAATGAGCTCATTATTACCATTTTTTTTTTTAATTGGCGGGAAATGAAGGAACCACGGATGCCTCTTTTTCTTATGATTCATTCAAATTTACAATTCAAGTACGCCCACATATCTCATCAATGGCATTGGCATTCACATTAGGCCCACACATTTTATAAAAACTTGCATCAATTCAAAGTAGCACCACTCACCATTCTTTTATCTATAAAATCATAGGAGTCTAATTCTATATATCATATCATTTGGCAAGTACTGAAAGGACCATTTGTTATAGTTAGGCTATGTTTGTTTGTATTAAAATACATAGGAATTGAATAAATATGGTGGTTAAAAATGAAGATCAAATGTGAATTTTCAAAATTAAATATCAAATAGCATCTTCATTTGCTTGTATTTCCTCTTTTAACCACCTTATCTAGTCAATAACTATGCATTTTAATGCAAACAAACAAATCTAATCTTTATAAGTGCCTTTAATCTTTCTATTAGAGATTTGATTATGAAGGGTTTGATATATGGCCTGTCTGGCAAGTATGATCATTTTGAAATAGAGCTAATTGAATTAAAATCTATTTGAAAAAGGCATGTTTGGTATTGCATGATTCCATCATAAAAAGAAAAGTTGTCATATAGTAAACAGAGCATCCGTTATAAATTATTGAACCACACCATGTAATTCAGGCTCTTTTAAGTCTCACCGCTGTCTCGCTCCTCTTTCTTCAGAAATATGGTTGGAAACAGAAAAATACACCCATCGCACTTGGTATTCCAATTAAGATAACAATCAAAATTATGTACTCACAATGTTATTAGGAGGAACAATGGCTGTGTGCCAACAGTGATATAGTTGCAAATTAGCAGATATGATATATAATGTGCAACACTCACAATAAGCTTGAATAATAACCAGAGGATTTAAACTACAAAAGAACAAAGCCACAATGCCCCTCAATCGTCAATTCACATTCCCATGCTACTGGACAACATCATCGTAATATCCTTACCCAATCAATATGGGTCGCCTTAACTAGTGCTCCTAATAACATTGAAAGGTGCAAGTTGGGATATGTTTGATAAATATAGATGAATCTTTTGTTTAGAGGATTCTCTCTATCTCAAAAAAACCAACACCTCCTCAGGTAGGATTCCCAATGAGAGTTTCTAAGTTTGGATGAGGAAAGATTTTTACAATTTATAGAATGTATGATCCAATGGTTATAAATATTTATTTTTTTTAATTTCTCTTAATCCATGAAAAAATCAAGACCTCAACATTCACTTCCAAGTTGTCTGTGGTCATCTAGAGACTTTGAGTCGTTCCGATCATGCAAAGGAGGCCCAAATAAATAAAAAAATAATATACTAGTGTATGAACATTTTTACAAATATCTCAAGATATAATAAGGATCAACGGCTGAAATTTAGTCACCTTACCGTATTTGACCTTCCTGAACTAATTACCGGTTCCGATCATGATTTTGGACGACACATAAACTAGAAAATTAAAAAAAAAAAAAAAAAGGATTGTTTTTATTTCCATTTTACATAGTGTAAACGGTCAAGACGTTTTGGCACATATCTCAAGATATAAGAGAAATCGACAGCTCAAATTTGGCGAGTTGGCCATTTTAGAGTTGTTAAAGGTGACTAATGGTTTGGATCTTGATTATGGAACCCAAAAGATATATTTCCAAAGCAAGAACTTATCAATCCACATTACCGCCCTATGTTATTGTGGCTCCGATTTTTTCTCCTCCATGGATTCAACGCGTCCGAGGGGTCCGACCGCAAGAATAATCCCATGAGAGGATGTTGCCCGTCAGTTCTCTTAAAATCCATGCCCAGCCAAACGTGCGAAATCCGCGATCGCGCAGAAAAGCACAAGGAATCCCCTTGCACGGACAGTTGCCAAACGTTTAGAAACCAGGAAGCCAAATGATGGTTCCAGCTTCATCTTAGAACACACACCAGTTCATACACATTAGTGCGAGTGAGACCAATATGGCCCTCAATTGTTGATTCACAAACCCACACTCTGGTCAGCATCATCATGATCATAGCCTTTACCCAATCAAGCTGGGTTGCCTAAATGAGTGCTGCTAATGGCATCAAAATCCTGCCGTGCAAGCATCCCTGTAGCAAAATGGAGAGGCCTTCACAGTCCCATGCTGCAAACGTCATCATCATAGCCTTACCCAATCAATCTGGATTGCCTTAATGAGCGCTGCTAATAACATCTAAAAGCATACCGCTGTGCAAGCATCTGAGTTGCAAAAGTGGGAGGACCTGCTGAACATCAGTGCAAAAGTAAGCAAGACCAATCACTTGTCATTTCAGACTCCTATGCTGCCGAACATTATCACCACCACCACTATAGCCTTACCCAATCAAACTGGGTTGCCTTAATAAGCGTCACTAATAGCATCCAAAGCAAGCATGCTGCTGCTGTGCAAGCATCTAAGTTGCAAAAGAGAGAGAAACGAGTGAGAAAGCAGGAAGACAAAACCAAAGGATGGTTCCACCATCCAAAAACAAACATCAGGTCATACACATTAGTGCAAAAGTGAGCGAGACAGCAGAACTGTCTGCTACTGACCATCCAAAATAGTATCTCCTACAACCAAAACTTGCTCTACAGGAGCTGGGAACTGCATACACTCTCGTATGCATCATGAGGAAGACAAAGCCGAACCTATAAACATTCAATAGATAGTAACAAACCACAACCTCAATCTCTTTACAAGAACCAAGTACCTACAAAATCACCTGACAAAAAACCAGGCACCTAGCCAGAAAGGACTGACATAGCTTGTCCAAAATCCAGAGATTTAAGGGCAGAATTGGGGAAATAATTCCCTTCCGGAATCCACAAACTACTTTTATGGGGCACCACTCTCTGTTCGCTTGAGCTGTTCCCATCAGAAGTGGCTGCATTGGGAGATGAAATCTCTTTCTTTTTCTTCACAAACTCGAAGAACTCTGCAACTTGGCGAGCATACCTTCACAAGAGAAGGAAAAAAGGCATTACGTCACATAGCATTTGCTAAACAGTTCCAAAACTATAATATGAACTGATCGAAAAACCGAGATTCATGGTAAGTGGTACATGCCACCACTAGTTCAATTCATGGTATGAAAATCATTCAGGAAGTAAGCCATAGGGCCATGGTCACAAGAGCATGAACAAAGGTATTACATTCACATAGCATTTGCTAAACAGTTCCAAAACTATAATATGAACTGATCGAAAAATCCAGATTCATGGTAAGTGGTACATGCAACCACTAGTTCAATTCATGGTTTGAAAAACATTCAGGAAGTCAGTCATAGGGTCATGGTCAGTAATATTTTTTACTAGAAAGATCAAAATTGTTCCATTGACAAGCAGCTAAAATCATAAAATTCAGATGATTTACATTAATTCTTGAATATAATTCTTACGGAAATAAATTCATACGTAAAAGATGACAGGCCAACCATGGCACAGATTGCCTCTTCTAATGCCAGTACAGCTCAGAAACTGCCTTGCCAGAAGATCCAAGGGGCAAAAATGTAAGCACAAACAGAGAAGAGAGAAGCCCAATGATGAACATATCCTCCTCTCTACCAACCTATCCATCCATCCCTTATCTTGGATTGGCCACTAGCAGCATCACCATTTTACGAACAAGCATCATGAATTACATAGTTTCCAGTAAAAGTTATCATGATACATGAATATAAAAAATCAGATGGCAGGTTATTCAACCCAGACTCTGCATACAGATACCAAATCAATGTAAAAGACAACAGATGATAAAAAGATGAAAATCTTGTCTCTGCATTGAACCTGTGAACTGGTAGGTATATAATTGAAGTAGATATTTATCACAATGCCAATCTATTCAATTAGGTTAAACCAAGAGAGAGCTATCTATTCCATATCAAACTGTGTACAATATACTAGATATTGGAAACAGTTAAAATATCTTCATAACTTCACGGTTGGAGGGAAGTCATGCATCCACAAAGCAGTAACTATCAAACCCATTCTGCCCAGTCAAAACTAATATGCTAGATATTTAACATGTTATTGCCATCATTTTGAACTCATTTGTTGTTCGTAGAGAGTGAAAACATTTCCAAATGACCTGACCTCTGCAATGACAGCGATCCTTGTTATTTATGAGTGCCCAATATCAGTTTCTCAGCAGTGTTATTAACTAATTCTTCTTTTTTATTTTTCTGTTACCAGTATGTGGTAAACTTGTTCTAGGGGAAAAAATACTTTGCCACAGAAATTTCTGTTTTTGTTATGCACTGTTTAAATAGTAACTAAAGCTTTATATTTTATAAAATCCAACTAATGTTACAACAGCAGAAAATTGCTGCCACCTACAGTGACACCATCAAGGAAAATGGGCAGCAACAAAGCATCACATGCAGGAGAGGATGAGACCCTGCTTTAACCCACTCCTTTTTTCTTTACTGTTTTTTTCTTTTCAAATTTCAAATTATAACTTATAAAAGCAAAATGGTGAATATTTGTGACAATAGTTCTGAATAAGTTGTGCATACAAGAGGATGGCAGGATGCTGCTAAATGCTAACCGAAATTATGACTTCTAGATAAATGATGTGATTATATAAAACACTGCAGAGTTAAGTCATACATACTCAGCGACGAATAAATAATGATCACGTCTGTACCACATGATCCATGCAAGAATTAAGAAGCAAAATGTTCAAAGTCATGACATATGGCCAAAAATAGTTCACATTGAATAGAAAAGGCAGACAGAATTTAGGGTCTGTTAAGGTGAAAATTACCCAAAATAGCCAGCAATACCATGGCCAGCAAATGAAAGATTTCATCAATATATCAACCAACCCATCAAGAAAACTGATTAAAGAATTTTCAGGAATAAGTTAGTGCAAACTCACTGTTGTTTGGCTTCAATATCTTTGCTGAAATCAATGTTGGGCTCGCAGTCCAGAACCAAAGCAGGAACCTGTCATATGAGCAAACAAAACTGTGGCATAACCAGAGGGGAGAACTTGATGAAAGAATTCGAATAAAAGAAAAGTATAAGTAAAGAAACCTCTGAAAAAAGAAAACCTTTTGAATGCTCGAATGCATGTGGTTGCCTTCCAAATAAAACACACGATCCCTTATATCAGGATGTAAGGAGTTGTCCATATGGAGGGGTAATTGAGAAACTGATAATACACCATGGTTCCCAGTTTGACATGGAAATAGCCAGTTCTCATGCTTTTCATGTAAATCACGTAAATAGTCTAAAGTTACACCACCCTCTTCTGATCTTCTCCGCAACTTCATTCGCTTGTGGCAGGTATCAGGGCTGGCTCTAAGATATATGAATCCGTCAGGGATAAGTCCAGGTAAGGATGACAGAACTGGATCAAACCAGGAGTCATAGATGTTAATCTCCATCTCATTCATCCACTTTGCCTCATGAACAGCACGCACGAAGACCTGAATCATGCAGGATAGGCTGAATGGAAGTTAATATTACTGAAACATGAATATTGAGCTAGCTTTAATTGCAATTTATCAGTAAGTAATTCCACCGAGAACTGATAGCTTACCATCCTATCACTGAAAACACTTCTTTCCATCAGTCTAAGGGGTTTGACTCCACCAGAAGAATCACGTTCCTGCATAATCCTCGTTACAAAAACATAATTTTGGAAGGTGAAGGCATACCTCTGCGGCTGAGCATAAAAAGCATCTAATATGTTTAAGTGATCAGGTCCCACATCCTGCCACTTGGAAACAGGCTCCGGAACCACCTCTACAAGATCACGTAACTCAAGTGTTTCATTAGCTATTCTCTGAAGGAATGTGGTCTTTCCAACACTGATATTTCCCTCCACACAGAATGTGAGCCTTTTCTTTCGGGCAAGATTTGCATCAGCAGAATGAGGGCTTTCCTCTTTTAAGTCGCCGTCCACACTCTCTTTGATAAAGGAAGTTATACTCTCCGCATGGTTTCGGTGAATGATCCCAACTGAACTCTGTAAATATTCTACCATCTTCTCACTAGATTGTCCATAGAACTGCAGAAAGCAGATAGATACCAGAGTTAATCTTATGATTGATCAGAAAATAGGTACTGAACCCAAGGATATGCATCGTACTCTCAGGGCTTGAGCATATTCAAGCATAAGTGAAGAACCCAGAGTCTCGCGATGCAGACAGTGGTTCTGATGGGGCTCAAAAAGGATAGAAAATGCCCAGAGAGGCTCACAGATTGGACATCCTTACTGTTCGCCGATGGCCTGAAAATAGTGAGTTAAGAGAAGATAAAATGATTGTCATTCAGGCAGAAGAAAAGGTACAAAACTCAAGTGGGATCTTCCAATCTGGATTTCTTTTATCTGGCATGTCAATCAAAGAAACTGTGTCTACAAGAGCACATGTAGATGCTGAAAGCATTCAAATACACACATACTAGGGTTGAATATGACAGAATTCATCTTGTTCTGTTCCGTGTTCATAGAACTGTAGGCTTCTTTTTTTGGAAACACAAATCAGACCCACAATCTCGTGGCTGCAACAATGAGCACCTTCCAACTGTGCTATGGGCTCTTGTCCATTGAACTGTAGGTTATCATATGCATGTCTATGGATTTTATGTACTATACACATTTCTTGGGACTTGGGAATCTTTATGTACAGTCACATCCTATGGGTTATTCTTTAGTGAAGTAATATAAATACCACCTCTACCTTCTTCAATCTTCCTTCATCAATCAAACAGATTTACTTATCAACCTACCCAACATAGACATGCAAAATAACCAACACAAACCTAGAGAAACTACGTAAATTTGGCCGGACACCAAGTTTGTAGAAGTCAACTTGCAATTCCATGTTTGGTCCATTGAAGTGAAAGTCCCAACTCAAATGAACCACAAACTACATATACCAAATCTTTAACCCTTTTTCCGTTGAATGTAGACAGACACTCATCCGGCACTTAAATGTTGAAAACCTTCAAACACTGCACATCTTTCAGTTAAATATGAAAGGAATCTTCTGGTTCTGTGTTCATTACACATGAAAAATGAACGACACATAAGTCCAGCGAAATAATGTGATTGTTGGACAGACCCAAAGTTTGTACAAGTTGGCCCATGTGATTCCATGATAATTGCATTGAAAACAAAGGTCTCAACTCAGATAGTCAGATGGACCATGCCCAAATTTATTTAACCTTTCTCATTGATGAAGGTCAACATCACAACCATTTATCTCAAGGACAACGGTTAAAGGGTTAGGAATGATATACAGCCTGGATGAGGCACAAGCAATACTCGACAATGACAAAAGAAAAGAGAACCTATCAATGGGCTCAAAATTGTGCTGGAATGAAATTTCTCAAAGGGAAAGTGTGCATTTTTTTTTGTAGCCCACCGATGTTGCTTACATGTAAATATAAAAAAAAAAAAAATCAGAAAACCAAAAAACAAAGAAGAGCCCCATGAGAATTTTGGGAAGCCACTCCATGGCCCACATATGAAAAAAATGACTTCTTCCTGTAGTGTATGGTCCTTATCGGGTTTCGCTCTAGTAATCCATAGTCAGATTGATAACTTTTTAACACGCAAATAAAATATTATAAAATTCAAATCTTTCGTATAAATATATCTAATGTGGGCCAAAGTATCATATTGAGAATACCAATAATTGTATTCTCAAATGGACCATACACCAAATCTTTAACCCTTTTTCTTAGGTCCCACCATAAGATTGAGAATACAATTGTTAATACAATCAATGCATCAATGGCATTATTAATTGTATGCTCAATCTTAGGGAGGGAAAGATTCTATTAGCAAAATTTGGAAAAATGCCGCTGAGGAGCGCATTCATTTTTAGTAGTTCGGATTGTCAATAGGTGAGCCTCATGATGGAGATTCACTTCTTCTTATGAAAGAAGGAGAAAAATTAGGAGGGGCAAAAGCAAAGAAAGGTGTGTGTGTTGTGTGTGAACGGGAATCACAACCCCACCCCCCCACCCACGAACATACGATTTTCACTTATAAATATAAATCATTCCCCTCAGGCTGAAGGTCATGTCATGTATCCATTGAATTAAAATACTATTACAAACCTTCTGTGAACCGAAGATGGAAGCAAGCATTGGATGAAAGCCTTCATTGGTTTTTAAAATTTAAACAAACTATGATTTATCATGGCCTTCTATCTGAACTAAAGTTATAACCTAAGGACGAGGTCACATAAAAGGTTCTGCAAAATAACAATCAAAACATGTAAAAACAAGAAACATGGGATTGGGTTCCCACTTCCAACTCCAAAACCTCAAAAGCATCCAGCACTGCAGGGTGAAAACATTCTATCCATTCTGCCTAGCAACCGACATTAAGTCTAATCTAAGCATTTCCTAACAAACCCAGAAACCAAATTTAATACAACAGAATCTATGATTACAGACAAAATAAACCAAATAACCAACATTTCCAATCAATTAACTTCTTCTTTATATGTTTATTGTCCTGTTTCTTCCAACCAATATTAACTTCACTACATTTGCTTAACCAAGCTACATTACACTGAATCAATCTGTAAATAAAGAAGAGAAAATTGAGAATATCAACTGATTATACCTTGTCTTTGTACAACTGCTTGAGCTCTGCCACTCCCCCAATACCCTTCTCAACCAGTTTCCTCAAATTCCGCAGCCCCACGCCCGGAATCGTCAAAAGGTCCGGATTTCCGGACACGAGGTCGGCAGAAGCCGCTGCCCCGCCGCCGGAACCCTTGCAACGCCTCCCCCTCTGCAACCCCCGCCGCTCCTCCGAACCCCTCTTGTTATCATCCTCCGGCGCTCTGTCCTCTTCCCTCCTCTCACTATAGCCACCGCAGCTCCCTCTCTGCATACCCTCCACCACTAGCCGGACCCCGTCCGGCCCGCCGTGCAACCAGGCGGGCCGAACCGCAGACGGTCCGGGGCCCTTGAAGCCGACCCACGGTCTCTGGGGTGGTGGCTGTTGGTCGATGGAGTTGCGGTACCGGACGGGATTCCGGCGGAGGGCAGCCAGTCGGAGGGGGAAGGGCTGAGATGGGGATGGGCGGAGGTGGAAGGAGGAGAGCATGGGGAATGGAATGGACGGTAAAGATGCAGTCCTGTTAGGGTTCTTCCTGGGGTTTGCATGAATCCAAGGGCTGGGAGAGGTGCATAGAATGGGGCTTCGGCGCCAAAGCTTCTGCATCTCTGCTACTTAGCATTTCAGTTTCCGCGGAAAAGCATTTCCCGGTTTCTCTTTCTCTTTGAAATTTATGTTTTCA
Organism: Persea americana; assembly: GCA_029852735.1. Lineage (NCBI taxonomy): Eukaryota > Viridiplantae > Streptophyta > Magnoliopsida > Laurales > Lauraceae > Persea > Persea americana. The sequence continues at coordinate 74,172,055 of CM056813.1, forward strand.
GGGAAAGAGTGGGAGAAGAAAGGAAGAAGAAGAGGGTGAGAGGTTTGAACGAGGGAGGGGAAATCTACGGAGCCGAGAAAACAAGAGGAGGGAAAACATGGAAAGTAGCGGAGGAAAAGAAAGTGGGGAAAATTGCCGACAAGCGAAGAAAACTGTGGATTTTGACGATCTATCTAAATGATCCTGACCGATGATCAGGTGGGTCAGATGTATCATAAGGACAACTGTATTGGATCTTTGGGATGTGGGCTTTTGATGTAGCAGTCGTGCAACTTAACCTCGGCGATTGTAACGCTTGTCTTTTCACTTGTTTTTCGGCTTTCTCGTCTTTTTCCGCCATGCGTTGTCACCGTCTCGTTCTTAAATAACACTTGCCATCTCCAATTACTCACGTGGACGTTTTACGGTGAGGCTCTACCTCACGTGACCGAGGTAATTAATCTAAAAGCGTATTTATTTACATTAGAATATAAAGAAGTTCGCGATGAAATGAGCATAGCCAAAGGACTATTAAAGAGGCAAACCGTCAATTATATTGAGGTGAAATGATAAGTAATGATATGAGGTGAGTGTGAGGGTTATCCTCGCAATCTAACTAAGACATTAATTTTTTAGGTTTTGTATTATTGGTGGATGTTTAGGTGTTCTTTCTTTCATCTAACCTTAATTAACTCTTGATCAAAGGCAAGGTCATTTGATGGTCATTTTTGCATGTTCTGAATTTTCATTTTTAATCACTTATGGTATGAATTTAAGTATATTCAACTCCTAAGTGTAACTTTATGGCAATAATTTTTACCCAGTTACTTTAATGTAAACAAATAGGCCGAGGTGTCACTATCCGGTAGGGTGCTAATGGGCTGGGAGTGTGGCAACGGTCCATGTTGAAATTGCTTCTTCAACTGCCAGAAATGAAATTATGGAAAGTGTGGAGAGCAAATTTTGTGATTCGTTTACTAACTCGTGTATTATCTGAATTCTCCTGGATAACTAAGAAGACTGGCTCTTCTTATCTTGACGGCTCAATGATGGATTTAGAGGAACGAAAAGTGGATTAAAGTTGCTTCTCTATTGCATTGAATTAACAATAACATACAACACATCAAAAGAGAACCAATGCAGAGAGAATAAACGGTTGCTTCTCCATATAGAGAAAATAGGGAGACCGAAATCCTACCTCATGATGTCTTCTACACTTCGACAAATTTCTGTCAAGACATCTGAAATTAAGGCCGAGTGATGAAGAAATGCTGGATTGAAATGTCATGTGGTTGAGCTTTTAATTCATGGAAATTCATGTTTGGCCTAGCTGATTTGACGTTGAAATATAAAAAAGGGACAAAAATGAAGGCCATCTTTAGAAAGTGTCTACTATGCAACCCCATTGCTCATAGCCAAGTATGGAAATATTGTAATTAGAGGGAGAATATCGAGGTCACATCGCTCTTGGAAAAAAAAACTCACACACAGAAGAAAAAAGAAAAGAAAGGAAAAGAAAAGAAAAAATAAAAAAACTCACACGCTTTCGATGCTCACCTTTTTTTTATTTTACGAAACTTTTTCCTCTTATATGACAACTACAGCACTAAAGGGGTGTTTGTCTTTTGCACGTAGGGATGAATATGAAATATATATGAGTAAAATTTTACATACATGAATCATACTACTTTCTGTATTTGGAATCACCATTTTGATTGGTAAGTAACCTATGGCAGCTTCTCTTAAGTCTTGTTTATGTTTTTTCATATTAACGCAACAACAACCCATTCTCACTGAGTATATAACCTGTAGCAACTTCTCTTAAATCAGGTATATGTTGTTTCATTAACAACACCACAACAACAATACTGACAATAATATATCCATCCTGAGTTTTATTATTACAGAGCATTGTGAACCCTGCCCCTATTGCGCCAATGATTATATAAGTCTCTGGAACTGCTTGTGTACTTGTACTCTATGAAAGATACGCATTGAGTTTGAAAATTTTAATTATGTTATATATATTCTAATAATATATAACATAAGAGATAAAACTTATGTGGGAACTGAATACTTGAAAATACCACGAAGATGTTCATTCTATCACATTTTCTCGATAATTAGTAAGGATAGAGAGATTGATGAAGATGTCGAGAATGGGATAATAGTAGGATGGTTGAAACAAATGCTTGCTTTTATAGTGGATTGTGATCGGTGCATGCCAATAATATTGAAGTAAAAATTTTACAGAATAACAATTAGACCAGCTATGATCTATTAAGCAAAATATTTATCAATTAAGAAGCAACATATACACAGAATCGATATATCAGATGCGAGAATATTAAGATGGAAGTTTGGTAAAACTAGAAATGATAAAAAAAAATAAAAAAAAATGAGTACTGTCAAGAGCATTGATGTATAGCATCAATAGTTAATAAAATTACATGAAACTGTTTGAGATAGTCCGAGCATGTCCAATTTTGGCTGACTATGGCATCGAAAAAGAAAATTTTGATTATGTAGGTTAATGACCCACCGAGGAAAAGATATAGGTTAAAGAGATCAGAAGACATGCAACTTATCAAAGGTTTTGGCTTAGGCTCAATTGAAATAGAGAAACAAAATTAATGTAGTTGACCACAACATAGTTGGGACAACGCTTTGATGACGATAACTATGATTCTTAGAATATATATAACTGGTCACATAACTAGCTAGGTGACACAAATAGTAATTTTCATATAAATGATTATGTTACTAGATCCCATCTATATTCAGGGGTATGGTTTATCTTGTATTCTTTGCTTATAATCGTTCCCTTTTATCCTTTTTCAGTTGCATTTATCAACTTGAAAAGGCAAATGTAGCTCATTTGAACATTTTTTTTCCATCTATCATTCATGGATTGGCCTCTCCTCTTTCTCAAGTTGCATATATCAATGACTGCAATCAATCTTAATTTTAGAGGTCAAAATGCAATTAATTTTCCTATAAGCCATTTCAGTTAATCCAAACAACTGAATAATACCTGGAAAATTGTACTAGTAAGCAATAATAATTCATTCTTTTCCTCCTCATGTATGGCTACTCTCATTATTGTCGTTAAGTTGAACCAATTGTAAGCATCTTACATATAAAATGCCTTAATCATCAATGCCTTTACTTTTGTAATATTTGTCCTGTTGATTGACAGGTATTATGTTTGCTTCTGAGATGTTTATCGACGTAGTATATTTGAGTGTTTTTGTTTTTGGGATCCTGACCATTCTGTAGATGGGTTTGCTTTTCTTTGGATTTACAAAGTGTAGCTTGTCGATGTTTTTGTGTTTTATTTGGTAGATGATGGATTGGTGATGTTAATGGGAAAATGGATTCTCTTTTCTTTAGTTTTGTCTTATTTCTGTGACCTGGGTGTTCTGTTAGATTTATCATGGTTTTTTTTTTGCTTTTAACAGTAATCCATATGGAGATTTTGATGATTCTTTCCTTCTATAATTAACAATTATCAAGACATTATGCATAATACTAGGGATGGCAATGGAATGAGTTTAAATGAAGACCCACCCCAACCTGAAGACCCACCCCAACCTGATCTTATTAGGAACGGGTTTGATAGTGCATTAGGAGAGTATGTCTAGCGTTAAGCCGCTTCAACCCATATGTCTTTACTTTATATATTACTAAGTAAAACTTTACATGTGACATTTCATTAGTGCAGATAGCACTAAGAAGTGACATCTTTATTAATGTTACGGGCACAAATCTTCACTAACACAAGAAACATATTTGACCTTCATTTATTTGGGTATTTTACGATAATGATAGTTGCATATATTGCTAGGTTTTCATTTTCATGGCAGAATCTTCTTTCCTATTGCCTGGACATAGCAAATTTGCAACGCTTTAAGCTTTAGATGAGGTTCAGTAATGGATGACATGTACACTGTTGGACATTTTCAAAATTATTTTGAAGCCCCTAAGCTTGATATGTTCAATCCCACATCGGATGGTTGAAAAGGGGAAGTCATCTATATATGCTTCTTTGGATAACCCTTCTGTCTTAGTACAGAGGATTTGGACTTAGGCTTGAAGCTACAAGAGGGTCCTTATTTTGGTATTTATTTTTTTATCCAACATATACAAGCGCTGTGTTGGCGTAGAGACCTTTTTTCTAAGTCAACTTAGCCTCTGTTTAATCTGGAAGTTGTGTCTTTAGTCAATCTTATCTGGAAGTTGTGTCTTTAGTCAATCTTATCTGGAAGTTGTGTCTTTAGTCAATCTTAAGAAAGGTCACGTGTAGAGGTAATCCCTGGATATCTGCCAGAAAAGCCTTATTTATTCTCCGTTGGCATTGGATTCTTATACTCTTGTTTTAAGTCCTGCAGCCATGGCACTTAGCAGGGAACAGAGGGGAACTCCATTTCCAATAGCTAAATGGCAAGGACTGATTACTTTTGATCCAGCGAAGTTTAAATACTCTTTAAATGATCACTAACCACAAACATTGTCAGTCTGTAGCGTCCACAAATTTATTGAAGGATTCTTTCATCTCTGCCTAGTTTCTCACAGTGTCCTTTTTACAATAATTGACCTGACTTTTACTACGATTGCAATGATATTCACTTTAGAATTAACCCCATGGACAAGGAAACGGATCCAAACAGGGAAACCCCTCTGTTTGGACCAATAATGGGGTGACACAGGGAAGATAAAATTTTTTTTTTTTCATCGGAAGAGGTGGATGTCAGCTGATTTCACTCCTTCTCCATGTGTCACCCCAAACAGGGGATCCGGTTCCCATGGACAAAAATGACTGAGTCGCAGTCCAAATATAGAGGAATGAGATACAAAGAAAGCCGGATCAAACACTGCAGCCCCCACCTCTCCCAACCAAACCCCCAAGTTACCACTTGACAGCAACATAAATGGATGAGCTCCGGCCCCTGATTTCAATACATTCGGATTAGCACAATCAAAGGTTCTTCATGCCTGGTTTTTAGGATTCCAATTTTCCACCGCCAAGTATCGACAAAGAGGGTTGCTTTAGCCTATCAAGGCAAGTCTTGTAGGCGAAAAAAAAGATCAAGCCTCTGCTATAAAACTTGCATAACCAATTTAATAGTTAATGACAATTAAAGTTGTGATTCATGAAAATAATGATGACTAGCTACCTATGGTTTAGAACCTTGTACACCATTGTAAAAACAATTGCCCACATCTTTAAACATTTGGGCCTGTTGGATGGGCAGAGGGAGAGGCAGATAAAATGTTACCAACTCAAATTATCATATTAACACCATTCAAACCCCCCGCGCCCCCCCCCCCCCCCCCCCCCCCCCCACGCAGATAAAATGTTACCAACTCAAATTATCATATTAACACTAACACCATTCAAAACCCCCCCCCCCCCCCCCCCCCCAACACACACACACACACAAAAAAAAAACAAAATCAGAAAAAAAAACACCTCAAATTAGCACCAAACCCATCATCGTCGTAATAATGGATACTAATGATAAAATGACATAAAAAGAACTAAAATGACATAAAAAGAACAAACATCCTAACCCCACAAGTCCCAAATACACCCAAACAAACAAAACAAAAGGAAAACACCATAATCATCTCAATAATGCATGACATAGACATTATATTCTACAATAGCATCTCCTGTCTTAAGATCAAACCAATGGGTATGAGCCTGGGCGTAGCCCCTTGCAAACCTGAACAACCCACTCCCTCCAACCACAGGCATCTCCCTCACATCCGAAAACACTGCGTTCCTACCCAACACACTGAGAGTGCTCCCATTGTACTTGCCATCCATGAATGCAAAGTTCATGGCCATGAGCAATCCAACCGTCTCTTGCGAAGCCAACGCGTAGATCCCTTGGGCCCGGCCCACCAGCTTCGATGTGGGCTCGGGCCCTTCTGTTAGCGGGTTATCGATCATCACCACCGCGCCGAACCCTGTTGCTGAATTGTTGGTCATGGGCGCACTGGCGACTCGCACCGCAGTTGGGTTGCGCCCGCTGACTATGTCGTGGAAGTAGAAGTGCAGGTGGCTAAGCTTCTCCTTTCCAAATCCGGTTGCCGGTCGGAGGAGATCCGATGGGCCATGTTGTTTTCCGGCCATGGCTAAGGCGAAGAAGAGGAAGGAGGTGGAGAAGATGAGGAGGAATGGTGAATAAACTGCCATGGTTTGATCAAGGCGCTGAAGCTGTGTAAACTAATGTAATGATTTATATGTGAACGGTAGAGTGAGTTGGTGTAGGTGTAATATATATATATATATATTAATGAGTACGGCAGCTCTATGGTTGATAGTTTCAGCTAAAAATGAAAAGAAAAAGGAAAAGAAGCTCTGTGGTTGAAAAAAGATGGGATGGAATATGAATAATGGCTTTTTCTTGACTGCCTTCAGACGTTAGAGATCTCTCCTGCTTTCCACAATGGGATTTATTATAAGATTTGTTGGCCGATCCACCGTTTACAAGCAGGGTCTTAGGATTTGATTTTAAAAAGTTAGTTAATCACATGTTTTTGTATGTCAAATTTAAGGCCACCGGAGGAGGAACGTGTAACACTTCACTCCTTATAATATTGTCGGCTGTGGTCCTGTGAGAGTGCGACGGCTTTGTTTTTTAGTCCCTATAAGATCCAAAAATGCATTATACTAAGCATAGACGGCGTCTTCTACATTGGCCTAGGCTCTGTATGCTTCATGAGTAATGTGGGATATATCTTACATAAGGACTATTTAAATTGTCCATTTTATAGCTTTTAGATCAACTGACTTAATGATTTTAGGCTTTTATAAATAGTCAAGTACTAATTAAAGCCCTTTTGTATTTAGTAAGGATAAATGGCCTCACAAAGCTTACAATGCCAACTAAAAGTAGTATGGTTGTGCTCTCCTTCTAGAAGCTTTTGAGAATCCTCATTAGTGATAAAATAGAACCAATAATCTATCTGACTTTTGGGTCACTTTTGTTCGAGTCAACCCTCTCCATTTACACGTCTCTCGTGTGCAGCTACTTGCTCGAATTTCAATCGAATCATAGTTCTGGCCTGTTGGATTACAAGTGTCTAATAAATGGATTTATCACACGATCAATACTAGTTGAATGGTAAATATCACCTTGATGGAAATAAAATTGGTGGTGAAATAGGCTTTTAGCACTAAACAGATGACTCTAGTTTGTCTAGCCATTCTATTGATGACAATGAAATAATCTATCAAAATGATTTTGCCTTGATTGTTTGGTTGAATTAGAATACATATGAATTCATGATATAAGTGCTTAAAAATGGAAATCCAATTTGAAGATACAGAAATCACCATTAAATAACCACCATTAAATAACCTCCATTTTGATGAAAAGTGAATCTAGAAACATGAAAAATGAATTCTCAGCCATAATCCTCACAGAAATCATAGGGAAACTCAAGGTCTCATCTACATCCTATCTTGTGTGGTTTTCTCCTCACCTCACTTTATTCCTATTTCACCTCTTTAAAAGTCCTTATGTGAAACTCATTTGAACATAAACTCATACGTATAAAATGCAAACAAACACGCATAAAGTAGATAGCAAACATCCAACTTATTTCAAAGAGCTTAATTCTTGCAAGATTGAGCATACTCGAATTACTACGTCAAATTACTCATAAGAGTATAGCAAAACCTCAGTCGAACTGATCCAACTTGGCTCCATCATTCATCCATGCTTTTTAACGGCTCATTTGCCCCACACTGATGAAAAATGTGCTTCATATTGTACGCATTTTTGTCATCGTACAACCTAATCTTTAGATTTCTCTTCTTAAAAAATCTGTTGTGGTTGTTAAGCGAATCCATTCAATAAAACAAGTTTATTATTTGAATACTGGATTGGTTCTTTTAATTCTGCTACTGTTGTGTTACTGTGGTTAGATTTTTCACAAATACACCCTAGAGCTCCTTACAGGATGCATGTTTACAGAAAAGTCCAATTTTGTCTGAAGGTGAATAGCAATGGAGTTTGTGCTAGAAGAGCAGGGATGTAAATGGGTCGGTTCCGTCTTGTCTACCGTTGGAATCGTTAATGAGAATTGAGAAGTGGAATCGAAACCGGTTCATATTCGCTTTCCTAATTCCGTCGGAATCATTAATGAGAAGATGGGATTCGCATTGTATATAGGACACATCTAGGTAAATAATGATATGAAAAAAAGAAAAAAAAACTAGTTTGTGATATAATATATCGGGTCCAGGATCCACGAGTCAAAATTAATATGGACCCAGCTCCAGATTCATTTAGATCACGAATCTAGAAAATGACTTAAATCCAAACTCATTTACTAATCAAAACCTAAATAAAAACCAAACATAATTTTCATTACATCGAAACCTCCACCGGAGATTCCAAGCCCATTTAGGCCTTGATGGGTTATTTGAAGTTGTAAGAAAGTATAGGGCCTGTACAAAAAAGAAAACGCTATAAGTTGGGTGGTGGGACTCAGTCATCATTATTTTGAATTGAGTGGTTCACCTAACCTAAGGCAGGACAAATAAATCGTGCCGGATGGGGCTCTCGATATTAACGAAAGAGTCCTCGGAATCGTGGCAAAAGATGCCCCTTTGACCGGTTTTGGTCCACTCCCATATCCTGAAATGACTTCCATGTTACTCTTCCACCCAGTAAGGTTTCGTGCCAATTCAATGTTTCTATCCTCAAATTTACACGTGAAAATAACTCTACTAGTGTCAAAATGATCTCAAAATGCATCGACTAGTGTCAAAATTATCTCAAAAAGGATCTTTTATTGATTAAATTCTTAAAGATTTATTTTATTTTCTAAGAATGACTAAAGATTTAAAAAATCAAAGGTGAAGAAGAATCTTGCATAACACCAAATGGCCTTAGTTTTACCAGAGACACAAGGCGTGGATTTGCTCTCCATGCCTATATTCGAGACGGGCCATGTTAGCCCCATGTGCATTTATTTAGGTTTTATGGGCCGTTACTTAGGAGATTAGTCTTATTGGGTCAAGACTTCTAGGATACTCACAGTACACATATTTGATAGATATATAGTAAGAAAGTTGATGTCCCATTTATGTCTCTTCAGCTTATATATTTCACCATTTACTCTTAAATGATTTTTCATAAACCCATTTTATCGTAATTTTCTAAGAATTTAGTTTCATGGAAACTGCAAACAAATTGCACTAACATTTAAACTTCTTTATCATAGAATCATGAACGTATTCGAAAAAAATATATTTTCTAGTAGTATCATAATAAAATATCACCCTGATTGATATTATAGAGGCAAACATCTTTTAAAATAAGTGATCCTCTTAGTAGTTACATGATTCTCACCTTTTATTCTCACCTTTTATTCTACTCCCAACAATACTTTTTCATTATTTTTCTTGATAAAAATATCTCTCTCCCCCCCCTCCCTCTCTCTCCAGTGGTATTATCCTCATGATCAGGGGCGGACCTAAGTATTGGTATGCGAGTGCACTCGCACCCACGAGATTCGAGAAACTCCTTAATAATACCTTTAAAATTTTTTATCTATTTATTTGCTTTGTTAAATTAATCATTGCTCGCACCACTTAAATTAAAATCCTAATTCCGCGGTTACCATGATAATGATATTTGTACAATCACAAAAATAAAAATATAAAAAATCAAGTTTAGGATATGATCCAGTGAAGAATTCATTGATCCATATGTCCTTCAGAAGTGACAGGAGCCTGATTCAAGCCCAGTCCGTTCTGCATCCCCATTATTACCCATGTCCCCAGGTTCCACTAGTTAATAGCGATGCGTCCTTAAATCAGATGAACAATCATGATTGATATATCTATATGTTACATATGTACAAAATTAAATTAAAGAATGCAATTGAAGTCATAAATGCACTGTATACTGTTCTCCTTCCAAACGACATAAATAGATCAGATTCAATTTTAACATGACGTGCAAATGCATCACAAACATGGCATTGGCACGTCTCCAAATTTGCACTGGAAAAGTTGTAAAAGAGACAAAGCTTGTGCCAGTTTTTAACCCAACAACCCACCTTACATCTCTCCTCTCTTCTTGGCGTCCATTTCAAACCAATCCATTGTTTTTGGAGCAGAAACTGACGGCCAGAAGTTAAACTGAACCTGCCCATCTTCCTGGCATCATCACTTCAATTACTTGCGCGGCCCGCACTCAAATCTTATAATAACAAATAACAACCCACTAAATGTATGGTGGGGAGCCTAGAATTACATGGTTACATCCTTCTAGATGTGTAGCATCCCATGCTCAGACTAATTAAACTATCCACTCAAATCTTACATGTTGTTTAACCTTTTGTTCAGTTGGGTACAGACTACAGATACTCCAAGAAACTCAACTCTAGACATGGGGATCCTAAAGTCAGGATTATTAAAAGCCAAGTAAAAGCCAAATAAAGCCTCTATTTTTAAGACAAGATGTCACATTAAAAGCACTTTAATTCAAATCTCCTTCCAATTTTTTCAAAAAAATATTAAAGAACAACCACCTTTATCCACTAAAATACCAAAAAACTCCGCTTTCCCATACAAAAAGTCAAAAAGGTTCCATAACAAATAATTAAAAATAAAATACAATTATAACCTACTCATATTTTATTCTTTTTTCAAAATCAACTTTACTTCACTTGACTCTATTAGTAAAGTTGTCAAACTGACTCAGGAAAAGCGTGTAATTTGCATTTTTTTTATTTTTTATATTCTATGTTTTGATATTGTTGTGATTTTCTTGGGGTATTTTCAACTTTGATGATGTTTTTCAAAATATTATGATATTATTAAGAATATACTGCTCTATATATGTAAATATCAGAATCAGGATAAAGGACTTTAATCAGGTTTAGGCTGTCGGCCACTATAGACCTGCTTTGCCCAATCATCGTTAGACTTTAATCAGATTTAGGCGGTCGTCCACGATACACCCATCCCAAACCCAGCCATCATTGCATCTATGAATCGATTGAGAATGAATTTAATAGTCATGAATAATATGTTCATTAGTACGAGATTGAATTATAAAACTGAAATGCCACCACACTCATGATTGAGTTTTTTTTTTTTTAATCCCACCAGCTAAGTGGGTTGGGACCCAAGAGACTTGCATATACGAGGAGAGTAACCACACATGCACGGAATGGAAACTCGCACGTGCACAGAGAGTGAGAGAGAGAGAGAGAGAGAGAGAGAGAGAGAGAGAGAGAGAGAGCTTGCACGCTCGGGGAGTGAAACTCACACATGCAAGGAGTGAGGAGACTAGGGTTCAACCCTAGTCTTCCAGGTGAGAGACATGGTTGCCAACTAAATGAGTAACGCTTTGTTCTCATGATTGAGTGGTGTTACGACCTTAGTTTCACAGAAATACTTAGGGATTGGTCCTGCGGGTGTTCTATCTTTCTTATACAAATAGCTTAATATAGGGTACTACGAGGTTAAGAGATGGAGGCCATCGCATCTAAGCTGTTGGCATTTGATATAGATGTGATGGCTCCTGCCTCTTACTCTAATAGTATCGTGAGAGTAACTCTGAAATGAGCATCTCCCTATATATATGAAAAATTCTCAAAAACTCCCATATCTTAAAAGGAGAGTTTCTTTTCCTATTTAATAACCAATGATTTGTTAGTATTTTAAGAGATCCACATTTGTAAGAGAATATTTAGGAAAGAGAATCGGTCACTCTTTTGTTGGCTAAAAGAGGGGCCTTCTTTTTTTTAAAAAAAAACGCCCCGGAAATTTTATAGCGTAACTGTGTATCCATAAATATATATAGTAGTTATTGATACACCAAGTGCGCATCTTGCGCACCAGGGGTGGGCCCACCTAATGGTCCATCTAAATGGACCACACTCACAACCCCCTTGAATTTCACATGGGCCCAACCGTTGCACTCATCTGATGTACTGTCCACCGTTGGATTGACTGCACACCCATCTAATGGACTATACACCGTCAAACTTGTGGGGCCCAGATGGGGGTGATGATGATCAGGGATGAAGCTAATTTCTTGCAGAGATGAAGGGCCATGGGAGATCTTCCAACTCCCTTGATACAGGTCCGAGGTGGGCCCCACATTGAGGTCCGCACACTAATCCAATGCGCGAGTCGCGCACTAAATTAGTAATATATATAATACTGAAATCATGAATGCTTCTGACTGTTGTGGCCTCACGAAGGCTCTACAAAGGCCATCTGCAGGACAGCACAACCCTTAACATGACATACAAAGATAATAATAGTGGAGAAATTTCTCTGCGGATGTTCCGCATGCGGACATCCGACGCAGTGGGGTGCGAATTTTGTAATTGACTGCTCGATAGTAGCATCCCCGTGCGGGATAAAAAGAATGTTATGGAAGAGACAAAAGCATGAGCAGTAGTTCAAGATGCCAGAATTTCTACCCAACATCCCACTTACATCCCCCCTTATTCTGGGAAGTGCATTTCAAACCAATCAATTTTTATGGACAGGAAACTGACGCCATGTTCCTTGCATCATGATTTCAATTACTCATGTGGCCTAAACTCACATTTTAGAACAAAAAATAACAACCATAGAGTCATAATAAGCCCCTCAAGAAGAATAACCTCTTGTTGGACGTCCTGCCTTAATTAGAGAGATGGATTTAGGTATCCAGTTTAATTTAATTTTGTGTTATTCAGATCCTAATCCTATGACCGCCGACCCTATAATTGTGTTAAAATCTAACAAATTTACCATCTATAAATGAACCTGTAGGCTCATCGGATCCAACAGGGAAACCCCTCTGTTTGGACCAATAAGGGGGTTACACATGGAAGATATATATATATATTTTCATCGGAAGAGGTGGATGTCAGCTGATTTGACTCCTTCTCCATGTGTCGCCCCAAACAGGGGATCCGGTTCCCATGGACAAAAATGACTGAGTCGCAGCCCAAATATAGAGGAATGAGATACAAAGAAAGCCGGATCAAACACTGCAGCCCCCACCTCTCCCAACCAATCCCCTAAGTTACCACTTGACAGCACATAAATGGATGAGCTCCGGCCCCTGATTTCAAAACATTGGGATTAGCACAATCAAAGGTTCTTCATGCCTGGTTTTTAGGATTCCAATTTTCCACCGCCAAGTATCGACAAAGAGGGTTGCTTTAGCCTATCAAGGCAAGTCTTGTAGGCGAAAAAAAAGATCAAGCCTCTGCTATAAAACTTGCATAACCAATTTAATAGTTAATGACAATTAAAGTTGTGATTCATGAAAATAATGATGACTAGCTACCTATGGTTTAGAACCTTGTACACCATTGTAAAAAACAATTGCCCACATCTTTAAACATTTGGGCCTGTTGGATGGGCAGAGAGAGAGGCAGATAAAATGTTACCAACTCAAATTATCATATTAACACCATTCAACCCCCCCCCCCCCCCCCCCCCCCCCCCCCGCAGATAAAATGTTACCAACTCAAATTATCATATTAACACCATTCAAACCCCCCCCCCCCCCCCCCCCCGCAGATAAAATGTTACCAACTCAAATTATCATATTAACACCATTCAACACCCCCCCCCCCGCCCCCCCCCCCCCCAGATAAAATGTTACCAACTCAAATTATCATATTAACACCATTCAAACCCCCCCCCCCCCCACACACACACACAAAAAACAAAACAAAAAAAAAAAAACACCTCAAATTAGCACCAAACCCATCATCATCGTAATAATGGATACTAATGATAAAATGACATTAAAAGAACTAAAATGACATAAAAAGAACAAACATCCTAATCCCACAAGTCCCAAATACACCCAAACAAACAAATCAAAAGGAAAACACCATAATCATCTCAATAATGCATGACATAGACATTATATTCTACAATAACATCTCCTGTCTTAAGATCAAACCAATGCGTATGAGCCTGGGCGTAGCCCTTGCAAACCTGAACAATCCACTCCCTCCTACCACAGGCATCTCCCTCACATCCGAAAACACAGCGTTCCTACCCAACACACTGAGAGTGCTCCCATTGTACTTGCCATCCATGAATGCCAAGTTCATGGCCACGAGCAATCCAACCGTCTTTTGCGAGGCCAACGCGTAGATCCCTTGGGCCCGGCCCACCAGCTTCGATGTGGGCTCGGGCCCTTCTGTTAGCGGGTCATCGATCATCACCACCGCGCCGAACCCTGTGCTGAATTGTTGGTCATCGGGCGCACTGGCGACTCGCACCGCAGTTGGGTTGCGCCCGCTGACTATGTTGTGGAAGTAGAAGTGCAGGTGGCTAAGCTTCTCCTTTCCAAATCCGGTTGCCGGTCGGAGGAGATCCGATGGGCCATATTGTTTTCCGGCCATGGTGAAGGCGAAGAAGAGGAAGGAGGCGGAGAAGATGAGGAGGAATGGTGAATAAACTGCCATGGTTTGATCAAGGCGCTGAAGCTGTGTAAACTAATGTAATGATTTATATGTGAAAGGGAGAGAAGATTGTAAGGAGAGTGAGTTGGTGTAGGTGTAATATATTTATATATAAATATATATATATATATATTTATATTAATGAGTACGGCAGCTCTATGGTTGATAGTTTCAGCTAAAAATGAAAAGAAAAAGGAAAAGAAGCTCTGTGGTTGAAAAAAGATGGGATGGAATATGAATAATGGCTTTTTCTTGACTGCCTTCAGACGTTAGAGATCTCTCCTGCTTTCCACAATGGGATTTATTATCAGATGTGTGGGCCGATCCACCGTTTACAAGCAGGGTCTTAGGATTTGATTTTAAAAAGTTAATTAATCACATGTTTTTGTATGTCAAATTTAAGGCCACTGGAGGAGGAACGTATAACACTTCACTCGGTATGATATTGTCGGCTTTGGTCATGTGAGCGTGCGACGGCTTTGTTTTTTAGTCCCTATAAGATCCAAAATGCATTATACTAAGCATAGACGGCGTCTTCTACATTGGCCCATGCTCTGTATGCTTCATGAGTAATGTGGGATATATCTTACATTAGGATTATTTAAATTGTCCATTTTATAGCTTTTAGATCAACTGACTTAATGATTTTAGGCTTTAATAAATAGTCAAGTACTAATTAAAGCCCTTTTGTATTTAGTAAGGATAAATGGCCTCACAAACCTTACAATGCCAACTAAAATTAGTATGGTTGAGCTCTCCTTCTAGAAGCTTTTTGAGAATTCTGATTAGTGATAAAATAGAACCAATAATCTATCTGACTTTTGGGTCACTTTTGTTCGAGTCAACCCTCTCCATTTACACGTCTCTCGTGTGCAGCTACTTGCTCGAATTTCAATCGAATCATAGTTCTGGGCCTGTTGGATTTACAAGTGTCAAATAAATGGATTTATCACACGATCAATACTAGTTGAATGGTAAATATCACTCTGATGGAAATAAAATTGGTGGTGAAATAGGCTTTTAGCACTAAACAGATGACTCTAGTTTGTCTAGCCATTCTATTGATGACAATGAAATAATCTATCAAAATGATTTTGCCTTGATTGTTTGGTTGAATTAGAATACATAGGAATTCATGATATAAGTGCTTAAAAATGGAAATCCAACTTGAAGATACAAAAATCACCATTAAATAACCTCCTTTTTGATGACAAGTGAATCTGGGAACATGAAAAATGAATTCTCAGCCATAATCCTCACACAAATCATAGAGAAACCCAATGTCTCATCTACATTCTATCTTATGTGGTTTTCTCCTCACCTCACTTTATTCCTATTTCACCCCTTTAAAAGTCCTTCTGTGAAACTCATTTGAACATAAACTCATACATATACAATGCAAACAAACATGTATAAAGTAGATAGCAAACGTCCAACTTATTTCAAAGAGCTTAATGCTTGAAAGATTGAGCAAACTCAAATTACTACGTCAAATGACTCATATAAGAGTATAGCAAAACCTCAGTCGAACTGATCCAACTTGGCTCCATCATTCATCCATGCTTTTTAAAGGCTCATTTGCCCCACACTGATGAAAAATGTGCTTCATATTGTACGCATTTTTGTCATCGTACAACCTAATCTTTAGATTTCTCTTCTTAAAAATCCATTCAATAAAACAAGTTTATTATTTGAATACTGGATTGGTTCTTTTAATTCTGCTACTGTTGTGTTACTGTGGTTAGATTTTTCACAAATACACCCTAGCGCTCCTTACAGGATGCATGTTTACAGAAACGTCCAATTTTGTCTGAAGGTGAATAGCAATGGAGTTTGTGCTAGGAGAGTAAGGACGTAAATGGGTCGGTCCCGTCTTGTTTACCGTTGGAATCGTTAATGAGAATTGAGAAGTGGAATCGAAACCAGTTCATAATCGCTTTCCTAATTCCGTCGGAATCATTAATGAGAAGATGGGATTCGCATTGTATATAGGACAGATCTAGGTAAAGAATGATATGAAAAAAAAAAAACTAGTTTGTGATATAATATATCGGGTCCAGGATCCACGAGTCAAAATTAATATGGACCCAACTCCAGATTCATTTAGATTACGAATTTAGATAATGACTTAAATCCAAACTCATTTACTTACCAAAACCTAAATAAAAACCAAACATAATTTTCATTACATCGAAACATCCACCGGAGATTCCTAGCCCATTTAGGCCTTGATGGGTTATTTGAAGTTGTAAGAAAGTACAGGGCCTCTACAAAAAGGAAAATGCTATAAGTTGGGTGGTGGGACCCAGGCATCATTATTTTGAATTGAGTGGTTCACCTAACGTAAGCCAGGAAAAATAAATTGTTGGTGGTCTGTCGGCCGGATGGGGCTCTCGATATTAACGAAAGAGTCCTCGGGATCGTGGCAAAAGGTACCCCTTTGACCGGTTTTGGTCCACTCCCATATCCTGAAATGACTTCCATGTTACTCTACCACCCAGTAAGGTTTCGTGCCAATTCAATGTTTCTATCCTCAAATTTACACGTGAAAATAACACTACAAGTGTCAAAATTATCTCAAAATGCATCGACTAGTGTCAAAATCATCTCAAAAAGGATCTTTTATTAAGTAAATTCTTAAAGATTTATTTTATTTTTTAAGAATGACTAAAGATTTAAAAAATCAAAGGTGAAGAAGAATCATGCATAACACCAAATGGCCTTAGTTTTACCAGAGACACAAGGCGTGAATTTGCTCTCCATGTCTATATTCGAGATGGCCATGTTAGCCCCATGTGCATTTATTTGGGTTTTATGGGCTGTCACTCAGGAGATTAGTCGTGTTGGGTCAAGACTTCTAGGATGCTTGCAGTACATATATCAGATAGATATATAGTAAGAAAGTTGATGTCCCATTTATGTCTCTTCACCTTATATGTTTCACCATTTACTCTTAAATGATTTTTCCATAAACCCATTTTATCGTGATTTCTTAAGAATTTAGTTTCATGGAAACTGCAAACAAGTTGCCCTAACATTGAAACTTCTTTATCATAGAATCATGAACGTATTCAAAAAAAATATATTTTCTAGTAGTATCATAATAAAATACCACCCTGATTGATATTATTGAGGCAAACATCTGATGGTTTAAAATAAGTGATCCTCTTATTAGTTACACGATTCTCGCCTTTTATTCTACTTATAGAAGCCCTTCATGAAATTATTTATAATTTTCCAACAATACTTTTTCATTATTTTTCTTGATAAAAATCTCTCTCTATCTCTCTCTCTCTCCAATGGTATTATCCTCATGACCAGGGGACCTAAGTATTAGTATGTGGGTGCACTTGCACCCACGAGATTCAAGAAACTCTTGACTAATGCCTTAAAAAAAATTTATCTTCTTATTTGCCTTGTTAAATTAATTATTGCCCGCATCACCCAAATGATATTTGTACAATCACAAAAATAAAAATAAAAAAAATCAAGTTTAGGATATGATCCAGTGAAGAATTCATTGATCCATATGTCCTTCAGAAGTGACAGGAGCCTGATTCAAACCCAGTCCGTTCTGCATCCCCATTATTACCCATGTCCCCAGGCTCCACTAGTTAATAGCGATGCGTCTTTAAATCAGATGAACAATCATGATTGATATATCTATATGTTACATATGTACAAAATTAAATTAAAGAATGCAATTGAAGTCATAAATGCACTGTATACTGTTCTCCTTCCAAACGACATAAATAGATCAGATTCAATTTCAACATGACGTGCAAATGCAGCACAAACATGGCATTGGCACGTCCCCAAATTTGCACTGGAAAAGTTGTAAAAGAGACAAAGCTTGTGCCAGTTTTTAACCCAACAACCCACCTTACATCTCTCCTCTCTTCTTGGCGTCCATTTCAAACCAATCCATTGTTTTTGGAGCAGAAACTGACGGCCAGAAGTTAAACTGAACCTGCCCATCTTCCTGGCATCATCACTTCAATTACTTGCGCGGCCCGCACTCAAATCTTATAATAACAAATAACAACCCACTAAATGTATGGTGGGGAGCCTAGAATTACATGGTTACATCCTTCTAGATGTGTAGCATCCCATGCTCAGACTAATTAAACTATCCACTCAAATCTTACTGGTTGTTTAACCTTTTGTTCAGTTGGGTACAGACTGCAGATACTCCAAGAAACTCAACTCTAGACATGGGATCCTAAAGTCAGGATTATTAAAAGCCAAGTAAAAGCCAAATAAAGCCTCTATTTTTAAGACAAGATGTCACATTAAAAGCACTTTAATTCAAATCTCCTTCCAATTTTTTCAAAAAAATGTTAAAGAACAACCACCTTTATCCACTAAAATACAAAAAAACTCCACTTTCCCATACAAAAAGTCAAAAAGGTTCCATAACAAATAATTAAAAATAAAATACAATTATAACATACTCATATTTTATTCTTTTTTCAAAATCAACTTTACTTCACTTGACTCTATTAGTAAAGTTGTCAAACTGACTCAGGAAAAGCGTGTAATTTGCATTTTTTATATTTTTTATATTCTATGTTTTGATATTGTTGTGATTTTCTTGGGGTATTTTCAACTTTGATGATGTTTTTCAAAATATTATGATATTATTAAGAAAATACTGCTCTATATATGTAAATATCAGAATCAGGATAAAGGACTTTAATCATGTTTAGGCTGTCGGCCACTATAGACCTGCTTTGCCCAATCATCGTTAGACTTTAATTAGATTTAGGCGGTCGTCCACGATACACCCATCCCAAACCCAGCCATCATTGCATCTATGAATCGATTGAGAATGAATTTAATAGTCATGAATAATATGTTCATTAGTACGAGATTGAATTATAAAACTGAAATGCCACCACACTCATGATTGAGTTTTTTTTTTAATCCCGCCAGCTAAGTGGGTTGGGACCCAAGAGACTTGCATATACGAGGAGAGTAACCACACATGCACGGAATGGAAACTCGCACGTGCACAGAGAGAGAGAGAGAGAGAGAGCTTGCAAGCTCGGGGAGTGAAACTCACACATGCAAGGAGTGAGGAGACTAGGGTTCAACCCTAGTCTTCCAGGTGAGAGACATGGTTGCCAACTAAATGAGTAACGCTTTGTTCTCATGATTGAGTGGTGTTACGACCTTAGTTTCACAGAAATACTTAGGGATTGGTCTGCTGGTGTTCTATCTTTCTTATACAAATAGCTTAATATAGGGTACTACGAGGTTAAGAGGTGGAGGCCATTGCATTTAAGCTGTTGGCATTTGATATAGATGTGATGGCTCCCGCCTCTTACTCTAATAGTATCGTGAGAGTAACTCTGAAATGAGCATCTCCCTATATATATGGAAAATTCTCAAAAACTCCCATATCTTAAAAGGAGAGTTTCTTTTCCTATTTAATAACCAATGATTTGTTAGTATTTTAAGAGATCCACATTTGTAAGAGAATATTTAGGAGAGAGAATCGGTCACTCTTTTGTTGGCTAAAAGAGGGGCCTTCTTTTTTTTAAAAAAAACGCCCGGAAAATTTTGTAGCGTAACTGTGTATCCATAAATATATATATAATAGTTATTGATACACCAGGTGCGCATCTTGCGCACCAGGGGTGGGCCCACCTAATGGTCCATCTGAATGGACCACACTCACAACCCCCATGAATTTCACATGGGGCCAACCGTTGCACCCATCTGATGTACTGTCCACCGTTGGATTGACTGCACACCCATCTGATGACTGTACACTGTCAAACTTGTGGGGCCCAGATGGAGGTGATGATGATCAGGGATGAGGCTAATTTCTTGCAGAGATGAAGGGCCATGGGAGATCTTCCAACTCCCCTGATACAGGCCCGAGGTGGGCCCCACATTGAGGTCCGCACACTAATCCAATGCGCGAGTCGCGCACTAAATTAGTAATATATATAACACTGAAATCATGAATGCTTCTGACTGTTGTGCCCTCACGAAGGCTCTACAAAGGCCATCTGCAGGAGAGCACAACCCTTAACATGACATACAAAGATAATAATAGTGGAGAAATTTCTCTGCGGATGTTCCGCATGCGGACATCCGACGCAGTGGGGTGCGAATTTTGTAATTGACTGCTCGATAGTAGCATCCCCGTGCGGGATAAAAAGAATGTTATGGAAGAGACAAAAGCATGAGCAGTAGTTCAAGATGCCAGAATTTCTACCCAACATCCCACTTACATCCCCCCTTATTCTGGGAAGTCCATTTCAAACCGATCAATTTTTATGGACAGGAAACTGACGCCCATGTTCCTTGCATCATGATTTCAATTACTCATGTGGCCTAAACTCACATTTTAGAACAAAAAATAACAACCATAGAGTCATAATAAGCCCCTCAAGAAGAATAACCTCTTGTTGGACGTCCTGCCTTAATTAGAGAGATGGATTTAGGTATCCAGTTTAATTTAATTTTGTGTTATTCAGATCCTAATCCTATGACCGCCGACCCTATAATTGTGTTAAAATCTAACAAATATACCATCTATAAATGAACCTGTCGGCTCATCGGCACAATCAAGTACTGTACTGAGCATAAAGCATTGTGAAAGAATTCGGTTTTATTAGTCATTTTAAGTTTTTAACCACATTCAATTTAGATAGATCACAGTAATATAATGGATGATTTTTCACCCGCCCTCTTGCGCTCTATGATGTCATCATGTTGTTGGGACCCATGAAAATCAGGGGGATCCCACATTTGATGACGGTCCAGATGAAGACTTCCATGGAGCTTACAGTTACAGCGCAGGTGTCATTAAATTTTCCCTCATTAAAGACGTTCTCAAAGCAGTAACCACTAATTAATAGCGATGCTTTGGTTATCCTGAAAATACTACTTTAAGCAATGAAATGATGCCAAATGGTTTTCAACAAAGTATTCTCTACCCAACTACAGACATAAAAAAAAATTAACAAACATTAAAGGAAGGCCACGGAGAATATATATATATATATATATATTTAAAATTTCTCCTCATTTCTTCGGCCCATGACATATCTCACCTTTAAGTTTCCTCTATACTCATAAGCATTTCTCATTACCCTTTTAATGTTGTCGGTGGAGTTGTTAAGTCAATCATCGCTGTCCTTGTCATACTTAGAACACCCTGTTTTTCAATATAGCTTTAAAATCTTTGTTACATTAGGATTCTTTATTTGATTTATTTATTGAATATCCCATATTTTAATAAAGTTGAAAAGTCACTTTACTAGAAATAGGTATTTTAGTTCAAGTAAATTAACTTTAATTTTTAGTTAGACAAACAAACTAAATTTGTTAATGTTTCCGAGTGTGGACATGGGTGTGTATGAGAAGGTAATTGATTTCAAGTCATCTGCGTGGTAAGATTATTTAGTCTCGAACATACTGCTTGGGGTACTTAAGAAAAATTAACATTGGAGCCATTGTGTAGATGTTTAATCCTCCTATTTGATTCCCCGTGCTACCCGGGCCCTTTCCCGAAAAGTAGAGTCGTAACAGACAATCAAAGCCAACTTTGAGTCATTAAAGCAAGTTGTCAACCTGATGTTCCCACATGTTTTCAACCATAGAGCAACCTTTCTCCAAAATAAATACAAGATAGATTACCACTCTAGCTCCCCCACAATTCAATCCCCTCCCATTTCTCTAACTGAAGTCATCCCTCAGCCACTATATGGCCACTATGAATTCACCATCCATCCTTTTCTCCCTCCTCCTCCTCTTCTTCTTCTCCGTCGTCATCGCCGGGAAGCAGCGCCACTCGTCGGATCTCCTCCGACCCATGATCGGGCTCGGAAAGGAGAAGATGAGCCACCTACACTTCTACTTCCATGACATCGTTAGCGGGCGCAACCCAACTGCAGTGCAAGTCGCTGGAGCAGCGATGACCAAGAATTCACCGACGTTCTTCGGTGCGGTGGTGATGATCGACGACCCGCTAACGGAAGCGCCTGAGCCCACATCAAAGCTGTTGGGCCGGGCCCAAGGGCTCTACGCATCGGCCTCACAAGAGACACTTGGGTATCTAATGGCCCTTAATTTTGCATTCGTGGATGGTAAGTACAATGGGAGCAGCCTAAGTGTGTTGGGTCGGAACGCAGTTCTATCAGATGTGAGGGAGATGCCTGTGATTGGAGGGAGTGGGGCGTTCAGGTTTGCAAGGGGCTACGCCCAGGCTCATACACATTGGTTTGATCCTAAAACAGGAGATGCTATTGTAGAATATAATGTCTATGTCATGCATTATTGAGAATTTGAGATGAATTCTCTATCATTTGTTTCTTGCTTTTAGGGTCTTTGGGCTTGGTGGGGTTTGGAAAGAAGTGTGATATTTATTTGTTTTCTGATCATTCTAACTTAAAGTGATTGATGATGTTACTTGTTTGTTTGATTTGGGTGTCTTTGAGTAAACCACTCTTTTTTTTTTTTTTTTTTGCTTTTGGTTTTGAGATCTAAATGATTGTGAATCCTTCTAGTTTTGTTTGTGTAGTTATTGTTGGCTTTAAGCCATGAGGCATGACTCTGCAGAGCTGCAACATTCCTTTGGGTGAATTTTGTGCTTGGTGGTAGCTTTTGGCAAGGAGGAAATATGTGGATGCTACTTTTTTTTTAGCTTTTCTTCTTTCTTTTTGCTTCGCTTTTTGCTACGGATACTCAAACATATACACTCTCAGACACTTATCTCCCAATCAATTGAGCTACAATTTAAAAGAAATATTTTAGCTTATTGCCTCATTGGAAGGGCAAAAGTTTTTGTCTCTAGATATCAAGAATGGATCCTTGGCTGTCCCATGAAGGGACAAGCATGCCTTAAAACTAAACCATCAATGGGTTGGCCACGTAGGATTTAGAAAGCGAGTCTAACACGGTACACATAAAATAGAGGAGTGGAGTCATTTGTTTTACTAGTCTAGATCATCTTATTTCCATAATCATGGAAAATTTACCGATACGATTGTTAGGAAGCATAGCTATCATTTTGGATGTTTTTTTATTTATTGTACATGTGGCCCCATGGATGAATTTATATGCTTGTTTCAATAATTTTCGTAAGGCACGTTTTATCATAGGTGAGAAGTCCAGCTGTAGACTTGATCGATGATTCCTCACCAATATTTGTATAGCTAAGAATTTCATGTTAATATTGGTAAGGGTAGAATCAGAATCAGGAAGTTCGCCTTTTGACCAAGGGGGACACTATATAAATAAAAATTCTTGGGGGTCAATATACAAAAAGAAGAAAAGAAAAAGAAAAACTAAATATCTTTGTAACATCAAGAGTGGTTTTCCAAAATTATTTGAGCGCTAATATTAGAAGACTGGAATTTTCTATAACAGTAGGGTTTTCCAAATTAAGTTTCATTTATTATGAACTTTATAAAGTAACAAATAATGTGATGTACTTCTAAGCTCGAAGATGAATTCACACTAGTTAGGGATGAAAACAGACCCCTTCCACAGTCGGTTTGGGCCCAACCGGACTCGAGCTAAGTAACAATATGCCGCTGTGGGACCCTACCATATTAGTGAACTAGCTAGAGAGCTGAATTGGGCCAATTGGCTATAGGTAGGCATAGTCCTTCGTGTACCTGTACTTGAAAACAAATTATTAGTAAGGGCCCGTATCAAAGCCAAAACCCAGTCAAGTTCAAGTCACAGGACCTGTACCTGTACCAAAACTTAAATTAGATTCCCAAATTGGACTCAGAACCAAATGAAGAGTCTGGAATCAAACTCAAATTAAAGCCAAATAAATATACACTAATGAATTCGCCCAACATGCTTGATACACACATATGTATACGTACGGGGGAAGTATTGAAAAGTATTTATACTGCCTCTACTAATACCTTGATGTTTTTGTACAAATTGTTAGCTAAGAAAGCTTAATCTGGTGCCAGAGTTGAACCAAGGACGACTCGTGAGCATCCACTTAGAAAGATAGATGGTACAAGAACCTGGAAATCCTGATCCTAGGTATATAAGTGTGGCATGCCCTTAACCCATATGAAACCTTTTAAAATTGTGCGGCAAGATTGAGTTGAAATTTCATTAGCCAAAGCGAAAAATATCACGTGGATAGTGGGCAAGGGTTGTTATAGATAGTATTAGAGCCAATGGTGATTTTGTTTTCCGATGGGGGTATGTTATGCCTGCTGCCCTCTATAAAAGGGCGTTCGGTCCGAAGAGCATCCGTCTAGAAAAAGGGCCGAGGAAACATTAAAAGACTGGCTGTTAGGAATTTTATTGTGTTGGCTAATTCATTGGTTGGACAAAACTCTGGGTCCATTGAGTTGTAATTTTCTATTTTATTTTAGAATAGACTGTGATTGAGTAGCCAGAAGATTTGAATCAAAGACTGGAGAGTTTTGGAGCAATATAGCCAAAATCCAGAATGTACACTGGCTATAGTGAAGATGAAGTTCGCTAGAGCAACCCGAGACAGTGAGTGGCCTTGCTATAGTGAGGACTTTGCTCGCTATAGCAATATTGACAGAAGAGCCTAATGCGGATTCAGCTTTTATTTTGAGTTGATTTACAATTCTGATTGCATTATTATTAGAAGTTTCTTGGACGTTTTTTGGGCTATTTAATTGGTGATTCTTCCAACTCTAAGAAAAAAAAGAGGTTATTCTCTCTTGTTCTAAGGTGAGATAACCTTGAGAGAGATTACTTGTTCTCTAGAGCTATCATCGAGAGATTGGGCTGAAGATTTGTACATTTTGGTTTTTAAAGTGTTATTGAAGGATCAAGCAAGAGGAGCAGTGCTCAGCGAGTAGTCGTGGCAGCGAGGAGTTGTGAAAGAACAACTACAGTCCTTAGGTCGCGACGTACTGACTAAGAAAGGGAGTTGTGAGTATATCTTGTAACCATTCAATAGTAATTGATTTTTCTAATCATGGTTTTTCTCTCTAAATAGGGTTTCCACGTAAAAATTATATATGCCTGTTTATTGTGTATGATTAGTAGATCTATTTGCTAGTTTGTTTTGGATTTGTTTCCACTGCATTGATTTTTCGAACTAACATCCATTCAAGTATCGTACTTTCATTGGGTATGCAGTTGTGCATAAATCCCACATAAAAAACATATTGCAAGTCTTGATCTTAGGTATAGAAGTGCGGCCTGGCCCTAATCCCGCATGAGGCATTTTTAAACTGTGCGACAAGATTGGGTTGAAATCCCATGAGACAATGCGGACAATATTATGTAGACAGTGAGCCTTGGTCATTATAGATGGTTGCCTCGAGATACCGGTATGAATGGTTAGCTAAGAAAATTTAATAACTTATGTATACAAGACCCATTTTCATCCAAGGCACCTTTTCATTTGACTTTTTATTTATATGGGAGATGCTCCTATGAGAGATATCTCTCACCTTATGTGAGAGATAGAGGTGGGGGCCCTCAAATACGGGAAAAATGATATAAAGCCCGATTAACCTATGTAAGCATGCATGATCTCAATTGGTTGCATCTAGGATAGATAAGAGGTCGTGTGACAATGAAAAATGCTTGCTATTGCAACCTAAATGTTTTGGGTTTAAGTCGTGTTATCAATCACAGAGAATGGAAAAAAATTATATATATATATATATATATATTTATAAGATATGCAGAGGCTTGTATGGGTGTATGGTTACATCAGCGATACAAGGGTGAATATGAATAGAATTAGGATATCACACCCTCTGCTATATCACTTTCTTAAAAGCTGATACATATCAATATCAACCAATATGATGTGTATAGGCCAATATTTGAAATCATGAATTCAGATCACATAAGTTCTGTAACCTGGAAAGTCATGAAAGGTATAGCAAGTGTCTTTGATCACGTAGTAGGGGTCCATCTTCATTGCATGACACGGGTAATGAAATAGATTGTAGTTTGTCTAATTGATTAGCAAAGAAATCATGCCATTTATCATCCAAACATAATCAAATGGGGGAACATGTGACTCTCGTTTAGGCTACCATCATGCACTAAAAGCATTTCATTGTATTTAGCCTGACCCCAATTTTAATTAGAGTAATATACACCAGGGAATGAGTCTCAATGGTAAGTACATCACTCCCGATGTTGAAAATAGATTGAGTCATTGCCTAAACATACGAAGGCACAAGAATTTGGATCGAACAAAGGATGTCCCCTCATTTGAAATCATAGGGATGGTCACAATCTAGGATCCTTCAAGATTGTTTTAAGGGCTCAGCTCACTTCCATTTTCTTCCACCATGTATCTAATCTTGGCATGTGCCAGCTTCAGATCAGAGAAAAGAGGGTTGCTTCAAGCTAGCAAATCAGTTCTACAATAAAACAGAAACCTAGTAAGTCTCATATAAAACAAAAGAATTGACAAACCGACTTAATAATTAACGAGGATTAGAGTTAATGATCATGAAAATAATGAATATGACTGCCACTGCTGCACTCTTGTACACCATTGTAAAACAATGGTCCACATCCCAAAACAAAACGGCCTGTTTGGATGGAGAGAGAAAGTAGATAAAATGCTACTTTACTCAAATTAACACCAAACCCACCATCACACTAACTCTGTAGTTATTAATGTTAAAATGACTCAAAAAGAACACTCTTCTGCCTAACACCACCAGCCCCAAATATGACCAAACAAAAAGGTACCACCAGACCATAACAAACAAATAATAAAGAAACATATGAGGACCATATCATCATCTCAATAATGCATGACATATACATTGTATTCTACTATAGCGTCGGCTGTCTTAGGATCGAGCTAATGTGTGTGAGCCAGGGCGCCCCTTGCAAACCTGAACACCCCACTCCCTCCAACCACAGGCATCTCCCTTAGGCCCAAAAGCACAATGTTCCTACCCAACACACTGAGTGTAACACTCCGCACCTTAATCTCCTATTAATATTAATTAATTGCTTGATTAGTTAGTAAATGTGTTTAGAGTCTTAGCGAGTTGGGTTTGGCGTGTGGATCGCGCGTTCGAAGTCTCGCTCGAATCCGAGTGTGTTTGGATAGAGTAGGGGTTGGTTTGCAATTTCGGGAAGTTTCAGGGGTTTTTATGAGATTATGAGT
Source organism: Persea americana (assembly GCA_029852735.1). Classification (NCBI taxonomy): domain Eukaryota; kingdom Viridiplantae; phylum Streptophyta; class Magnoliopsida; order Laurales; family Lauraceae; genus Persea; species Persea americana. The sequence goes on from CM056813.1 coordinate 74,199,620, forward strand.
GATGGTGAGTTTGAGTGCATCAGTTATGTCTCATCATTTCATGAACTTTAGTCTTCTACTGCGTTTCGATTCGATGCGTTGAAGAATCCCGAATATCCACATTTAGTTAACCAATGACTAAACTGTAATTAACCATTAAGTCTAACCTAATATTACCCTACATTCATTCCATCTCTTCATCTCTTATCATCTCTTCTCTCATTTCACTGTACCATCTTCAAGCTTCTTCTCCTTTACTGCCTCCTCACCATTTCCGGCCGCCGGAGCTCCGTCCTCGCCGTCCAAGCTTCTCATCTTCTTCCCCAAGCTTCCAAGAGCCTAACCCATCCATTTTCTAAGCTTTCCATTTACAACTCATTACAAAGTAAGTTCTCCAAGCTTTTAGGTTTAGCTGGTCTTCTTCCTTTTGGTTAGAAATAGACTAGGGAGACTCATAGTAACCATTTGCATTGCATTTGTAGGAGTGATTTTGGGTTGAATGTATTTTTCTCCAAGTTTGAGCTTATAAGAAGGTTTTCCCTAATTTCCTTTGGGTTTTGTCTTAGCTTTTCATCCAAGGCAAGTTAATATATATGTTATGCTTTGATATGCTTATTTCTTCATTGATTTGATGATTGATGATGTTTAGATGACCACATGCTCATTTTGGTTCGTTTTGTGTTGAAAACATGATAATTGGATTTTGATTTAAATGAAATGGATTTGGATTTGGAAAGGAGGATCTGTATATGGACTTGATGAGAGGGGGTATGGATATTTGTGGAGAGGGCAATGACCTATTTTCTTTATTTGCAGGTGTGAATGAAGAAAGGGAGTGGAAATCCCCATTTCTGAACCAGTCTCAGAATTCGCTTCAAAATTCTAGCAGCTGTCGGTTAACCGAACCTGGGTGTAGGTTAGCCGAATTGTAGTTTGGTGATCCTTGGTGACAGGTCGGTTCCAATTCCAGAAGGTAACGTTTTGAGGAGTTGGATTGTCGGTCACCATGTCGGTCAACCCCTCGGTTAACTAAACTTGTCGATTAACCCCTCGGTTAACCGAATTTTTCAGTTAACTTTTTGGTTTACCGAACTGCACATCAACATCCTGTCAGTCACAATTCCAGAGAACGTCATTTTTGGGTGTTTCATGCAGTCGGTCACCCTGTTGGTCAACACTCGGTTAACCGAATTGGTCGGTTAACCGAACTGATGTTTATCTTGACTGAATTCCCTCCTTTTGATAGGGATTGTCTTTTGGTCTATGGATTTAGGTGGAACCTTGATTACCCTTTTTTGGACTCATTTGACTATGTGCGAGGAGTGTTTTGAACCGATGATTCCTCATAGTTATTCCAATTTTCTTGGTTTTCAACTTACCTCAATCTTGAACGGTATGGGATAATGGGATACCCTCATTTATATCTATGCATGAAGATCATTTGTTCGGGTATCGCGAACCCTAATATCTTTGGTTGACTGAGAATGGTTGTACGAGATTTCAAGAATAACAATTGACTTAGGATTTGATTGTTTATTGCATTTGATTCCGAATAGTACCGTCTGGTACTTTCTACATGCAATGTCCATGTTCCTTAACTTGCTTTGCTTTGCTTTGTTTTGGGATAAATTAAAGAACTTAGATGATTGACTTAGGATCCCCTTTGATATTCTGTTTGTTTCGAAGTTGAGGATGTGTTGAGGCTAGGCGGCTTTGATTGTAGAAGCTTGTTGAGAACTATTTATGATGGTGTTTTGAAGAAGTTTAATGTTTGATGATGTTGGCTTTGATTTGATGATGTAAAGGTAGTTTCTTTTTTGACCGATGACCGATGAATCTTGTTCACGCAAGAAAGTCTAACCCTTCACTATTGTTTGTTTAAGACTCTTTATATCAGGTACCACTCAGCTGTTAACGGCCAACACAGATAGGGCACTTTCTGTGTGAGGACTTTGGGTTGAACGTCTACGCAGTACGGATTTTTACATTTTGATTGGTGTACACCATCGGATATATATTGAACGCTTGATTTTGATGATTATTGGTCTTTTGATATCCATCTTGCTTGCTTGCCGGGTTTTATTCGTGCCACTCTACTACAGCTTTTATGTTGAGCCGAAGGGTCATGTGAAACTATCCTGTGGTGTATTAGCTTATGTGGATTGCTTAATTGTTAGATGTTTTGCTAGTTTGTTTATGACTCGAATGCTATGCATTTCTGACGATCAGGATGCTATGCATTTCATATGATCTTGTCTATTGACTACTTTAATTCGTTTTGCATATCTTGTGGATTTCTGTATATATTGCTTGTCGACCGTCTTGTCTGATGATACTACTCTTGGTGTATAGGTACCGAGCCCCTCTATCTCGATGAAGAAACAATGAAAAAAGTTCAGGTGGATTAGCCTAATGACTTCCTAGATTATAGTACGAACGGCGTTGTATAGTCGTATCGACCCCGTACACGAGAGCATTCACGCTATATTTGTTTAGCTTCATCTTTTGTTTTCTTTCTCTTTTGATTAAGCCCAAAGTTTGGTGTGGCATATTGTTGGAATTAATACTTTTGGTTAACAGTTTTAAACTTTAACTCTAGGCATGATAATCCAGTATTTGTTCTTAACTATACATATCAGGATATAATTTGTATTATGAAGCTTCTATACGTTTTATGTATTGAGGAAATGTTTCCATCTCATAACGACATTCGATCTATATTGGGACACGATTGGAGCCAAGTTTTGTTATTAATTTTGAAAAAAATTTAATTAGCTCTAATCTCACGCATAAGCCCCGGTTTCATGATCGAGAGCGTGACACTGAGAGTGCTCCCATTGTACTTGCCATCCATGAATGCAAAGTTCATTGCCATCAGCAATCCTAGGGTGTCCTATGAGGCTGACGCGTACAGCCCTTGGGCTCGGCCCGCCATCTTTGACGCCGGCTCCGGCCCTTCCGTCAGTGCGTTGTCCATCATGAACACCGTGCCGAACATCAACGCCATTTGCTTGTTGTCTGCGCGGCTGCTGACTATGTCGTGGAAGTAGAAGTGCAGTGGCTCATCTTCTCCTTTCCGAACCCGATTGCGGGTCGGAGGAGATCCAGATAGTGGTGCCGGAGATGGCGAAGGCGAAGAGGAAGGTGGTGGAGAAGATGATGTTGAATGGTGAATAAGCTGCCATGGTTTGATGAAGGGACTGAAGTTGTATCAACTAATATAGTGGGTGATATATGAAAGGGAGAGGAGATTGTGGAAAGAGAGTTGGTGTCGGTGTACTGTATATATTTAGGAGGAAGGTGGGGAAAAAGGTCAGATAGAATATGTATGGTTAGCTGATTCTTGACCGCATTAGTGCTCTCTGCTACTTTGCTCCACAATGGCACAAGATGTGTTGGGCCACCAATAGAGCGGGGTTGTTTGGATTATTTTTTAATAAAAGAGGAAGGATTTTAAAGAATGTATAAAACATTTTGCTCTTTTTTTTTTTTTTTTTTTTTTTTAAAGTAGATGACGATTTGAGTATTTCAAAAAGATATTAAAGGTTTCCGCATTTCTTTCAATCAAGTCAAGTCCTCCCTGTAGCGGGACCATGAGGATCCAATTGACTATGGTGGGTGAATCTTGAGAAACGGATACAATTTCTAATGTGGGTTCTTCAAGATGGGATTTCTAAGACAGGTTCCGCTTGGATTATGGGAGGGAGGGGTTGGGATAAAGGCATTGGTGTTGCAAGTTTCCACAAATTGGGGAAAATGGGTGACGATTTGGGGACTACATTGGAGATGTTGCCTGATAATCCTCCCTACTTTGACCTTAAATTTGATATAAGGTGGAGACAACTTAATGATGCAACCCTATGAAGAAGCTCAAATGGTTTTTATGTCTAACTCGGTGTCTGGCTGAGAATAGTGGCAATATCACCGGCATAAACTTTTACGTTAAAATAAAAAAAATGTATGACACCTTCAACACCCTTTGCCATTATTTTTATGTTTTACTTTACTCAGTCGTTTAATCCAGATTTAAGCATAATTAATGCGTAAAATCCCTTTTTAGGACCATGACAATAAAATTAAAATATTGCTATGATCGGAATTATTGAGGCAAAAATAGGAAGATTTAAAGTAAACGATCTTATTAGTCATTACGATTCTTTTCTTTTGTTCTACTTAGAGAAACCCCTTTTTATTTTTCAGAAACATTTTCTTCAATACTTTCCCTGTGAAAATCTCTCTCCTTGGTATCATCCTGATAATGATACTTAAAGTGTAATAACTATCACAATCAGGATAAAATGCTTCAATTGGGTTTAGGTGCAGTCCACAGTCTGTCCATCATAGACCCTTTCCAAGCTCAATTGGACTTTTTACATCCCCATTATAAGCCAAAGTTGCACAAATGACATCGTTTCATCTTTAAATCAAATGAACAATTATGAATATATGGTTATATGCATGGTTTAAAATCTCGGTTTCGGTCGCGGTCTCGGCCGGGCCGAAAAACCGATATGATATCGGTATCGGTTGCGGATATCGGTCCGTCGCGGTCGTCGCGGTGTGAATTTTTTTTTTAATCCAAAAAAATTCGCAAAAATATCCAAAAAATCCAGAATATTAGAAAATGTTAGAAAACAATATTTTTTTCCATTAGTAACAACAATAAATCAAAATCTCGGTCACCTTAAGTTATGAGTCCTGTTTGTATCGCAGACTCGCAGTTCATTGCCTTCTCCAGTATTTCATATAATGCAACTATTATTGATGCTCATGATCAATTTATTAGTGTAAAATATAAGAAAATAAAGATAACATACCAATCATCATTTAATACTAACTCAATCAACAAATAAGTTAAGAAATTTAATACCATGAGTGTATGACAGATTGACAGATTGATAGCCTAATTCCAAGTGGAGTGTCGCCCAGGCTCGATATCATCATCATCATCATCATTTCTCCGGTATTGGTTAAAAAGATATGCTCCATACTGTTGTGCAGCACTATCATACCCATGACCATATTCAGATTGTTCCTGATAAGATGATGAACTATGTTGATCCCCATTGGCATGAAATAAAAATGAGGGGCATGAATAGGCCGTTGGGGAAGTCGTGGGGGAAGCCTTCCTTGCTCAATTAATATCTGTTCGATAGAAAGTATCGGTGTTGGTGAAGGGGGTACCCAATTAGGGTCATATGAATAATCCCCATACTGTCCATACATAGCACCTTGTTGGCCAACATAACCCCCATAATGACCATGAGTACCTTCCCCTACTCCTTGTCCAGCAGGGCCCGTCCCACTACTACTCCCTGCCTCGGTCCCTCCAACATGCCTGACATAACCACGACGAGGATCTAACTCAGTAGCACCAGGAAAATGCTCAACTGTCTCATAAGTGAGAGGCTCATCATCTCTATAATGACCCTCATCCCCGGGAGAGTCAGGTGGAATTCCTGCTGATGATGATGAAGTAGAAATACTTGACTCACTCTCCTCGTCCACCTCCTTTCCCCTTGGTTGACTTGTATCAGGTGCGCGCCCCTGTTGCATTGTCAAGTTTATTTCTTCCATCCTTTCTGAGGCCCTTACTGGCTCAGGCCTATCCCCAGTCAATTCCTCCATCAACTCCTCAAACTCTGGGTCTTTATCTAACATTGGTTCTTCTTGTTCCTCCAACCATTCACCTAACACTGTATCCTCTTCTGAAAAAATGTAGTCCAAATTAATTGGACAAAAATAATCCCGTTGATCCTCAAACTGTCTTCTCTTTCTATTTCTACTCCGGAGCTTGAGGTTGTAATGGATGTAGACCAATTTATTTAGCTTCTGCATTGTTAATCTATTTCTTGGTCTTGTGTGGATAAATGAGAAGGTGCTCCAATTTCTTTCACAATTAGAAGACGATGTAGTTTGACTAAGGACTTTAATAGCAATCGTCCTTAGTGCAGGAGCACTCTCTCCATAATTCAACCACCATTCAGCTGAAAATAAAAATATAAATTATATTAGAGTCAATAAAATAATAATTAGAGTCCTTGAATAACATAGAGATGACATTACAATTTACAATCAATACCGGAATTGGTCTGCGTGATGGCTCTTCGCGCAGTGATCGTTCCAAAGCTTCCGGCACGTACATTGTATATGTCAATCTGAAGACGTTGAAGTAGAGAAATAAATTAGAGAACTTACATTCTTACAATGTTATACTTTTTCGGTTTTTCCCTTAATTAGCATACTGCCTACCTGATTTGTAGCCCAAATTGCTTCATCTGTATTCTCTGCTAGTCTTTCAATCACATTTTTTAGTCCCAAACGGATTTCATCAAATATGTGCCCATTCGTAAATTGTGGATTAAAGAAGTATCCTATAAAAGTGTAAAACCAATGAATTTTAGTCAATGATAAATTAATATAATGAGAAGAATTGAATACAATAATTCAAGTATTAAAGGAAATAGCTTTCACTTACCAGCAGAGTGTAAATCATGTTTCAATTGTCGTCCCCATCGATCGTCAATGGTCTTCCAATACTTTTTATAATATTTACAATTTGCTTGAATAGCCAACTTTGATCTCTCCATGGCCTCATGTAAGAAACCCATTGTTGGCTTATCATCGCCATCAACCAGTCGAAGAACCTTTATCAGGGGATCAAAAACATTCAAAACACCCTTCACATGAGGCCAAAATTTGTTGGACTCAATTGTTTTACATACTTCTTTTGTAATGGGACTTGGCCTCTTTCCCCATTTTGAATTCATGAACTCTTGTGATTTTATCAATTGAAGAAGTCCATCTCTATACTTGTAAACACATTCGATGGCAATGAAGTGGGTGGCAAATCTAGTGATGCCAGGCCGCAGTAGTTCATGGTTGTCTGTATACATTTTCATCATAGAAATGAGTCTATATGACTGATAAAAAAAATTTGTGATCTTCTTTATCTTACCAATCACTTGCACCATGACTTTTCCTTTTGCAATATCTTCAAGCATTAAATCCAGGCAATGTGCTGCACATGGAGACCAGAAAATCCTTGGCCTTTGTTTCATAAGCAACATTCCTGCAGCCTTCATGTTTGCAGCATTGTCAGTAACAACCTGAACTACACAATCTGCCCCAATTTCTTCAATCACCTCATTCAATAACCTATTAATATATTTTGCATCTTGGATGTAATCAGTTGCATCAACTGATTTGATAAACACTGTGCCCATAGATGAATAAACTAGAAAATTCAAGAGATGACGATGTGTGATGGTCGTCCACCCATCGCACATTAGTGTGCAACCTCTTTCCCTCCATGCCCATTTGAAAGTTTGCACCCAAGCCTGCAATTCCTCATACTCTTTCTCAACACAGACATGCCCAATCTCATAAGGAGTGGGTGCCTTTATACCTGTACCATGTTCTGCAGCCGCATCTAACATGGTGGCGAAATAAGGAGAAGATGCCTTGTTGGGTGGGATGCCTCCATGCAAAAAAAACTTCCCAGTAGCCCTTACTAGATGTTCTCTTGCTTTACCAAACTTGCCCTTTAGAGCTTTCATAATGCCAGGCTGCTTTGAAGTTGGTTTTCTATAAGCAAATGGGTCTGTTGGCCCCACCACATCTGGCCTACGAGGTGCATGTGTAGGAGGTTCAACCTCCTCAATGTCTGGATCTTCACGGACACGGGGTTGTTTTTGACTAACTGCCCGACGCAAACTCGCTGCCCCTAGTCCAGATGACCCACCACCATGCTCATATTGGCTACCTCTAGCGGCTGCTTCATATTGCATTCTTCTCCTCTCTTCCTTCTCTTGAAGTGACCTCACACTTTCTCTCCTAGCCCTCCTTATTTCTGGGTCTTCATCATCATCATCGGAGGAACCAAATATTTCTTCTCTGCATGCATCAAGTTCCTCAGTGGTTCTTCTTGCTTGTACTTGTTTTTTTTTTGCAGATGCGTCAAGGAGCTCATGCATTTCAGCCCTCACATTTGGTGGCACTTTATGACATTTTGTCACCTGTCCTGATACATGTGCCAAATGTTGTTTCAATCGAGTAATCCCCCCATTGAGCACTCGTCCACAATAATTACATTTTAATTTGTTTTTGCTTCCGACTGCTTCACCATGTCTCCAACCTGGATCTAAGTCACGCACCATTGTGACTAACTTCCTATAAAATAAGAAATTCATGTAATAGTAATAGAAATTCATTTAACAATGACTATGAGTAGATGTAGATCTATCATCTACACACTATTAATAAGCCTTTGGTATCATAAATGCTCTAACAAGTAAAAAGTAAAAACAATTATTTTTAGAAAAATCAAAATTTAATAAAATCATTTTCAAAGTACTAAATATATAGATCTAGCATAAAAGTGTGTAAATCAATCATTTATAAACCACATAATGATCATGAATCATTGAAACAACATATTTATGATGAAATCCCCAAAAAATGATATATTATAATTCAAATATTGAAAAATCCGAAAATAAAATAAATAAAATAAAAATCTAAATCATGTTTATGACTATGAGTAGATGTAGATCTATCATCTACACACTATTAATAAGCCTTTGGTATCATAAATGCTCTAACAAGTAAAAAGTAAAAACAATTATTTTTAGAAAAATCAAAATTTAATAAAATCATTTTCAAAGTACTAAATATATAGATCTAGCATAAAAGTGTGTAAATCAATCATTTATAAACCACATAATGATCATGAATCATTGAAACAACATATTTATGATGAAATCCCCAAAAAATGATATATTATAATTCAAATATTGAAAAATCCGAAAATAAAATAAATAAAATAAAAATCTAAATCATGTTTATGACTATGAGTAGATGTAGATCTATCATCTACACACTATTAATAAGCCTTTGGTATCATAAATGCTCTAACAAGTAAAAAGTAAAAACAATTATTTTTAGAAAAATCAAAATTTAATAAAATCATTTTCAAAGTACTAAATATATAGATCTAGCATAAAAGTGTGTAAATCAATCATTTATAAACCACATAATGATCATGAATCATTGAAACAACATATTTATGATGAAATCCCCAAAAAATGATATATTATAATTCAAATATTGAAAAATCCGAAAATAAAATAAATAAAATAAAAATCTAAATCATGTTTATGACTATGAGTAGATGTAGATCTATCATCTACACACTATTAATAAGCCTTTGGTATCATAAATGCTCTAACAAGTAAAAAGTAAAAACAATTATTTTTAGAAAAATCAAAATTTAATAAAATCATTTTCAAAATACTAAATATATAGATCTAGCATAAAAGTGTGTAAATCAATCATTTATAAACCACATAATGATCATGAATCATTGAAACAACATATTTATGATGAAATCCCCAAAAAATGATATATTATAATTCAAATATTGAAAAATCCGAAAATAAAATAAATAAAATAAAAATCTAAATCATATTTATGACTATGAGTAGATGTAGATCTATCATCTACACACTATTAATAAGCCTTTGGTATCATAAATGCTCTAACAAGTAAAAAGTAAAAACAATTATTTTTATAAAAATCAAAATTTAATAAAATCATTTTCAAAATACTAAATATATAGATCTAGCATAAAAGTGTGTAAATCAATCATTTATAAACCACACAATGATCATGAATCATTGAAACAACATATTTATGATGAAATCCCCAAAAAATGATATATTATAATTCAAATATTTTAAAATCCGAAAATAAAATAATTAAAATAAAAATCTAAAAATCATTTGTATGAGTAGATCTAGCATGAAAGTATGTAGATCTAACTTCTAAGTGGAGAAAACAACCAAAGTAACAAACCAAATGATTTCTATGTTTCATCTAAAAATAAAAAACAAAAAACACATAATAAAATGGTATAAATTGATTTTCTCTTACCTTGAGGCTTGAATAATATTTCTTTAAGAAATAAATTTGAGATTTGAAAAGATACAAGATGGAGATTGGAGAGTAGTTGCAGCCCCTAAGGAGTAAGAAGATGAGAGGAGAGGAGAAGAAGAAGAAGATTGGGGATTTTTAAAAAAGTAGGGTTTTTTTCCATTATATATCATCTCGGACGATATTTTGCAAAATATCGGCCGAGATATCGGTTCTGCCGATATTTTCAAAATATCGACAGATATCGCCGATATTTTGGCGATATATTGCCTGCGATACCGAAACCGGTATCGCAGGCAATATCTCGTCTCGGTTTCGGCCGATACCGAGTCATATCGGCCGATATGACTCGGTATCGGCCGATTTTTTTATCCATGGTTATATGTAACACTCTGTCCCGAGTTAATCATGATTAATATTAATTAATTAGGATTAATGCTAATTGAACTTATTTTATGGAATTATGTTGATTAATGGCCAAATCAAGTTGAAATTATCTCAAATGATTAATTTGAGCATAATGAAAAAATAATAAATAATATTTAAGTAATTAAAATGATTTTAGCCTTAGATTGAAGTCCGTGACATTATAGTACAAATTTTAAGGATAGAATTGAAACCATAAATGCTTTGTGTACTATTCTAAATAGATCGGTTTCAATTTTGAAGTGACATGCAAATGAAGCATGTATATGATGGATGAGTTGCCACAAAGTAACAGGAAGAGACGAAGGATGAGAAATTGTTCATTATGCCAGTTTTCTGGTCAGCCACCCACTTTATATCATTACCCTTTCCAATCCACTGTTTCAGGAGCAGAAACAGACGCCCTGAGCCTGCTCATCTTCCTGGCATCATGATTTTGATTACTTGTGTGGCCCACACTCAAATCGAACCAGTGGTTGAGTCGTTAGATAATATCAGATGGTCTGGTCTACTTGGGTTTAACCCATGGTGGTTCAAATTGGGCACTGTTGCTCTTGGAAACTCAACACCAGACATGGGGCCCCACAGTTCTGGATCATAATGAAAAGCAGGTTATTTTATTTTAGCTTTTTTCTATTTTATATTTTTATAGTCTTGTGGTTTTCTTGGGATATTTTCAACTTTGTGGGCAGTTTTAAAAGTATCGTGATATTATTATGAAAGATACTGCTCCAAGTAAAGGGCTTTAATCAGGTTTAGGCTGTGGTCCACCATCAACCCATTCCAAACTAAATCCGTTTTATATCACCATTATAAGCCAAAGTTGCTTCTTAAATAAAAATAAAAAAGCCAAAGTTGTACTAATTATATGGCTGCATCTTATGAATCAAATAAATGAAATGTTTATCAGGTACAAAATTATATAGTGAAACTGGAATCATAAATGCACTGCAAATTATTACTCCATAGCTAGAGACAAGGCTAAAATATGGGAGCAAAGCAACCATGTGGATGCCCATTTTTAATATCAGGCCATGTGGGACCTCTCGTTATGATCCAACGCTCACACCCACACACATAGGCAGACCTACACATATCATTTTGGGGTGAGCCATGGATGTGGATCCGCTTTCAAAACATACATAAAAATCCTCGGTCCACTATAAAAATTCAAGTAAAAACTCATAGGTCTGCCCCCAAAATCCATTTGAAAATCATGGGTTTGTCGCAAGACCCAACTAACAAACGAAAATCCTAGATCGGCAACACACACCCCTTCCATGTCAAAGTCGTCAAGTTTTACAACCATTTGAATGTCAGTCGCTCGTGTTGAATTTCTAAAAGAAATTATACCTTCTTTTCGGCATTAATACAGAAGGCCCTAGTATAGGCTTAAGAATTTTAACATAAGTAAGTCTCATCTGGATCTTCTGCCTTTAGTTGGCACGGGCATTAAAACTACTAAACTAGGAACCTGCGTCCGGAAAATCTCCTGTCCCATTGTGTAGGAACCCTGCGTCCCGCTGGTGACACAGGCAGCCCCATCCATTAAGTTCATCCTCAACTGCTGTCTGTGCACTGTACTGCAGGAGAAGATTTTCCAATGGGTGAGCTGCGACGAAGGTGTCTCCTCAGATACTTGCATAAGAAAAGGTCCATAAAGCGACAAAGCATATGAAGTAGTTCACTAATTTCCTGCCCAACAACCCACCATATTCCAGCCTTTTTGTTATAGTCATCCATTTCAAACAGCAAGGGCACAATGTTTGAATGACTTTTCCTTAGAAACGAAAAGGTAAAAGTACATATTTTTTTTCCTTTTACTTAACCTAAAGCATCAAAGTAGTGTAATTGTTATTGAGTCCACAAGAAAGTATTTTCAAATAGAGGAACGAAAAAATAAAAAAAAATCACGGAAGTGGCAACTCAAATTTACGGCGGTATTATTATTCATTTTTTATGATGTGAATATCTCTAAGGACTTTCACCCAAGGGAACTATTCCCACCTGTGGCGCTCGCTAAATCCAGTCATATGTACAATGATTGTATTATTATTTAATTGTGGACACACTATCTATTCCCAGGATCTGGAGTGAATGAAACTTAACATTGAAGATGGCCATCGAGTAGATCTTGAATCACATCTCAGACAAGTTCTTTTATTTTATTTTTGTGGGTGAAGAGGAAAAGTAAAGTTGTAATAAACAATCAAAGCCAGCTTTGAGTCTTTAGGGCTATGTCAAGATGATGTTCTTTTCAACCTATACCTACTCATCTCCAAAATAAATGCAAGGCGGCACATTCACCTTCTCTATCTCCCCCTTTCATTCCCCACCCCACACCTCCATTTCTTTCACAACCAGTTTGTAGTCCATACAACTAAATTCCCTTCCCTTAGCCACCATATGGCCAAAATGATCTCCACCTCACACTCCTCATCCATCCTCTTCTCTTTCTTCCTCATCCTCCTCTTCTTCTCCTTCGTTGTTGCCGGGAAGCGGCATGATTCATCGGATCTCCTCCTCGGAAAGGAGAAGATGAGCCACCTACGTTTCTACTGGCACGATGTCCTCGGCGGCCGCAACCCAACTGCAGTACAAGTTGCCAGTGCACCCATGACAAACAATTCACCGACGGGGTTTGGCATGTTGATGATGATCGATGACATGCTAACAGAAGGGCCCAAGCCCACATCAAAGCTCCTGGGCAGGGCCCAAGGGTTCTACGGGTCGGCCTCACAAGAGATAGTTGGATTGATCATGGCCATGAATTTTGCATTCATGGATGGCAAGTACAATGGGAGCACCCTCACTGTGTTGGGTAGGAACACAGTGCTTTCAGATGTGAGGGAGATGCCTGTGATTGGAGGGAGTGGGTTGTTCAGGTTTGCAAGGGGCTATGCCCACGCTCGTACAAATTGGTTTGATCCTAAGACTGGAGATGCCATAGTAGAATATAATGTCCATGTCATCCATTATTGAAACTGATGACGATAGTGTGTTTTCTTTCATTGTTTCTTGTGTTTAGGGCCTATTGGGTTGGTGGGGTCAGAAAAGAGGTGTGGTTTTTGCTTTTGCTGGTCATCTTAAGTTATAGTAAATAAATGATGTCGCTTGTTTGGTTTGAGTGTTTTTGTGTAAACCACTCCCTTTTCTTTATCATTTTCTTCTTGGGGGTTGAATGATTGTGATTCATTTTGGTTTTGTTTGTGTAATTTATTGTTGAGTCCGGATCACCTGTTTTATATAGGGGAGTATTATTTCATCCAATCCACAATCGATCTTATGCTAATTAATGCATTCAAAAATAAGATTTTATTTTATTGGCAATTGTGAATTAGATGAAACAGTCTTTCCACAAAGCATGGGACCTGGACTCATTAGTGCGGGCATTAATGCTGCAGTGTTGCAAAGGCCAGGGGGCATGACTATCCAAAGATGCAACATTCCTCTTTGGAAAATTTGCCCAAGAATTAAGGGCCCGTTTCTTTCCTAGAATTCCTAGAATTTATGTCTGGTGGCTGTCTGGAATTTTCAAATGTTGGAATTCTGAAATGCTACTGAATTCTGTCATTCTTGAATTCCCTGTTTTTTTTTATGCCCGAATTCCTGTATGAGGATTCCCGAATTCCTGAATTTCCTGAATTCCTTGTTTCATAACTATAAGAATTCCTGACTAGAATTTTGCTCCTGTTTGCATTGTTTATATACCAATTTCACAATTCAATTAGCAAAAATAGAAAATAAAAAAATAAAAAACATATTCCCTGCAAAAAATAATCACATGTCATCTGAATTCTTGCCTGAGAATTTCTAAATTTCTGAATTTCATAAAACTCATGTTTCATTGCTACATAAATTTTAGAATTGAATTACACATTTTATGCATTGTAGTACATGGGACCCACCTTTTGTGGTTGTAAACTTGGGACCTAACTGTAAGAATTATAATGTGGACCCACCTCAGGTATATGGTACATGAGCCCATCTTTTAGAAACGGAAGTGTGGGGCCCAATTTTAGAAATTTGAACATGGACCCATCTTGATAGGAATTGCATAGGTACAATTTTTATAATTGTAAATATGGGGCCCACTTTACTGTTGGTAGGAGGGTTCACAGTTGGGTGCTGGAGTTCCAACCAAACTTCTCGGAGTTCCAGAATTTTGAAATGCTCTTGGAGGGGTTAGCATTGTGGAATTCTACTTTTTTGGCATTTGAAAATTCTCGCTGCTTTGAATACTAGGAATTCCACCAAAAAAATATTGAATTTCTGACAGGAATTCTTGAATCCACCGACAGCCTGAATTCCTATTAGGAATACTTGTAAAGAAATAGTCCCTAAGGCTCATTGGAGTAAAAAGTCCTCAAAATTTGTGGTATCTGGATCCCACGTTTTGACCAAATGTTGCTAGAATTATGAGCACTTCAGTCATTTCCCAGAACAGATTTTCTCTGTGTAACTGTAGGGAATTATTTGGACATTGTAAAACAAGAGGGGTCAGGTACACCTAGTCAAAACCCCCTTACCAGTCCTAGACTTCTAGAATAGGGAAAATAAGAGTAGAATCATTTGTCTTTCTATCGAAATCCTCTTGGGTAATCACGAAAGTTTTGTTGATGCAAAATAAATGTCACATTCTTCTAACAGATGTGTCTAACTTTTACTTGTTCCAATAAAATTTGTGAAACTATGAGTTTCATTGCATATAAAAATCATGAATAAAATGGTATGGAAATTCACATATTTCAATGATATTGTAAAGGTGAGCCCAACTCTTATTAGAACAAAATATTCCTTACCCTTCATGTAGGGGATCTTGATAGTGTGATTGTTTGAACGGCGGGAAATGAAAATCTCACATACTAATACAAGAGTCCCGCAAGTTAGAGAAATTCATTCCGAAGGATTCAAGGCTCAATGTCTGCTCCAGGAAGAAGCATCACTAAAATTCCCATGATTCTGGGGGTCAAAGGATTAGGACACTGTGTTTTTACACCTAGTTCTTGGAATCAGATTATTATTTTGAAGGGTTCAGATTTCACTTGTATAGCTCACAGGTGAATTTATAGGCCTATTTAAACAATTCTGGAGGATCCGGACCCGAGTCATTGATGCAGGAGAAGTGGGTTCTCATTCATTTATTCTTTGCCCATGTAATTCTAAGCTCGAAATAGACGACTTCACACACCAGTTCAGGATGAAATGGGCTCCACCCTTAGTTTATTTGGGGCCCGACTTGACTCAGGCTAATAACAAATGCCTTATTGGACCCTGTTTTGGCTAGGGAAAAAAACTGATATGCACCATATTATCGAAACATAAGGAGCAGTGTCAGGTGTAGTTAGGGATTTTTTTTTTTTTTAGGTTTGTGTAGTTAGGGATTAAAACAGGTCAACTTCAGCTTGGGTCCTTAGTAAACCCGGGCTTCAATCCGAATCACTAATAATGATCAACATCCAAGCCTAGACCCAACTCAAGTTCAAGTTACAGGACCTCTACTTGCACCAAACCTTAAATTAGACTCCTGAATTGGACCTAGACCCAAATGAAGGCCTTGGACTCGCATCAAAGCCCAAATCATTACACAAATACGTTGAACATATAAATATATATAAAGGGAAATGGAGTCAGTGGTTCAGGTCCTCAGATATGAACGCCATAGACCCAAATCTGACAGAAGTTTTATTTGGGGGCCATCTTTTGGACAAGAAGTCGGCCTTAATCTAAAAACGGGTCCAAATATTGGAGCTCTAGGGCCTGTTTGGCATCATTATGAAAATGTTTCGTTTTGACAAAATATTTGTTTGGCTGGCATTTTTGCTACCTTTCTGCACATGTATAAAATGACTCCCTTTCTACCTTCCTTCTCTCTCTACTTCTCAAGATTTTCTCTTTCACAAAATGCCTGCTAAACAGGCCCTTGGCCAGCCTTTTAGCAGAAATTCTGAGGGGAAATTGCGATGTTGGGATGGCCCGTTTCGACTTGTGGGCTCATGCTAGGTCGGGTTGAGAATCAGGTTTTCACCCGAGCCAACTTGCATTCGTGGATAATCCACACTTTGTACGATGTCAGTCCGATTTGATTTTCTCTGCAACGCTAGGAGGGATAATGAAGGGGTGTTCATAGGCCGGGCGGGGCTAAGGTATATCCAGGCCCATTTCAAGCCAGACATGGGCCAAAAAGTTAGGCCCGAATCCGCCCATGTAATCAATTGAGCTGGGCTTTTTATTGCTTTTGTGCGCATTTGATCAATTATTTGGACTAATTAATCAAAATGGGGCCTAAGTTTTTTGAACATTCCAAAATAGGACAAAATAAAGACCACATTTCAAAATGGACCTATGTTTTCCAAATACATTTCAAATGAGGACACTCAGCTGTATCCGAGACCGTCCTGTGAAATTTTCCTCTGTTTTTGTTTTTCTTACAGAATAGAAAAGATTCGTCCCATGAACATCGTTCTCTCTCCAGAATCTCTTCATTTTCCTGCCAAAACCCAAAAAATCCTTGCCCAAAATCCCACGCAGACCACCCATTGGTCGCAAACATGACATGAGTCGTCGATGTCGATGTCGGCATGGGCCTCTATAGGCTGGCCACCCACTTGCCTCCGGCCTGACAAAGTCCACTGCCTCCCAGTCAAAGCTTCCGATGTCATAAGCAGCCGCACCCGTACGGACACTATTGCGGGATTCCTCGACCAAAGATTCTACATCTTCACCATTTCCTACCATGAAGCCCGTAAATTCCGGTTGTTGGGTGTCGATGAAGTGTCCTTGGAAATGTGTCTTGTGATCTATTATGGAGGAATAGTTGGTGTCATGTATGCGATGGTAGAGCACTTGAGTTTGTCATCAAAGTGCATATATGTGGGTAGAATGGTTGTTGTTATGCATTGTGTATTGAAATATGATGTAAGAGTTCCTGTATCGTGTATTTGTCAAGGGATTGACTAAGTGGATAGGACCACTATTTCTCTCTCTTTTCGGTTCCTTTTTTTTTTGGGACTCAAATATTAAGTCCGCTAGTATTACCACTTGGGGGCTACATGCATTTTACCCGACTTCTCTCTTGCCCCATAGAGAGAACCCTCCGTTAGTGAAAAAAAAAAAATGACGTAAGAAAGTACTTGTGCAGAATATTTAATCTGGGAATTAAATTACAAACTATTTGGTTAATGTAGCGTACCCCATCCTCACAATTTTTGACGATTATCTGCCACCTTAAGCCTATGATATTCACATCAAAGAGAAGGTGAATGCTGTTGGTAATGAAGATGTTGAAGCAATTGTTGAATTCCAACGAGATGGACCGTCTCAGGTCAAAGAGAGGGACCCTAACTTTTACAAATTCATCTAATGGTGGACGGACACCAACGGGCTATACTGGGAGTCGAGTGGGACTCTGTTTTTGGTTGCTTACTATTCATGTTGTTGTT
Organism: Persea americana; assembly: GCA_029852735.1. Lineage (NCBI taxonomy): Eukaryota > Viridiplantae > Streptophyta > Magnoliopsida > Laurales > Lauraceae > Persea > Persea americana. The sequence continues at coordinate 74,217,400 of CM056813.1, forward strand.
GCTCTTATGAGCTTTTTCCTTGTTTTGCTATTTCTTTCTGTTACCTCTTCATGTAGCTTTCTTTTAGTGTAATGAATTCCCTTCCAAAAAAAATGGTGTAAGAGAGAGTATGAATAGAAAATGATATTCAATAGAAAATGTTATTTCTTCTTCATCATCTTCCCAGAAGGTTGGCTTCCTCGAAGAAGCCATTACTTACCATTCCTCACCGCAAGAAATTACACGCAACAAGAGTCTCCACTCAGACGCTCTCGTTTACTATATTGGCCAGTTCCATCGCATATCATATCTGTTCCACCATTTCTCAAATACTTTCCTTAGCCTCGCGAACATAGTTGTCAACATCGTTTTAAACCTCATTTCAGTTTGGCATCCAAAATGAAAAGTTTCGTGCGATTTAAAATTTCGGCAAAACTTTTTGGAATTATATTATGTAAACATAAAAATAATATTTATATATATGTAGAAAAATAAAAAGGAATTTATGGCGCATGTCCTCGTAGGACCCCATACCACTCTTGAGGTTTCAGAAACACCGTATATATGGATAATGTTCTCAAGGTGCGTTTTTGTATATATATATATTTATATATTGTCATTTAGTGATTGCTTGATTTGCAGAACCCAAATAGAGCTCCATTTGAAGTTGTAAGGGAAAGCAAAAGGGAGAAGTTGAAGTTGCAGAGAGCTCCATTTGCAGCTTCTTTAATGGAGAATCAGTTAAGAATCCGGAAGAGAATCCACGCCATTCAAAGAGCACCAGACAAAAGTGCCTTTGAAAAATGATATTTCTTTCTCCCATCTTCTATTGCAAAAAAACCCATTATGTTTCAATCTCCTTCTCTACTACTCTCTTTGATTTGTATTTCAATTATTCATTTTACTTCCCCGTCTAGTACTTTCTTATTCTTCTCCCCAAAACCCTCTTCCGTCATTGATTTCTTATTTGCAATCTGCCATTCTCAAAACCCATTCCATTTCTCCTCTAGGAAAGTAGAAGAAAAACCATTTTCTTGTTTTTGATGCTATTTCATGTTTTTCATTGCTTTCGATAAAACTAGTTTCAAATTCGGGTATTTGAAGTTACCCATCTTTAGCATTATATTTTAGATTTTAAAAATGATCTTCTCTTGATTTTATATTTTTTGGGTTTTAATTTCCAGCAACTATTGTGGGCCACAGAATGGTTCTGCAAATTGAGAGTAACCATTGCGGAATGATTGAAATCGACCATATCACAAAAAGATAAAAAAAAAAAAGCGCACCTTAAGGACCTTTCCCATATATACGGTGTTTCTGAGATCTCAAGAGTAGTGTGGGGTACTACGGGGACCTGCCCCATAAATTCCTCAAAATAACAAGTAAAAACTAAAAAAAGAAATATGGATTTAATCCATTTTAGTAAAGCTTTTTGGAATCACTTTTTGGGGAAATATAAGAAGTACAAGGGAAATATTTGTATAAAAATTAAAAATTAAATAATTAATTAATTTTTTAAATTTTCATTTCATCCTCAATGTGACTGAAATTGGCCGAAACCTTGAATTTCGATCGAAATGGACTGAAATTTAAACCGAAAAGTTTGATGCAGCATCTTGTTACGGTCACTTAGCCAAAACGAAAAATTTCGACCAAAACAATATGGAATTAATAATTATACTTGCGAACCCGATTAGATCCATCTTCGACAAGGCGCTGATTGGACTAACGAGAATCCATGTCGTCACCAGATTTGATGATGAGATACACTCTGCCGACGAGGTTCCGATCATCAGGCTCTGAACCAGACTAATTCTCTGAGGTTGAATAGAAAATAGTGGAATGAGAGGTTGGAGAAGACCAGACCCCGCCTCTATTTTCTATTCCTTGCAACCTCAGGCCCAGGGGCAGTTTTGGAATTTTAAGAAAAAAAGAAAAAAAATGAGAGCTGCTTCCTGCACACTGCAAAATGCTCTCCACACACTGCATTAAAAAAAAAAAAATTTCATAAACTACCCCTCTCCCTCTCCTCCCGTCTCTCTCCCTCTCCCTGCTCCGCTCCCTCTTGCTCTCGTCCTCTTCCTATCTCTCCCGCTCTCTTCCTCTCCCTATCTCTCTCCCCCACCAGCCACCGACCCCGCCACCTCCGCCCTACGCCAACCCATCTCCCTGCCCTCTCCTTCTCCCTTTCCCCATCTCCTCCTTTCCGGCAACCTCATCCCTCTTCCCATTTCCTCCTTTCTCTCCCTCTCTCTTCCTCTCTCCCCCTCACTCATTCTCTTGTACAAAGGTTAATCAAATACCATACCGTTAATTTTCACTATTTTTAGTGTGTTTCTGCGATTTTGATCTCTCGCGGGTTTATTCGGCGACACAGGGCTGAACAAATCGAGTTTGTTAGGCCACACAGGGTCGAACATTTTTTATTTGTTCGGTCCCGTGTGGCCGAACGAATTAGGGACAGGGGTAGTTTAGGAATTTTTTATTTTTTTATTTTTTTTCTTTGAATGAATTGTGTGGAGAGCATTTTACAGTTTGCAGGTAGCTGCTCTCAAAGAAAAATTCAAAAATATTAGATCCGACAGATTGTCCTTATTTGAAATGTGTTAGGAAAACTCAAGGCCCATTTTCAAATGTGGTTCTTACTTTTTGCTGTTTTGAAATGTCCCAAAAAACCTTGAGTCTCATTTTGAAATTTTCCCATACATGTATTCCTTACACGGTCCGAGCCGGGCCGGGTTTGGGGCCTTTTATCACTTAATCCAAGCCCGGCCCATGAACACCTCTGGAATAATCCAATGGCCTCCCTTGCATTTGGCCACAGATAAATGTGAAGCGAGCGTCGGAGAGGACTCTGACCAAGAGAGAGAGAGAGAGGTTGAAGAAATGGCAGTTCAGGCAGCTGGATTTTGGTCACCCACCACCCTCTATCATCATCATCCCCATTCCACGCTTGGTGGGGCCAGAGTCAAGGTGGGTCCCGCAGTAATTGCAGCTGCACCTTCTTCTCCAGTTCCCACCATCGTTCAGGTACTCTAACCTAAATATCCATTGCATTTGAATTCTGAAATGAAACAAAAGTAAAGTAAAGGTTTTCTAACTCTTATCTGGAATTCTCTGCCTTCTGATTTCTGGGTTCTACTGCAATTGCCTTTTATGGGTTACTTAGAAATTTCAATTTTTCTTGTTCTTATTCTAGTCTTAATCAATATCTCTGTTTATTCAATGTCATTTGGTTTTTTTCTTTTTCCTAGCATTCACTCAACAGCTTTACTGAAGAACCCACTTCTTCCTATTGTTTTGGATTATAGAACTTTTTAAAGCTGTGCATTCTCTTTCATGTTTCTGCTTTTCATGTAAAAAATGAATCTTGGGTTTTGCTTCTGTTTGGGTGAAGTCAAGAAAAGGAGGACAAATGATGATCTCACACAACCCCCCACCCCAAAAAAAAAAAAAAAAAGCATCTCTGATAGAAATTTTTAGATTACACAAGACATGTTTGAATGAGTGTCAACTAATGTAAGTGTTGTTGTGGAGAGACAACAGGTTCTTAGTTGGACTTATAGGCTGCAGGGCAGCTTCGGTCCCCATGTACTTGTCTAGGTTATGTCTAATTTGATAGCAACAATCTATGTTGCAGTTTCTTGGTGTTTGTTTTGGAAAGGATGCGGTGTGAATTGGTTAGGCTGAAAAGGGAAAAAAAAAAAAAATTTAGTGATGAAATTAGATCTTGGGACAAAGGCTTTGTGTCGAATGCTTTGGAACTAGCAAAACCAACGCATAACATATCTAGAATCTGTTTCCAGTTTAATGAATATGAAACTGTCAAAATTTAAGACCACCTATTGCCAGTGTGATGGTTTCCGATATCTAAGAGCGACTATAGAACAAAGTGAAGATATCTTGAGAGAATATTTTTTATGATCAAACGCCATTTTGATTAGGGGTTTCCATATAAGGTGTCTATTATACATGCATTGTTAGATTAAGTTGATGGTGGCAAAGAAGGAACAAGAATACAAAATATTTGCAGCTGAGATGCTTATGCTAAATGAACATGTTGGTTAAGAAATTATGGAATTAGGAATGAGTATAAAAAGGAAAAATTCAAGGGTGGGGGTACAACTCACACGCAAATAGCCGTTAATAGGTGAATTCACATGCCTGAACACAATAATCAAGTGGTTACATGACCCTACCCTAATGGCTTACCCACGCATGGACCATTGTGTGCTTGTGCATGCAAAAGACCAGTCTCCTAGACAATCCTTTCACATGAACCAGGTTGTTTCCTCTTTCTAGCCTGATCAAGCACTCCACAGTTTTAGCTCATGATCAAATTGGTTTTTGTCAAGTTTCAGTTTTGTCCCACAGGTCATCATCACCTTTAACGTGACCCTTGGATTCTAGTACCTTGTGGCTTGTTTTGTTTTATCTTCTTCGTTTAATTAATTTACTGTCATTTGCAATAAAAAAGTGTCGACACAAATCATAAATGAGACCAAGATGTCAAATCATTTTGTTCCATCAGCTAAATCCAAACAGCGAGCGAAACAGAATGGTGTCAAGAGAAAATGTGGTGATTAGAAAAGTTACACGGCATCCTGCATTTAGCTTAACATTTATTTGGAGCTTAATCCTATCCATTTGGAACTTTCTGATGCATGTTACTTATTATTCAATTCCTTCATAATGTCTAGTAGTTAGTTATAACCCTTCAGCTCTGTTAGTGCTGGACACATATTTCATTTTGTTGATATGCTTATATATACAGAACAGAAGTAGGAGATAGTCTCTTTATTATTTATTTGATAATAGTCTCTTTCTTATTTATTTGATAATACCAAATATTGTTATTTGGATACTAATATCATGACATGCATTCCCAATTTCATCCTACTAACACAGAATGCATCTCTTGGAGTTTCTTTTTTTCTTTTATTATTATTTTTACATATTATATGAAAATTCTTGTTAGTCTGTCCACAATATGCAATTTCATCTTTCCACGGAAAGAAAACATGACTGAGATTAAAAACATTGCAGATTGGTGGTGGAAAGGCTCCAAGCTGGGATGAGAAACCAAGTGCTGACATTTATACTAGCATCTCTGGGGATCGCCATGGTGAGAATGATTGGGCTGATCTGGAAAGTGATCTTTATCGCTGGACAAAGTCACTGCATCCTGTGCAGGTATAAATAAGGTGTGATATTGTCTAATATTTGAGCAGGTAGTTTATAACATGAAATTTCATTACCAGATGAAAGTTCTGCACTGATTGCTACACAGTATACCTTGGGAGTCTGTTGTCATCTGCTGACATGAAAATTTGGCAGTGGTATCCAGGTCATATTGCAAAAACAGAAAAAGAACTTAAAGATCAACTCAAATTAATGGATGTTGTCATTGAGGTTCGAGATGCTAGAATTCCATTGGCCACAAGTCATCCCCTGGTGAAAATATTTTTCTTTTCTTTTTTAAATGCTGCCTGAGGATGTATTTTGATGTTTGGCAGAATCTATACATACTGTTCCACTATGCTTTCACCGTGGAATGGAATTGGGAACCACACTGGGTGGAATGCTTTCTTTACTTCCCTTTTATACCTTAAATCATCGTCAAAACACTGGGAAATTTTGATATGGTATTCCACCTATCGTGTTGTTTGATTTCTGCATCATCACAAACAAACAGTGGGACATTAAAGCATTCATTCTTCCAAATTATTTTGAAAATTTGTGATTTTGTTAACACTGAATTCACTCAGATCCTTCAGTGACTTGTCTATTTATTACTCTAGTGCTCCTTAATAGATTTTTTAACATGACCTCTGTCTTTGTTGACCAGATGGACTCCTGGCTTGGTAATAGGAAAAGAATTTTAGTTTTGAATAGAGAAGACATGATATCCACTGCAGACAGAAATGCATGGTCTAATTATTTCTCAAGGCAGGGAATAAAGGCCGTTTTTGCTAATGGCCAACTTGGAATGGTATTTGGACCACTTTCTGGTAGTATTTATTTGTGCTTCACAAATTATAATGCTAACTTTGGGTGAAATACAGGGCACAATGAAGCTAGGTAGGCTAGCCAAGTCATTAGCTGTTGATGTTAATAGTAAGCGTAGATCAAAGGGGCTTCTTCCTCGTCCGGTGAGGTTTTTTGATACTTCTCATTTGCTGGATGCTTTTATGCTTTCTTCTTTCTCATTCTTGTAGTGACCAAGCATTTCATCGTTTTGAAATTTGTCGATTATTTAGAAATTATACGATCCTCAACCTGAGTATTCATATTATCCTCATGAGCTGGACTTGTGGTTTGGTGATCCGAAGCAATGATCTTGTGTGCCCCACTGTGGGTAGATTTTTTTTTTTTTCATAACGAAGATCTTATTAAAATAAGACCATGCAGAAAACGAAGATACAAAAAACCATGACAATATTGGAGTAAAATACTGTTTGAGTTTATACCATTCTCACAAAAACAATGCCCCCTTAACTCATCACAAGAAACAACTGGATCTCGCTAAACCCTCTATAGCCGAACTATCCAATTTGGATAGAATATGCCCTAAGCATCAACCAATATAACTATCGCTGGCCTTTACTGGCAAATAGACAGTTAAGACAGAAAAATAGCAATAGTTCACATTCAACATGAGTAATATCATATATTAGATGGATATTGTGTGGGAGTGATATTTTTGGGAATGGCACTGATTGTGAGGCCTCTCAGATCTCTGGACTGCTATCTCCACATATACACATTCAAAGACCCAAGAATTTAATGTTTTCCCTTTACCCAAGAACCATTTCATTATTACGCACTACCATTGGAAACATATGTTAGAAATAATTGTTCACATTGTATGAATAACTGCCATTTCATTTGCTTTTCAAGCCTCACTATGTTGTTAGCCATTATTCAGTATTGTTAAAAAAGCATCACATAATACTAAAATAAAAGAATATTCAACCAATAGACATCGGTAGAAATTGGAGAAGCTTGTGAGGCTCAAGCAAGCTCATTTCGTGTATGGAATTTTTTGCCTTTAGCCTACCTTACATTTTTGTTAAATGGCAGTTTCACTATGGGTTTTGGACATGATCTGTAGAACTTGTTTGATGATTGTTTTGATGGTTATATTAGAAGCTTGTTTAACTACTATTAAATATAGTGAAGAAATTAATAGTAATGTCACTCATGTCACCGTCCTTTTGTTTTTGGATAGGTCCGAGCGGGAATTGTTGGTTATCCAAATGTAGGTAAATCATCTCTAATTAACCGTTTGCTGAAGCGAAGATTGTGTCCAGCAGCTCCCAGGCCAGGTGTCACAAGAGAGTTGAAGTAACTCTCTCTCTCTCTCTCTCTCTCTCTCTCTCTCTCTCTCTCTCTCTCTCTCTCTCTCTCTCTCTCCCTCCAGCACATGCACAGTAGATATATTAGGATTAGAAAAGCATGATTAGATTAACTCCATGCATTATTCATTTTCATTGTAGAAGGTGGTTTGGATTTTTTAACCTTTGGAAATCTAGATTCCAAATGAACCAAATAATGCCTGATGTGTCCTTGTAATTCTCTATTCTCTTTTTCTATGGGAAGATGGGTTCGTTTTGGGAGAGAATTGGAGTTGCTGGACTCACCGGGCATAATTCCAATGCGAATCAGTGACCAGGTTGCTGCAATAAAACTTGCAATATGTGATGACATCGGGGAGAGATCATACAATGTTGCTGATGTGGCTGCAATTCTTATATTAATGCTGGCACGAGTTCCTTCTGTAGGTAATTCTTTGTTGCCTTTTCAACTCATTGGATTTAATGAACCTTCAAGATTCCTAGGAGATGCCAATAAATAAAAAATTCCCAAGGAGATGCACCTGTTTGAAAGAAAGTCCAGAGGCCATTGATACCACTGACATTTTGATTGCAAAGTCAGGGTAGGACTGTGATTTATAACTAGAGGCCTCTTTTGAGGGCTACTGACACTAACTAGTAGTAGATCTAGGGGCTATTTGGATTCCTGCAGCTCGTTTTCACTGAAGGAATTAGCCATGTGACTTGATATTAGCCAGCCTCTTGTTTTGTCATAACTGTCGTCCTTACAACATATTTGGTTTTGATGTCTTGGTTAGCTCTTGATTGTTGATCAGTAAGGTTTAACTGCTTATGTGATGAGTTATATGGATGCTTGCATTCACTTCTCTGGATTTCGTGTATGCATTGGACTTCACTGATTGCACATGCTGGCTTCTGACAGGTTCAAGGGCTCTGGGCGACCGTTATAGGATTGATGCAGATTGCTTCTGTGGTAAAACGTAAGCTTCCATGAGCTTGATAAGTTTGCTTAGACGTTTTCAGACTTTTCTGTGCAAGTGTAGGTTGATCACTGGTGATTAGGGCCTCTCAAAGTCTGTTTCTTGAGTGGATCATTTAGTTCCTGAAATTTAGGATGCAAATAAGAAGTGAAAAAAATGGTTCTAAGTTAGAACAGTGGGGCTCCCTCCTTTAGTAGGAGTTCCTCCTTTTCTCAAAACCAGTTGACAGCCATCTCTTCTTTGCACTTATCAATCTCAAAGTTTAGGTATCCCTTGATTCTTTTCCTGCAGAAACTGCTCATGAGAAGCCCTAATTCCAAAACCAATCTATTTATGTACCCACATAGACCCTCTATGGTCCTGTAAAAGAGAATGAAGTTATGAACTAATTTAAACTACATTGTTGGCAGATTTATTGAGAAGCTTGCACTTAAGCTCTTTAATGGGGATCCTAATCAAGCAGCATTCCGTGTTCTGACTGACTTTCGGAAAGGGAAATTTGGTTGGATTGCACTAGAAAAGCCTCCTCAGCTAAGCCTATAGAACAGTTGATTGCAGGGTTCAACTTTCAGTGCTTTTTTAGCTCTCTCTCCAACTTATCCTCCTGGCTACGTCTACTGGACGGTTGATTGCAGGTTTCAACTTTCGAGCACTTGTTGAGCTCTATCTTGAGCATTATCATGAAGATACATATTTTGTAAAGGTGTTTTATTGCACAGTTCAGGATCAAGTTAGCCTTGTAAACTTGCCATGTGCGTTCCATCCTAATGATGCTTGCGTATGGGCTAATACGATTAGTTAGGCTTCAACCATAATGAAGCATGAGTTGTTGCTACAAAGAGTGAATGGCCTGTTTCTTCCAGTTTTTGGTTCAATTATGTAACAATGAAATGCAACAGATTGATAAATGTTTCAATGCTCAAATGTTGTCTAGCAATTCAGGGTGGATATTTCTTGCACAACGTTGCATTGTAGAAATAAAAATAAATTCATGGATGCAACCAATAGAAAATGGTAGATGTTTTGTACTTGAATGCATTTGGGCACATGAATTTCCCTGTATACCAGATCATTTCAGATAATAGATGTTTCTGCACTGCAAAACACAGTAGATGAGAGTGAATCCTGGGTAGTTCCCTTTCCAATTTGTGCTTCTGCATTGATGTGTGCTGGGGTGTGAGAGAGAGTCCTTTTTTTTTAAATTGTGCCATGTTTTCATTTGTTTTCCACCTCTATTTAAGAAATACCACTACAATGGAAGTTCTTAGAATGTGGAACTTTTCTGAGATGGGTTTCAAGGTTTTAATCCGAGTTGGGTTTGGGGCGGGTTCTGGTCTTGATTGTATTTGATGAGCGGTTTCAAAGTTTTATTTTTGTTTCCCCATGTGATGGATTCAAATCCATTCAAAAAAGGATGGATTCAAATCCAGCATGACTCAAGGTTATTTTTATTTTAAAAATATATAAAATAAAATGAATTAGAATCAAACCTGACCCAACCCATACCTTCACAAGGCGGGTTGTATAGGGCAAGGCACCAGTCGGGTCAGGTTTGACTCAGCCAAAACCTGACCCAACCGTGGCCATCCCTGGCTTAAAAAGATTCCTTACAACCCTTGTATGAAGATCTAGTCCTGCAAGTACAAGGCAACAGGGGAAGGGTGAGGCTAAAGGTGTGGAAGCAGTTAGAAGTAACGTGTTAGGTTTACAGGAGTGACACAAACAAAAAGTGGAGAAGTTGAATTCTCTCAAATAGATGGCATGAGGCTATGATGGTGATGAGGATGCTTTGATGTGAAACTTTTGACATTGTATAATGGTACTGTGAAAGCATTTAAAAGGAGTCTCAATCTGCTAATTAGGCACCACCAGTAATTTTCTGGGTGTCAATTGTGTTGAGAGCCTCATTTTTCAATCCAGGCCACTCAGTCAAAGCCCTAACCCCATGAAATGACACTGTTTTGTATCTCCAGTTATGTCAGCTGAAGGTGAATTATGCGGATCCTAGGGACACTCGGGTCCTCCCAGTTTGTGGGGGTGATTAGGCTGTCCAAAGGGACCTTCCTCTGAACTTGCTCCGATTTGATACCGATCCAACCATTATCTTCCATTGGCTTGAATTAAAGCAGAAAATGAAGTCAGAGATTGCTTAACTTTAAGACCCTAAAATCAAAGGTTAGAATAATCTGATGAGTGATAATTGTGGCTCAACCCGAATCATCCTCCTCATCATCCATGTGATTCCCAACCATCCAGGCAGCGGGTCCCACACAAACTACGGTGAACTCTGTTCTTTTTAGCACTTGCCGTTGATATGGGCCTACCAACGTCCAATTCACTGTGCCCCAGCCGATAATAGCTTGATTTTGCACTCAAAAGTAGGTTGTGTAATGGCATTTTGGAAGATTGGTCATTACAAGTTAATTCACGACAGCTCCTTTCATTAAATTTCATGGACATACTGTCACCTCTTTGATAAGAATTGGAACCCTCTTACAGGAGCTTTCAAAGAACTGTGTTGAGGGCTGCAAAACCTCACACCGAGTGGGAAACAGCTCATTTACTCCTGTATTAGTAATCAACCAAATCCCTGATCAGTCATATCCCAAAGATCTCTGCGTGGAAAAGTCATCAATATATGATTATGATTCCTTCTTAATAAATGTGGACCATGGGCTTAACCATCTGTTCCACCTACTTGGCACCTAAGATCACTCTATGTCAAAAGTTGAACAATGGACATGGGACCTACCATATGAGCTTCTGGGTCATCAAAAGGTTGGACCCATCATACAGTTGCTGGGTCAAATTACAGATGTCACATGATTCTGTGCTTTACACATTATGGAGGGTCCCTGATTTTCCTAGTATGGCTTGTTTGAGAAATTCAAGAATTTGTGCCAATATGGAATACAACCATTCTCAAAAGCAAATCCATATCTTAGTAAAAATAAAAAATAAAAAGTTAGAAGACGAAGAAGAAAAGGAATGAATATATATATATATATATATATGAGTAGAGCTCCCCTGAGGTGAAGCTTAGCTCGTCTTAAATTGGAATAGTATTTTTTACGTGATGGAATTGGAAAATCCAATTTTGATTGAAATTATTTTGATTTTGGATATAATTATCATATAAAAAAACAACAATAATCAACTTTGATTTATGAGACCAGCACTGTTTCAACTTTTAATAAAGTAAGCTTCAGCTTAGAAGAACTGACACACACACATAAATATATATATTTATATATATATATATAATAGTTTCGGCCAATACAAAGGTTAAGCACCAGAGCCTGTCTGATCCTTGTAGAAAAGTGTAGGAAAGTGTAGGAGACTATATTCACACATAAATGAGTATTATGCATTTGGATAATCCGAGTAACCCGTGACTGTTGTTTGCCATAACCAACTACACATAAGCAGAGTCAAATGTAATTATATTTACAAATTACAACTGACTTCAGATCCAAGTTAAGATCCGTATAGGTTCATGGTGTTTAGTCATATAGGCTTTGATGTCAACCTTGGGAATGTTTGATGTTGGGATGAAGCGGTGCAGTGTACACTATCTTTTCCATCATCTTTCTTTATTTCTTTCAGCTAAAGTAGGTTGGTGCTTTCTTTTTCTTTTTCTTTTTTTTTTTTTCTGCCTACTCTCTTTTTTTCTCATGCACCTTATAAAGAGAGTCCAACGCCACATTCCAAGCATGTACTTGAGATTCAATCACATACATTTATCGTAAATAAATAACATAAGGAGCAAAATGGAATATTTATATCATAATCTCTACCAGATTGTCATCTTGTAATGATAGAATTCTACAGACACAAAAAACAACAATCCCAGTTTACCTGGAAAAGAAAGGCAACACTGAAGGAAATGTTACTACTGATAGTCTCGACTTCCAACTTCCACAGTTGATAAAACAGCATTCTTCACTTCAGTATGCACCCACATGCCACTTTCGAGGGAGTGGGAAGAAAAAAAGAGACAAATTGACTCGAATTATTACAAAACAAGGCAGACCCTGTATATACATAGCGTCAGCCAAGCACCTCTTTGAAACCCAATCTCCAATCTTTCGGCAACATGGAACAATCCATTCCCCTGTAAAATACTTACAGAAAGTGCATTTTTTTAACCATCATGCATGATTCCATTAACCTTTACATCTCTCTCCACCCACGGGCCACATTATCGAGATTCTAAGAATTCTCACTTGACCCATTGCTAATGAGTTAGAACACGTCAAGAGAGAATTGCATTACCTGCACAGCCTATATCTAATAGTACATCTTACATCTTCAAAAGCCTTTGAGTGTGTCTACTCTATCAATGACATCCAACGCCTTGATCCTGTCAATGTCAAAATCGATGACAGGAACTGTGGAAGATGGCCTTCTTGTCATGCTACTCAGCTCCTTCTTGTTTCCACTTGTAGGGGAATGGCTGCTGCTCTTACTCAACCTGTAGTGTTTGCTCAACTTGGTCTTGGTAGTGTCGAATTCCTGACTCTTGCTAATTCCAGGGGTCAGTTTTCTAAAATTCACATCACGGAGCATCTCCTGGTCCTCCATAGTTAGCACAGAAGGAGGGTTGTTCAACTTGTGCTCGGGCAATGATACTGTCAAAGTTGTCTTCTTGGAGGGGGATCGGATTGGGGATTTTATAGGAGACCTGATGCCACCATTGGCTCCAGACCTTGACCGGCTAATGAGATGGTGAAGCCACAACATCAGTTCAAGTATGCATGCTTCAGTCTTCTCCTTGTCTGCATGGTGGAATGTCTCTATCCTAATCAATTCACTCTGCCCAGGCAGCTTCCGGTTCACCTCAGACCTGAAACATGTCAACAGTGCTGATCGCGCGCTAGCATTTGGTTGGTTTTTATAGAATGCATGAAAAGCAAGGGATAAAGGAAATGCTTTATTGACTCACCCTGTATTTGCCCACTCTCCAACCCAACCGAAACCATGGTGTGCCCTGGTATGGATCAAAAGTACAGCAACAAATAACACAGAGGTAAATGAACCACGTAAATTCCCATTCACTAGAGGCAGCAAGGAAGAACAGAACAAAGTAAACAGGTGACTGGAGCTGTTATTTACTTGGTTGTGTTTGAGGCAATAGGGACAAGCCACTGCAAAGTTCTCTCCATCTCAGCCTTGATTTGAGGAACAGTGAGCTGCAAGCAAATGGTCAAAAGAGAATGAAAAAGAAAATAATCGTAATAATAATAATAACAACAACAACGACAACAACAAAAACAAAAAATAAAAAGCTGTTCCATCCAATATAACTAAAGGAACATTCTTCAATATCAAATTTCACTTATAGATGCATGCATGCATAGTCAAGAGCAGTGACAAATGGAGGCTTAGAAGAATGAATACCTCTTCCTTGACCTGAAATGATTGTAACTTGGAACGTAAAGCTGATTTTACACTAGGAGGCAGTCCTTGGTACAATGTGTCCCTTGTATTTGGGGGTACAGAACTGGATCGAGATACCTGAACAGATCCAACTGTTTTTGTTACCACAAATTCAAATGAACCGTGAAAATCTACTGTGATTATATGGAACTAAGAGGGGCTGACCCATGGGCCAGACAACCTTCCATGCTAGAAACCAACATCTAATTGTGTTTTTCACCTGAGAAACATGTAAATGTCAGTTGAATAAATAGATTGTTCCAGAAAATGATCTTGACCACCAAACCATTGGCTATCCTTGGATCAAGGGTCCTCTAATTCCTCTCCCAGTCCCAGCCCACACAGACATAGGCACATCATTCCAATCGCGAAATACATCCTTGGATTCAATATAAACAAGTTTTCTCTCAGCTGTGAACAGCTGAAGTACCATTGACATATCTAGAAGATAACTACCCATTTTAGCAGTCAATCATCCTACAAGATATCACGGTTTCCCAACAAAAGAAAAGGAAAAAAAATGGAAATTGAATCAGGACAAATGGATAATGTCAGGAGTAAAACAAGATCCTGAACTCACAAGAGTATCAATTTGAGTTATGATATTTGCATAGTGCAAAGAAAGGCCAGCAGATCCTAGTCTTTTGTGACCATTGAGAGATCCCTTCACTTGTTTATCATCTACATCAGATCATGGGAAAATTCATCATTAAAAACAGAATAAATTTATCGAGGCAAGTTATAAGGAATTTAGATGAACTTCCCACTAAAAATCAATGTTCATAAATTTGTTTCCTTCAGTTATCTGATCTGAGTGCAAAGCTAGTATAATATACAGCAACAAAGAAAAAAAAATAAAAAACATAGCCATCATTGTTCTATCATCATCAACATTGAAGCCTTATCATATCAATCAGGGGTCAGCACAATATAACTGACAAATAATAATAACAATAATAAAATGAAAACAGAGGAACAAGGATTCGAAGACAAGGAATAATAACAATAATAGTAATTGTAATAACAAAAGCAATTATATAAGTATACGCAACTCGATGAATCATCTTGAGCAAGAATGATAACAAAAATAAACTCCCAATACCATAGGAATTAGGACAGCTGTGCCCAAAACTTTAGATTAGAGTATATTATATTTCACAAATGCCACCCAAGATTTACCCTAATGCAATATACTTCATGCTTGGCTACTGTTGCATTAGGCTCCTCGCTCTTTTGGGAGCAGGGGAAAAAAATCTTTCCTATTACCAGTTATCACAGGTCAATTTAGTAAGAGTAAATTCCACAAACTCAGGAGATAATTTTTCCTAAAACAGCAAAGAGTCAAACACAGTCGAAAGCAATATGTACCAAGTCCTTCACAATTTTAAGGCCCAAGAGAAAATTAATGATTACATAAAAAGCTATATGTACAATCGGTAGAGGCAGGGGCGGACTCAGGATTTTTGTTTGAGTGGGGCGAACAATGTTCAATAGAAATTCAGTCATTATTCTTAAATCCTAATTTAAAAATAGGGGTCCATATTTAACCCAAGTCTTATAGTGTAATCCTAATTATGAAACAATGGCCCACTTGCTTCGTATTGAATCACGGGGATTCTACACAGCACCTTTTAACCAAAGGAGATAAAATGAAAGAAGCAAAATTGAAGATCCTTTAAACATCCAAGAAACTAGCACTGAATAGGACCTTTGATCATCTCTCCATGTCATTGAAATAAAGTGTCATGATTCTCGATAAAGAAAGCTAAAATCTGAAAAATAGTAAAAATAACAATGACTCTGTTTTTGGATTGGAATCTCAATTGGGTGTTTTTGGTCTGTGTGATTTAAGGTTCTCTTATTAGCTTTATAATGATCAAAAGAGGAAGTTTCTTGTGTTGTTTAGATTAGGGTTTTTATCTTTTATTTTCGTATTTGCAAACTGAAAGGCAGTGGAATAAGAGAATATAATATATAGAGAATTTTTCTATCAAAAAAAAAAATATATAGAGAGAAAATTTGAATGCACGGTCATAGCCCCATATTGTTCTTGGTTAGAGGTTATCGTTTTTATTAGAATCTCACATTTTTCTTTGGGTTTGGGTTACCATTTAGATTAGTGTATGTGGGGGGTTATGGTTTTGAGTTTTTGAAGTTTTCATTTTTTGAGAGAGAGAGAGAGAGAGAGAGAGAGAGAGAGAGAGGAATACCTACAGGATTAAGAGGGGAAGAAAGAGACCGGAGACCCTAAATCAGAGACTGCAGGGATTTGGGATTTTCATTGAGAGAGAGACAGAGGAATTTGGGGTTTTCATTGAGAGTGAGATGGATTTAGGGTGGGGCGATGGGTTAGTGAATACCAGGTATTTGCCATCTGCCCATAGCCCTTACGGGCCTTTTCTAGATCCCGCTAGGGCGGACGCCCCAGGTGCCTAACACATGCGTCTGCCCCTGGGTAGAGGGGCTCCTTTCCATCTCATAAAGCCGAAGCCTCATCTCAGTCCACAAGGGAAGATGATTAAGTGCATCGGAGATATCATCAAGGTTTGGTCTGTAGGCTGTGTCAAATTAAGTATACATTCTGAAAATGATTGGCCACCGTCTCCAACTCTGATGGTAAATCAAGGACTGCACCATCCCTTCTCAAATCTGCCAATGTAGTTGAACATTCTCCATGCATTAGCCACACAGTAGAAATCTTGTATTCTTGACTCTTTCTTTTAGCCATAAAGTTCTAGACTTCAATCTCCATAGGTATTCGTCCACTTCCTCTTATGCACTGGGTTGACCAAGAGACTCCGTGGGAGTACCAGGCAGGTCAGTAAAAACTTCAGGTGCAGATGTCTTGCACCATGCAAGACAGATTTTGTCACTAAAAGCCACTGCCCTTCATGTTGGCTTCTGCTTCGAGCAATCTTTCACATTGTGAGCATAGCAACAATATAGATGAGTGGGGTATAAACTATAAACAACAATCCTCTGGTGGAAAAGCCACTATTTAGTTTTAGTTTTAGTTTAAATGTTTTGCAGCTTTACAGCAGTACAACATAGAGAGAGCATGGGTGTCTCGGTCTTTGTTCTTCAATTTATAGACAACTTGAGTATTACTTAATCCGAAAGGCCAACACAAAAAAGGATAGAGAACCTTCGCATTGAAACATTGGGAAGTGTTGAATCTGTCATGAAAATAATAGCTTAAGGTAAAATTTATATGAGTGACAATCATCTTTTCAAAATAATAATAATAATAATAATAATATAAATAAAACTTATACGAGTGCTCCATGTGTTGGGAAGTCCCACATCCCACATCACCTAAATAATAGGCTTGTCATGTCTTAATATACCTGTATGGGCCTTCCACCTATCAGCTTAAGCTTTTGGGTTGGTATATGGTTTCTTACATGGTATCAGAGCGAGTTCCGATCCCGTTGTTCTTATATAGTCCATGTGGACGTCGTTCTTGTGTAGCCCATGTGACAGGCCCATCCATGAAATATGCTGGGCTTGCACGTGAGGGGGACTGTTGGGAAATCCCACATCCCACATCGCCTAAGTAATAGGCTTGTCATGTCTTAATATACCTGTATGAGCCTTCCACCTATCAACTTAAGCTTTTGTGTTGGTATATGGTTTCTTACACCATGAACCATCAAGGTTATCTAGATTTGAAAATTGGACGTAGATATGTATAAACAGAAACATAAGAATGGATATTCAGAAAAATACCAGCACTCCCAAAGGCCTCATGGATCTCTAGATGTAAGAACTGTACAATATCTACAAGCTTCTCCATTATCTGTAATAGCACAGTATGATTGATTCATTGAGCTTTTTCAGCCAGATCATGTAACACTAGACATGGTGAACTACATAAGATCACTGAGAATAATCTTCTCTGGTAAAATAAACTTTGTAATGAAGGTTTAGGGGACCAAAAATGATAAAAGCATCTGAAAGTCAGATTATAAATGAAAAGGACATATAGAAGCAGCAAGCTCTTACTGATCCTAATAATAATAATAATAACCGAAAAAAACACTGTTTAGACAATGTCATTTGAAAATCTGAAATGGTAGTAACAACTACTGACCTCTTCCAAATTCTTGGACCATAGTGATTTTTTCTTTAAACTTTTTACATGCTTCTTTTGACTTTTTAACTCTGCCCTTAGGATCGCAAGGCTATCTCCTACATGTCAAGCAAGGAACAATACATCCAATTAACGTGATTGTTAATATTAATAGGACAGAAGTTCAGCTTTAAATTTAAGAATAAGTAAGAAAGAAAAAGGTGTTTGTAACATTTTCCCTTTTAAGCCTGTTTGTTTGTACAGAATAGATGAAAATTCATGATCAAATGACTCCACCAAGGATTATTAAAGGGGAGATGGATGAAGGAATTGAGGTGAGGGGTGAAGGATATGAGGTAGAGATGTAGATGCAAACATCACATTTCTAGGATTTGAATTACTAGGGTGATGGCTGGGTATTCATTTCCTACCTACCCTAGATTCATTTTCCAATAATTTGATGGTCATTTTTGGAAATTCACATTTTTTTCTTCAAATTTAACCATTTTAAGAAATAGATATCTTACAATTCCTATGCATTCAATGACATAAAACAAGCATGCCCTAAGTGACCAGCAATTCTATTTGGACTACTCATCCAAAGAGCCTAATCGATGGGCCACAGTAAATTCACACTGATTGGAGCCATTCACCAAAATACAGGATTTATTAGAAACAGGGTGGATGAACAGAAAGTTTGGTTGACTTTCTTTAGGCATCAACATTCTTTCCTCAAAAGTCCCCCAGTTGACTATGGCTAAGATTGTCTAGTCAGTGCAGCTTTGGCCTCTAGGCAATGGCACTGCTAGATGATCAGCTAGGATTGTACATGCACACAGCATAAATGAAACACACAGGAAGGAAAAAAATTGACACCATAAAAGAAGACACTACTTCATCTGAAAATATAAACACACAGTACACACTAATCATTAAAAGATAGGGGGTGTGTGACTAAATAACAGTTCAGCCCATCCATCAACCTAGCTCAGAAAACTAAAACTCTTCTGCCTGAAATTCACACTTCACAGGCAAAGGCTGGGTTGGAGAACATGGTTACAGATAAGCATCAATGCTCAGATGCAGGTGCAGAATAGGTGAACCCACTTCTCACATGGCCCGCAGATGGAGGGACTCTCCACCTTTCGATGTTTCCACTCGGGCGGCAATTGTCATGTGTGTGTATGTGCATGCAATTAATCTTCTATTATGACCAGACACAATTCCAATAAGATGTATTGAAGGTTACATTTTCAAGGAACTAAGAAACGGGGGAGACCAGTTAAGCCTTTAAGGAAGTATAACTTGTTAAGTCAAAACCCCAAATATATGGGATAAGGCCTCGATGATGATGAATATTTCAATATGATTAGCTCAATTGTTGGTGAGTGCTTTGTTTTCTTCTAGATTATGATGGTTGAGATTTATGTTTATTTATGAGGTCCTAAATGATAGAAGGCTACAATTAAAAGAGGGTGTGTTTCATGTTTTGAGACATACACCATTTTTAGGTCATCGGCCATGGTAGTTTTTTAATGCAGTTGATTTCTTCTAGGAAAAAAGAAGGGCAAAGTTTCTTTCCAAGTAATGAGGACTTTGTCCCTTGGTGTGAGGCCATCTTTAGGACATGACTCGTGAGGACATTAGGTAGAGTCTGAGGACTCAATTTTGCCAATAGGTCAATCTTTGATGCAAGAACAGCCCTTAAGTAGACATGTTACACATCGGATTGATCATCCCTTTTATCTCTTGAAATTGGTTATCCCTCCACGTCTAGTATAGTATGCAGCTGGAGTTGAAGTCAAGGAGATAAAAACATGATTGGATATCCTGTCAGTAAGAAGGCACCAGAAAATATTATGCCCTTTGATTCGCATACCATTGCTCTTTTTAGTATTGGATTTGCTTGCTTGTTTGGGGCCAGCAGTGCATAAGCTCGTATCAGGATTTGCATGCTTTGGTTACATCAGGTGCAGGGGCAGAACCAGGATATAGGCCTTTGGGGGGCCATTGTAAAAAAAAATAATCTTGGGGGCCATTCCTAAAACTGGATTTAAATTCCTATTTATTTAAAGGGGTTTTTCGAAATTTAGGGGGGCTGGCTGCACCATCATCATCTTAGCCTCATCCCGTCTGTCAGGGTTGGCTTGAAGAGTTTTACTACGTAACTATATAACGTTGGGGGTTGGGTGGAATTACTAGATAAGTGCAGAGGTTGTTTATTTTATTTACAAACCAGGCTAACTTAAACCATGATTATTGGAAAACCCTTTAGGTATTTGGGATGAATTTGATTGGATTCCATCATTGCAATCGAGGCTTTACTCTTGACCCCTTGCTTGCACCATGCTTTAAGTAGATGGATGAAAATTTTAGAAGTAGGTAAAGTGGAAAGCATCTCCTTCAACAATGGCAAAGAGGCCCTCTGTAACATTCTATTGCAGCTGGAGGAAATGGAGAAAGTTAACAATTGGTTACAACTGTAAGGAGAACAAGAGGGGTATCTCTGTGTGTGTGTCTATATCATCATCATCATCAAAGCCTTGTCCCAACTATGTCGGTGTCAGCTACATGAATTTTGTTTCTCTATTCTTATCTATCCCAAGCGCGCATGCATGACACACACATATATCTACATATATATAGAGAGAGAGGGAGACAGAGAGAACCATGGAGGGTGGCTTGTATCTTAAGGGCAATACGAGTCTTACATGAGGACACAGAAGGTCTTTTCACATGTGCCCAGGAAGCCAATCAGGAGCCTGATTATATGCAAAACAAGGAGTTGATCATACTCTATTAGCATTTTATAGACAGGTGTTTTCATCTATATGATAAAAGGATTGTAATTTATACGAGGGGTGACTTAATGGTATAGCCGGGCTGGCAACAATATAGATCTCTTGTTCCAGCACTAGAGTAATGTACTATTATTATGTACTTATCTTTTTATCATCAAAAGATATTTGCTGGTGATAAAAAAAAATTAAAAAAAATAAAGATGAAAAGGATTTTTTTTTTTTTTTTTGAAATGGTAACTTGTATTGATAAAAGAAAGGAGCTATACAAAAGAGCTTTACAGTATAAAAGAGTTATATTGAGAAGCGGCCGGGCAGAAGCCCCAAAAAACAGCCACCTCCCTAAGGAAGGGGGGGGGGGGGGGGGGGGGAAGGAACCAAAAAAACAAGGAGAGGGGAAGAGAGATCCAAGTCAAGATGAAGAGACTTCGCTCGGGGGGGGGGGGGGGTGGGAACCAAAAAAACAAGGAGAGGGGAAGAGAGATCCAAGTCAAGATGAAGAGACTTCGCTCCAATTGAACAAAATTGCATCGATTGATAAGCCCCAAAACTCTAGAAGATAGGAGACCCAGGAGGCAACGTAGAATTTCATTCTGAGGATTAAGTCTTCTTGGGAGGAACCCTTCCCTTCAAAACACCTTCTATTTCTCTCTTTTCAAATCGTCCATATGCAAGCCAAAAAAGAGAGGCGCCACATTATCTTCCCTTTGGAGGTAGTAGTCGGGATGGCCCACTGATGGAACAGGGCAGGTAAGGACCGCGGCATGACCCAACTACAATTGAACTCCTCCAGAATCGCTGACCGAAGGACTTTCGTCTGCTTGCAATGGAGCAAAAGGTGATCAACCAATTTCTCATCCACTAAGCAGAGGGGGCAAGTGTTGACAAGGAGAATGTGTCTGCGGCGAACATTATCCATTATTAAGATTTTTTTCCGAAGAGCAAGCCAAGTAAAAGCAATTACTCTTGGAGGGGCCTTGAGCTTTAATAATGAAGGCCAACTTCGAGGAGCCGCTGAGGTGATCGATAAAGCGGAGAAGAAAGAAGAGACTGAAAAAGAGCCATCACGAGAAGGGATCCAGGACCTGCCATCTTGCCCTTTTCTAGAGCCATCTATGCCATTAAGCACCTCGAATAAATTGAAGAGAGTAGCTTCTTCTGCCTCGGAAAGATTCCTTCAGAAAATAGGCCACCATAATTGATTATTAGTGCTCGTACCAAGATAGTCTCTGATCCTAGCATTTCGATTCTGGCACATCTGTAGAGATCAGGAAATTGAAGCACTAAAGGAGTCTCACCAGCCCAAATATCATGCCAGAAGGAGATTTTTTCTCCATTGCCAACGCGGAAGTGGATGGATTGGGTAAAAGAATCCTTGGAGCTATATATCCCTTTCCAGAATTTTGAGCACCCTCGTTGTGGAGGTAAGTTTTCCCAGCCATTTCTCCTCACTTTATATTTGGCTGCCAGGACGCTTTTCCAAAGGCCTTCTGAATCTTCTCTAAGTCTCTAAAGCCATTTACCTAGCAAAGCCTGATTCATGATCCTTAAAGGTCTAATTCCAAGACCACCAGAGTCTTTAGGGGAGCAAGCTATGTTCCAATTCACCAGGTGGAATTTCTTGGAATCCTCACGCCCTTGCCAAAGGAAGTCTCTTTGAAGCTTCTCAATGTGGTTAATGATTGCAGCAGGGCACTTTAGGATGGACATGTAGATAGGAAGATTGGAAAGTGGAGATTGGATCAACGCAATTCTTCCTCCCAAAGATAAGTACTTTGCTTTCCAAGAAGATAACCTTTTCTCAATCCTTTCAAGCACTGGATTCCAGAAAGATTAAGGCACTCTGTTCAGGCAGAGGGGAAGACCAAGGTAGGTGGATGGGAAGCAGTCAACTCTGCATCCCAAAATGGTAGCATAGTGATGGAGGGAGATGTCTTCAATTGAGACTCCAAGGATGGAGCTCTTTGAGAAGTTTATCCTAAGACCCGAGACAGCCTCAAAACATCTGAGAATAGCAACCAGATTTTTGATTTGGTCCTCATTGACACCACAGAAAAGGAGGGTGTCATCTGCATATTAGAGGTGGGAGACAGAAGGAGCATTATGAGAAGGCTTGAAACCATGGATCAAATTGCAGGCTTCTGCTTTGGAAAGCATCTGACTAAGGGCTTCTCCAATAATGACGAATATAAACGCAGACAAGGGATCTCCTTGTCGTAAGCCCCTCTCAGCTGGAAAAAATCCTTTCAGGGAGCCATTGATTAGAATGGAGTAGGTAGCAGATGAAATGCATTCTTTGGTCCAAGTCCTCCATTTGGATCGAAAGCCCATCCTGCGCATCAAGTAAAGGAGGAAGTCCCAGTCCACCATGTTAAAGGCCTTTTCCAAGTCAAGTTTGCAAATGATGCCAGGAAGTTTGTCCTTGTATCTGGAGTGGATGCATTCATTGGCAACAAGAACCTCATCTAAGATCTGTCTGCCTTGAACAAAGGCTCCTTGGGAGAGGGAGATGATGGAAGGAAGAATCTTTTGGAGTCTAGAGGCAAGCACTTTAGCCAAGATCTTGTAAATGCTGCCTAAGAGACTTATTGGCCTGAAGTCTCGAATACTGTCTGCCCCTATCTTCTTCGGGATAAGGGCGATGAAAGAGGCACCGATCGACTTGGAAAGCTTGCCTCTAGAGATGAAAAGGAAAATTATGCCATGGGCCATAACTTCAAAAGAGTTGTCGGCCCTAAATGGAAAGTGAAATGCAACTGGCCCAAGACTCTAATTGAATACCCCCAACTGAAGAGTTTTGGAATTCTTTGGCTTGCACTGCATTAATCTTGAAGACAAACTATGGGTGACCTAGGTCGGTGTGGGTTTGGGGGGCATGATCCTCAATGATAAGATTATAAGTACAGATTATAACTAATAATCGCTTCCATTTTGGATCCCATTAAGAGTTTTATGCTTTGCAGGTGGGTGTAATAATATGCTGATTCGCTAGGCTAGGCCAACGATTAAATTAAGGGGGATTAAGCATCTAAAATCAACAAGGCACCATCCTTGTGAGAGAGGTAAGTGGAGAGAAAAAATTAACAAACATTACTCGAGAGGGTTTGTGCACGCACCCAAAGAGTCAAATGTGTGGGAAGATGCACTTTCTATAGTGGGCATAGGCTGCCCTAGAGTGATCTTGGGAATTCATTCCACTTGTCATAACATAATGTGCCTATTTCCTGTTTGTTGTGTCCTGCTTTTTACTTAATAAAATCTTTTTGAGCTGTTTTCAAAAGGAAAAAAAGATATTGACAGAAAATTATTAAAAACCTTTTTGAACTGCATTTGAATTCTCTTCTTCTTGATTCTTCCGCCGATAGTCTTGTTCAAATCTGTCCAGAGCATGCAACTCATGGTACAATTCCTGTGAAAATAAAAGATATTAATCTTTCTTTTTTATCAGTAACATTAACATTTTATTAATAAGGAAAAGGTACAACACAGATAAGACTACAGCAAACAAGCATAACTCATTGGCCACAATTTCTGAATATATGTATAAATGTAGTACGGATTATTAGCTCCAATTTAAAATTTGGAGTATGCTTCCATTTTTCAAAAAAATTTGTACAATGAACCCACCATTAATGAATCCAAACTGCTCATACCATAAGCTCCCCAAAATTGGGACACATCAAAATTATAGTTGAGCATACTGTCAGATTGACCACATTAACAAGTGATCAACTCCACTGAAATCATATATATTTTACATTTAAGTTGTGACCAATCCAACAGCGAGCACTACTTCTATTAAAGTAAAATTTAAGATGTTGCCTACACATTCTTTAGCATGAGATATCAGCAGCTTAGATTCATGAATGGCAGCCCATTGTATGGATTTGAAACAGTGGAGTGCGCTATGTATGGCTGCTCAAAGCTTGCAAAAAAAATCACTGAAGAAAGTGAAGAAAATTATATAAACAAACTTACTAAAGAAAAAGAAAAGTGTGTGTGTGTGTGTGTGTCACAAGCTAAAAAAAAAAGTATAATATATACAACCAAACTTGAAAGGTTGTGTATAGAAAATTATCTAAGAAATTGGATTTATAATGGGTCCAGACACAATTCTTCATCAACAACAAAAGGGACCCCAAGCAGAAGGCTGCAAGGGATGATCACCAAAAGAGATCCTTGAAACCTTCCAGACTGCATAATTTGGGAAGATGTCCAATATATGTGCAAAGCACCATCATTTTGTAAGCACAGTGGTAGGTTACCTAAACCATTTAGAAGAGTAAATTCTCTTCTCACTGCATCAGAAGCGATAGTTGACAGTGGAAGCACATGCATCCAGGTTACATTGAAGCCTTACAATTAAGGGTTAGGATCATCTGATAAAAGTGATATTTGACTCTCTTTCATCCCCCTATCGCAGTGACTGACATGTATCCAGGTTACATTGAAGCCTTACAATTAAGGGTTAGGACCATTTGATAAAAGTGATATTTGACACTCTCCCATTCCCACATCGCAGTGAGTGACATGCATCCAGGTTGGTCTCACAGAGGGAGCAGTTTTTTAAAATGCAGTGACTGACATGCATCCGGGTTGGTCTCACAGCAGGAGTTTCATCACATAGGAAACTTCTCTACATACACAGACACATGATAGAGTGCGATGCTCACCTTGTCAATGGCTGAGATGAGGCTACAGTGATCAGATAAGAGAAAACTACATCCACCCATTGGTATCTCTTCCCGTTCACAACCCACTGCCCACTATGAATTGACACTCATCCAACTAGAGCCTGCAGTCAGTGTCACATTGTTTCATTGCATGGAATCATTTTTTTCATCTCTCTCTCTCTCTCTCTCTCTCTCTCTCTCTCTCTCTCTCTCTCTCTCTCTCTCTGTGTAAAGTTGGCATTTCATTAAGTAGCTTTCGTTTAAAAATGACTAGAAGGTCTCCGTCACCTTACCATTAAAGGTCATCCACTGCAATTATTTAATGTTTAGCCATCATACATCAAGATTGGGAAGCCCACCAAAATATTAAAAAGAGATTATTAAGTATAGGTTTTCTCAATTAGGTAATTGTACTGCAGTATTTTGGAATTAAGCCTTCAATTTTTTACTGCTGAAACATCTATATTAATTACTAAATGCAATTATTAAGAGAAAGTTATATTGTTCTCAGTTTACACTTTACAGATAACTTCAAGGAATACTCACTGCTGTATTTTGAACTAAACTCATTAAATGCTGCATCCAATCTCCAGCCTCCTCTTTCAATTGCCTTTGGGGGGTAAGTTCAGAACCAAGTCTGGAAAATTGGAAAAAGGAAGTCACGGTAGGAAAACATGAGCAGCCCATCTGAAATGCATAGGACCACACAAAGATAGCAACAGATATAGGTTATTTTATTTACTTTTCGAAATATCGATCCAAGTTGTGCCATTGAGGATCTTTACAACGATTCCCAAAACGAACCACTTCTCCTGAAAAAACCTTCAACTCTTCCCTATGAATTGAAAGACAAACAAATGGGTTATTATTTAAGAAACAGTGTACAACCTAAGAATATAACAGAGAAGATATTGTCAGTTCAATTTAGTTGTTTTCCACAATCAAACCTCTTGTCTGACGCGGCAATTCTTAGCAGTTCATCCATATCTTTGGACACTAAAAGTTGTACACCTTCTGACGGGAGCACCACTTCTTTCAGCTGTTTTATGTTCTCCTCAGAAAGGGATTGCATTAGATTGGCACCCTTAACTATTGTGTTGGCAACCTCAAAGGCCAAAATAGCTATTTTATTGCCCTTAGTTATCGTCCCAGGGACAAACCCACTACTTAGCTGCAAACTTGTCATGCTACTTCCAAGTGTATCAAGCACCTCCACTGCCTTCCCAAGTCCAACGGTGCCTGCCCTACCCAAAAGTGAGCCAACTTCCGAAACCTGCTATGCATGAGAAGGTCATCAAGTACATCAACAACACAAGAAAATCATCAAGTACATCAACAACACAATTTAAACAGCAGGGGAATAATAGTCAAATATATGAACACTTTAAGCTGATCCTGGACAAGTGGGATAAGGTTAATATGATGGAGATGAGTTTTAACAGCAGGGAAACATATCCAACCTGTATCCAACATGGGTCAATCATGCTAAGAGTGGTAAAAAGTGCATTCTAAATTTAGAAGCACGTCAGAGGATCAACTTTTGTTAGTAGAATGATGGAAGAAAGCAAAGTGTTATCTCATAATCACGAAAGCCTTACCCCATCTATCTGGGACTAGCAAAGCAAAGTGCTCTCCACGAATTTAAAACTGACAATTTGTTGGTTAAGAGCAAGGGTGCAGCCAGAAAATCTTTCTTGGGGCTGGGGCAATTGGGGAGGAGGCAAAGTAAGTGCATTAAGAGAAAAATTAGATAAAATACATCCATCCAAACTAATGAGCTGGTGGGTCACCAGGAGGGCTATCAATTGGGCCCTCCAATGAGGGTACCTGCCCTGGCCTTGCCCACAAAAACCCGACAAAATGATGGCTTTCTTTTTTCTTAAGAAGCACAAGGTTAGGGTGGGGCGCTGTTTTTGTAGGCCCTCCAATTTGAGGCCCAGGCTACAGCAATACCAGGCCCAGTCCCTCATATTTCTTATTACAAATAAATGTATATAGATGTATTAATATAAATCATGTAATGCTAAGATACCCCTTTCTAAATAAAGATTACAGCTCTGTGCTTCTACCTTATAAACCTTATGGTTAGTTGAAAGTTGAAACATTGCCAAGTAAACTCAGGCGGACAATCCCAGTCTGGAATGTTCAACTCGCTGATTCAGGCTGAGTCACTTAGTAGAATTGACTTCTGTAAACCATTAACAATGGTAAAAAATATTAACAATACAGGATCGGAAGATCAGAACTCACGACTTGTTTGAGATCGACTATCCAAGCTGCATTCATGGCAGCTGATGGTTTGAAAAGTTCAGACGTTTGAACTATTCCGACCGTCAATATTCAAGATGCAGTCCAGTTCCAGGAATCTAATGGCAATGGATGGCGCTAGTGTAGGACTATCAACCAATGGGGGGCAAAAAAAAATCTCTTCATGTTGCTTATTGCATTATTATATTGCTGGTCCCAATCCTGGGAAAAAGGAGGGTTAAACACAGATTGACACTTGGTGCCTGGAGGCAGAGTAGAAAAGATTAAAAAATTGATTTTGTTCTCATCAGTCCCTTGGCTCAGCCCTGGCCCGCAAGGGTAGGGTAGGGACTTGGGTAGTTCAAGCCCTCTTGAGGGCTTTGGCCCACCCTAGGCCCAGCCTGCATATGTTGAGACTTGAGAGTAGGGTAAGGGCAGCGCTGGCCCAGCCTTTTGACGGCCATAATCACCAGACAACAGGACCTCGCTCGAACTTGATGGCTCAAATTCAGAAAAACGCACAAAATGATCAACCTAACAATTTAACCAATGGAGATCTTAGGATGCCATTTAGCATGATTTTCATTCAATTGTTAAAAGTAGAGTATTGATTGGACAGATAGGAGAGTTCATGCATGTAATTTATAACTCGTCATTCCACACAATACAAATGTTGCTATAGATGATTTAGTAATTACAAACTACACAGGAACAGAATTGAAAGTGGGCCCGAATATGATCAATTGGCATTTAACTGTAACAACTTCACTGCATTAGCAACTAGTATATACTTCATTCAATATGAAGAGAAGTAGAAACTGGAAACAACACATAGCATGATGGAAGACAATGAAGAAAGACTTGCCTTGGCTGTGCCTATCTTTCCAGCTATTGCTGGTTTCAACTTAGTCAACCTCGACTTGTGCGATAGAGCCCTAGACAGCTGCGGCTCACCTGGCTCCAGACCAATCTGATTATTGTCATTCTCATAGCCAACCGAGGCCCTCACACTAGATGAGAAAGGTTCTTCCAATTGCTTCTCCATGTTCTCCCCCACAGAAGGGGGATTCAATTTAGTTTGCGCTTTCGCTGGAAGCACGCGAGGTTGAAGAGGTTGAAAAGATGCAAAGCCATAATCAATGTGGCCATTCCCATGCAGGACACTTCCACCAGGCGAATTATCAACAGGAGCGCTCCTGGAGCAAAGACCTCCCATCTTGAAACTGATTACCTTAGCTGAGCTCCCCTCTCAGGTTAAAAAACACTATAAAGATCAATTAGAAATGGGCGTTTGGCAAAAATATCATAGCCTTTGATGGGATTACCACAAATGGGACTCTAGATTAAGGGAAAAACATGAAAAGTACTCAATTACTACCATATTTCAGCAAGAATCCAATCTCAATCAGATATGGAAAGTTTCCGGATTGGGTTTGCTTCCATACTCTATGACAATGCCAAGGTCCCGAAACCCAGAATCCGATCCTTTGTTCCGCCGAACTATGTTACCACAAATCCGCCCCTTATCGCCACTGAAGCTCCAATCCATCAAACCACCCTTTTGAACAAAGGAATCTACAGAAATACTGGCGACCAAACACGATTTTTAGAAAACCCAATTCAGGGAAATCAGAAAGCAATAAAAATCAAAGGAGAATCAAACCCAAAACCAAAATCTTTATCAGAGCAGAAACCAATAGCACCGCAATAAAAAAGATTCGATTTTTAAGAGACCCAACAAGCGATAAACAAGAATAATGAAGAGAGAAGCATTCCTTGGGGATCAGTCAATAGAAGTCAATCAGAAAGATAGAGAGATTAAGAGACGATGGGTGGAGAGAGAGAGAGACGTACAGGAGTGCCGGATCTGTGAGAAATGATCAGACAAGGTATCCTGATTCATCCATTCTCTATCTGTCTTCCTTCTCAACAACTACAACAAAAGAGAGAGAGGGAGAGGGAGGAGTTCGTTTTGTCGTGCGGCAGCAGCAGGAAGTCTACCCACCAGGAGAAGGCAAAGGCAGCCCCACGCCAGGCAAAGGACTGAGGTGGAGAGAGAGAGTGAAAGGAGAGGGCCTGGTCATGGTCAAACCCAAGTTGCATTTCAAGCTAAAATATCACTTGAAAATGTGGGACAATTTTTCAATTCTTTGGATCCATTTGGTGGGGCCCATTGGGGGGGTGATCAAGACATCTATCTTGTCAGGATTACATCTAGATGGGTCCCATTAAGACTTAGGAAGTGATTTGTTCATTGGGAGTGAATGGTGAGACTGCTTTGTAGAGAACCTCTTGGTTCACTATGGCCAGCTACCTTTTGGGGAATTACATCATAGGTGGGACCTATTCTGAAGATTGAGATGATTTTCTTCATTGGGTGAGAATGAGTGGTCTAAATGGAAAGCCCATTGATTCAATAGTGAGATTGTTAGATGGAGTTGATGGGCAATGTAGCTTGTGAGAAAGGGTCCCATCTTGAGGGGCCAAGTAATCCTAGATTGGAGATGGGTTGTTTGATGGAAAAGTTATTTATTCAGTGATGGGCTATCTGTCTTGTGGGATGGGAATTCCATCATAGATGGGCCCTTCCTTGATAGGGTGTAAACGGGCGGTTCAAATGATAAACTCCATTGATTGAACGGTGAGATTGATCCATGGAGAAGTCTTCATCCGTTGATGGTTGCAGTGGGACCCACTTAATACAAATGTATTAGGCCAGTAAAACCCATTGCCTGGACCTGGAGTCTCAACCATCCAGCTTTTTATCACTGGTCCCAGGAAAACCTGTCAAGGGTCTAAATATGATCAAACCAGATGCAATCAAACTTGATTGCAAATGTATTTGTTCTCTGTGGGACCTAGAGCCGGATCCATATACTTCCAGAGATTATGTCTGATTAAATAATTGAGAAGTATAATCTGCTTGATTGGAATCCGGATCTGGTGGGATTCCAGTTCCAACCGCACAATCTTTTCTTGGATACAATTTGATAAGGAGAAAGTCCAAAGTTGGAGTTGTAAATGGGCTGGGCTTTGGCTGGCAGATGTCAACTTTAAATCTTTGGCTATTCTGCAGCAAATTTTTGCGGAAAATGAGAATGGTTTGTGGACTACATTTTCTGTGATTTTTGCAGAAAATACATTTTGGACAGAGGGGATGATAATCCATTTTTGCAGTTCTCTTTAAAAGAAAGGTCAAGCAGGGCTTGGATGCTATAGATGTTACTGGGCCTGGTAAGTAGTCCACGTTTTCTGTTCTGTGCAGGGTTTATGAAAAATGTATAGGCCGTGGACTGGGCCTGGCAAGTAGTCTCTACATTGTTCAAGTAGGTTTTTTAAACTGAATCCTTAGTGGCCCATTACCCACCCACTAGAGAACTACACCTATCCTCTCTTTCATACTCCTGGTTAGTTGCCCATGCATTAGCTCCACCCAAGTTCCAATATCACCAGCGGATTGAATTTATACCAATATATTGTATACATCGCTCTAGTTGAGTCTTCAGGTTAATTATGTGTAAAACAAGTGAGTAATTTTTTTAATAGAAAAAGAAAAGAAAGTTCAATCTTAGTTTTTGATCAATCAAAAGTTGTGTCCAATTCAATTGACGTGAAATCTGGCCCAACAACGAAATAAGATTTTTTGATTTTGAGCAGCAGTTAGATTTCAAAGGATTTGAGGTCCAAGGGAGGGAGGCCATAGTAAAGCAGAAGCATAATAATGCTCTACTCAAAATAAAGCCCCATTGTAGAGGCCCTACAAATAGTTCAAATGTTGAAGGTTTAAGGCTGGCCGGCTTTATTTTTATATATACATCTTTCTTTTCTTCCGACATTCCTATGGGCTCCCCATTTGTAATCTCAATCGTCCAACATTTTCTTAGAACCAATAAACCCCAAAGAGGGTAGTTTCATAATGGCAATTTCTTTGCAAGCCATATATCATGCAGCCATTTTATACAAGTACTTTCAGGCCATGTACGGTCCTAAATAGTTATAAGACTTGATTTGAAGCATTCCATCAATTCTGGGGCTTTTGGGGTATTAGTTAGGTCCATAACATTTGGTATTAGAGCCAACCTCCACATCTCGGATTCAAATCACGGAAAGGATTACATAGAGTGACAGCAGTCTAAAAATAGGTTATCTGGAGCAGAGTGTGAGCTGACCCAGCCGAGAACGTAAGCTATGGAAGCGTAGTGGTTGTATAGGTTAGGTCCGTAACGGTGGGTCAGTCGGATGGATGCATGAGAAACGTGTTCTGATTGTTCACAATTATAACACACGAGCTGCATAAATGGTGAGATAGGCTGCATTTTGCCATTGGTTTGTGTTGTAGCTCTCTGTTTTCATATACCACATGGGTGCTCACGCTGAGGTATAATATTTGATTGAGAGCAGCAGTCCTTGGTTCAACCAGAAATGATTGTATGATTGTATCCGCACCTTTTGTCAAGTTGGACTCACTGGATGGCTCATGTTGTAGCAATTTCTCCCGCATCAGATGAATGGTTGCCCAAATACTGAGAACAAGCCTGCATAAAAACATATTAATCTACTTTTAATCACTTCCCTTAAATGTGATCGATGTGACAGTGGCTTAGATCTAATTCATGTGAAAGTTTTCAAGACTATAGAACAGAGTGAGAAAAAGATTTTAAAGGTGGACCTGTTGAAGGAGTGGTTTGGATTTCAAAAGTGGACTCTCTGAAGGATTTGTGGCACCAGAGAATATGGTTTTGAGGAAAAACAGAAAGAAGAAACCAGTGATCTTAGAGGGAGAGAGAAAAGAAGGATGACAGAGTGATGCGGACGAATGACAGGGTGTTTATGGCTGGAGAGAGAAGGAAATAATAAGAAGAGAGAAAAGGAGGAAAGAAGTTTGACTTCGGAGATGGATTCAATGGGGTATTAGCTCTAACAATGAATCATAGAATAAATTATGTGAATCATAAAACTACGGGGGCTTCACGGGCAGAAAAACATTTTTCACTCTGAGAAATATTAGAGTTCCATCTTCTCAAGAAACCATGAGATATAGATTCCTAAATTCCAATATGACGAGTCATATTTTTAAACAACTCCTCCAAACCAGTTTTTTGTGTGGAATTGAATTCATAAGAATTCAAGGTTAAATGGGCTACAAACAGAGATTATTAAAGACGCGAAGGTAAATGATATAAGGTGGAGATGAAAATGGGATCCTGACTTTGGAGCATTTGATTTACTAGGGAGATGATTGGGTATTCATTTACCGCCTTCTGATTTTATTTTCCATTTGAAGGAAGATTAGGTTTCATTTTCACTTTTTGTTTTTTCAATTTTAACAACTTTTAGAATTCTAAGGAACTCAATTCCATGTAGAACTCAATTCCATGTAAACAAACGTGCCTTAAGAACATAAATCCAAAGATATAAATGAATGCAACAGGCTACAAATAAAGGTTGAAAATGAATGTCTTTGGTCTTCCAATGTAGCTATATTTTTTAGGCATCTCCCCTGTTGGGCCATCGATCATTTCAGCCTTTTGTATGGCTAGACCTTGGGATGATATGGAATATAGATATCAACTCTAAGTAGCAGACTTATCCAGGGTTAGAATCCTACAGAATTGTCAATTTCATCATAAATTCCAAGTAAAATTTTCTCCATCCCACAATGGGAAGGAGCCAAGCACAAGACTAAAAGAATATATGTAAGAATAGGAATCTAACTGATGTAAGAAACCAAAAGAATTGTGCTTAGAAAGACACCCTTCAAAGTGGCGACCCTATTATGGATGGGTATGTTAAATAGATTTGCACTAAGGATATTTCTATTAAATTAAATGAGCTAACCATTCCTACCAAAACGTCGAGGCATTGGTAGAGTTAGCATAAATATTTTTCAATAATTTTTACAAAAGTTATGGTATATCAGTTCTTGTAGCCATGTCCCAACCAGACCAACGGGTTGGCTCGGTCATTTATTCTTGTCAAATGGGCGGGCTTGCTACTTCAAAATGGCCCTTAGGCTCATATGAGTCCAGCATGTTCACTAGGTCAAAATTTAACATAAACATAAACGACGGCCTTCCCGCGTTTGCAGCCGTCGTAAAAAAGGCAGTCGCGGCCGTCGTAAAAAGGCAGTCGTTTGTCGTTTTTATACTGGACATTCTCTGATGTACCATCATGACCTTCCCCGTCTTCTTGATGATTATCTTCATCACTGCATGCAAATGCACTACCCCCCACATTTTTTTGAGCATTATCCTCGTCTTGAGATACATCATTCACCAAATCAACCTGTCCACATACTACATTACTAGCCCCTACATTTACACGACTTTTGGGATAGAGTTCTCCATGGTGGATCCATGTCGTGTAAGACGTATCTATTCCATCACATATTAAATGTGTATGAATTTCTCTTAGTGTCTTCTTCCCTCGAAAATTTTGGCATTTGACACACGGACAACAATACCAATCATCACCCCCTAATTTATGTGTATTAGCCCTTAAATACCGAAAGAATAATTCTACTCCTTCCAGGTACTCTTTAGAAAGCCTAGGTGCCGTCATCCATTCCTTGCTAGGAGGCTCCATTCTGAACCTAGAAATTTTATAACCTAGACAACCCAACAAGTACCAGTAACAACAATCTGAACATGAATTTCAAAATGTGTTGAAATTGGATCCAACTACTAAACATAATAGGCATCATAAAACGATGTTTTTATATCTCTCTAAATGAGTTTTATGTATATTAAATCTATAGATATTGCACACAGAATCATATACTTAAAAATAAAAGGCAGCAGCAAATCATTGAGAAAGCTACAACTCCACCATTGTACATTAATGATGAAAACCCATAATTCCATATATAGAGATTGACAAGGAATAATACAACTCCACCACTGTACATTAATGATGAAAACGAGAACTTGTTTCTACTTTTGTGTCCCTTTATAGAGTTCTCTAATCAGAACAGAGGAAATCTTTTTCTATTTTTTTATTGAATTTCAGTGTCACCTGTTAAATTTCCTGGAAATTGTTTAGGAAACTATTTATATAGTGTGGTATGATAGGGAAGTACATATCTGTGTTCTTTGAATTTGTGATGGGGACATGTAAGTTCCATTACTGCTGATACGCATGGATTTGGCATACGTACAATGCTGGGTGTGTAGGGATTTAGAAGGATAGGGGGATGGAAGATGATCCATGTGATCCATGGGAAGAGCACGGATGGATTTTACTAAACCCAGTCATCCATGCTTTACATGTCATACAAAAATGACTGTTTTGTGTACTCCTTTATTTGGTGTCGATGGAAGTTCTGCCCTCATGGCTGATGTGCATGTTCTGTTTCCTTCACATTACATTTACTCTATTTCTTCATAATTAAATTTCTGTCCTCATGGCTCATGTGCAGGCTGATACTGGTAGCCCTTTTGAGGACTGATGTTTGCTGTATGATTGACATCTTCTGATGATGAGTTCCATGCATATCAGTGCATGCTTGCATCATGTGAAGGTCAAAAACAGGAAGGGAAGACGGTTTAGAAGTGAAGTCTATAAGCAGAGTCATGTATTCTCTTTCATCTTAAGATTTAATTAGAAATTTAGCTAGCAATCTGCAACTTTAGCATGAATAGCAGAGGCACCTTCTCTCATTCAAAAAGAGATTCAGAAATAAAAACAAAATCCTTTCTCAAGCAATGAAAGTGAAGAAATCGCACAAACCAGAAGCAATGAAATGAGATGTCGGGTTTCAAATCAATTGAATTGCAGCTTTCATGCAGAATAAAAAATACAATCTCAACAGCACAGAGACTGTTGGTACTCTACATCACAGATAAAGTTACTAAACCATAAATCAACAGACCTACCAAAGAAATTGAAAAGGAATTAAATCCACAAAAAAGGAATTAAATCCACAAACCAAACAACATAACATAACTCAACAGAGCCCAAATGAATCAATGACAAAAGTACTAAAATCACACTGAGATACTCTTCATTTACACAATAGAGTCAAGATCAAACCAATCTGACGAATAAAATCCAAAGAAGATGCTGATTTGAGAGGAAAACACCAAACAAGTGAGCCCAAACAGAAAAGAACACACAACGATAGTTTCTTCCTCAGAAATCCCCTCAATAAGATAGTAAATAACCAGTCCATCCAAACTGCACGAAAACAAACATTTCATTCTACCTGTGTAATTGTCCCTGATTTCTGCCTCAAACTAACATCAAAGGCTGATAAAATCCATCATTATATTATGGACCAGTCCAAACAAGAGCAAAGCCTAGCCAAAACAGAGCCCTAGATATACCCTAATATTTGCCCACAAAAGGACCAAAGCCATCCATCCCTATATCAATTGTAATGATAGAAATAACATAGTACCAAGTGTTTTGTATTTTTTCAGAATTTATTATTCAATTGCAAACAGAATTTTGTTAGGTCTTCCAGAGCTGTGGTCACAGAGACATCAAACACAGATGGATGCCTACTTATTTTGCTTGCCAATTGTGACAGCACAGATTTTTCAGATAAGTACTAAGTGGTAAACAATTCTTCTATCTTCGAAAAAATTCAAGTGGTAATGTCACAAATCTACAGGCAACTAATTGCTAAGCTACAGAAGACAGGCATCTGTCCTAGATGATTACTTTCAAAACAACCAAACACACCCACCCTTAGATAAACTAAAGGAAAAGCAGCAAGCAGGAAAAAAACACTTAAATATGTAAAAATGCATATATATTATACATCCCCATTGGTAATTAATAAGCCATAATTTCGCAAATATCAAGATTCTGCAAGCAAGAGCAAGTTAATACACATTTTTTCCCTTATACAAAAGAGAAATAATATAGATCTAACTGATCGAAGAATCAATTAGCCTTTGTCAAAATAGACACTGCAGTCGATCGAAACCACTTATAATTCTTTCTACCCAACATTCAAAATCTAATTACAAAAACAACTTATAATTTTTTCTACCAAAAAAATCTTTCTTTGATAAAAAAATAAAAATAAAAAATTTTCTTCTAACTGAAAGCTGAAGAAAAAGAGAAAGAGGAAATTGGAACTAACCAAGAAAGGAGCTTAAAATAGAGAAATGAGCACGAGAAACCCTAGAAATTGGAGCATTTGAATGAGAAAAGATGAGACCTTTGAGCAGCTCAAAAGGCTTCCTTAGCTGGATTCCAAGAAAGAGATTCCAAAGTGATGAGACCTTTGAGCTGGCTTAAAAAGGCTTCCTTTGTTGGATTCCAAGTATGAAATTCCAAAGTGACGAGACCTTTGAGCTTCAAAAGGCTTCAAATCATCCATTAAAACTCAAATATCAATAATTCCCATTAAAATAGATGGTGGAGGATGCAGCGTGTGGAGACATCTCTCGTATGGGTGCACACATTCAAGTAATTAAAGCTACATCTCATAAAACTATTGCCAACTGTATCTTTATGTATGGACTATGGATTATGGATCATTGATTCGGAAATTTGCGCAGAGCCAGCTTATTTGATTCTTGAATTCTAATAGATGTTGGAAATTTTACTTTTCATGGATCTTATACAGGTGATTGAATCAAATACATTATGTGGGATCAATGATGCATCCTTGATGTAGAAAAATACAACAAATGGGCACTCAATTATACCAAAATCAGAGTTAGTATCTATTATCCAGTTGCCAAAACTGCTGAAATTCTACTACATTTAGAAAATACCCTATTGGGTGATGCATATAAAAGGATTTCAATATTTCATGAAAACCCACTGAGGAAATGAGACTGCTACATAGATTTTTACAAACCCCATTTGAGTATTCTTGCTCCCCCATCAATCAAAACCTAAATGCTGTCATTTGAGTGAATCTAAGACCATAAACAAAAGCACCCATCTCACGAATCTGTTAGAAAAGAAATCCACCAGTCCATACCATAAATTCATCCAAACAGGAAAGCGAGAGAGAGAGAGAGAGAGAGATTAGGGCAACTTATGGAGTAGGAATCATAATTTTTTTTCATAAAAATACGCAAGCACAGATCATTCAACCGATTTATTTGGCATACTTGCAGCATTAAAATCTACAAACTCAAGCAGGCAAAATCTCTAAAACATCATTCACAAACGCACAAAAAAAATTCACAGGAGTACGCCAAAAAATTGGGAAATGAAGAGATCTACATGACATGAGCTGAAAACAGAGAAGAAAACACAAAAACATGAAAAGAGCAGTGCAGATCATGAAAAAAAGAAGTGATCTACATCATCAGAACCATCTAAACCCTAAAGCGACAGATCTACCAAAAAATCATAAGTAAAGATCAAAACTACAAACAAA
The DNA here is from genome assembly GCA_029852735.1 of Persea americana. NCBI lineage: Eukaryota > Viridiplantae > Streptophyta > Magnoliopsida > Laurales > Lauraceae > Persea > Persea americana. The sequence continues at coordinate 74,255,273 of CM056813.1, forward strand.
GGAACAGTATTTACACATGCAAAACCGAAAAATCAAGCAGTAGGAGAGGATCGTAAACCGCCATCCATACCTACAAACCGCTTCAAAAACCGCTCTTCGTCGTACAGTTGAAGATAAGCGGTTTTAGAGAGAGAAAAACCACCGCACCTGGGGAGTGAAAGATAGGCCGACTTCAAAGTGAGAGATAAAAAGGGTATGGAGAGATCGGATATGGGTTTTTCTTTGGGGATTTGGAGAGAGAGGTAGAACGATGAAGAGGCATCGTTTGTGTGTTAAGATTCAAAAGGGGATGCAAATAAAATAGTTGTAAACGACGGCCTGTGGCAACATCGGCTACACCATCACTAGGAGACCCACTTAAGGACGAATGATCAACGGCTGACAACCATCAAAATCTAAACGACGGATGATCAACAACTGATAACCATCAAAATCTAATCGACAGCCACAGCCGTCATTTTTCCCTAATCTTTAACGTCGGATATTTGTGTTTTTTACTAGTGGTTGCCACCTCTAGGCCATACCTCTCCAAGCATACTTAAAATCAGATGCCTTGGGTCGTAAATGCACTAAACATCAGATAAAGCAATGTCATGGTCCAAGTCCATCAATTATAGTGGCAACCCTTTGCGCAACATTTCCTCTAATGACCTGGTTATCAGGCAACCTAAAATAGCCAGATAGTTGTGGGCAGCCAGCCATGGCAATGCATCATGAACACCAATGGTGAGGAGGACATCAATGTGCTGATGTGACAACTCTATATTTAAAACCATACTTAATGATGGCTGGTAGTATTAGATGCACCTTCCTTCTTTCAATGTATTTACGAACATTAAGGTTTAACAATATATGAAGAAAACCTTTTTTTTTCAAAAAAAATTAAAATAAAATCAATTCAACAGTGAGTGAAATTCAAATTTGTGTTATCAAGCTTGAGGGGGTTAGATTAACGATAGGTTGTCCCAAGCGGAGTTAAATCATTTGCCTCTCTTCTTAGGTACCTCTTAGAAAAAGGAAACCTACTCAAACATATATAGTTATATAAACCTATAGTGGATATGGACAAGGGATGGATCAAAATGGATTTGGCCCGTGTGAACTCCAACTCCAAATTATCTGCCTTGGGTGCGAGTAAACCTCAGCTTGACTGAATGATCATGGTCATTAATCCAAGGGCTTGAATGTTTATATAATGTATTCAAGTGAAATTGGCATATAATCCATGGTGACTATACATTTTGATTGTGCATGTCTACTACAGATTTAGCAAGTGACATAATAGAAAGGTGTAGCCATCTGATTTATTATCGGAACAGCAAGGGACTCACACCTCTCCAGATTTTGGCCAACAATCCTTCCGGATTCAAGAGCGGATGTCAACTTGGTTCATTGAATAGTCTCTAATATTCAAGTAATCAACCAAATCAACTCCTTTTTCATTCACCCCCCTCTCACGCTACTTTATATTTCAAAAACTTTATATACATAAAATTGTCTCATTTTAAAAAAAGTACATGAAAATTTGAATATTTCAAAAAAGTATAAGAATTTTCCACGTTTCTATCAATCAAGTCCTCTTAATAAAAGTTTTTGAAGAATAACGAATAACATCATTCCGAACAGGTTCTTGTCTTTTCTTCACCTTCTTTCATCCCCAAAATCACGCTAAAAATCACTTTACGGTCCTCACTGATCAAATGTTATGGCGTATACCAACTTCTGGTGGAAAACTTTTGAAGCATTGGGCATGTAAAGAATTAATTTTATGACTCTTTTCATCATCATCCGATTGTGGTATATACCATTAGAGTTGAAGATTGAAGATCGAATTAAGCAAGCTTGGACTGACCTGCTTGTGGACCTCGTTCTATACTTTGTGTAGATGTTGCTCAGGGGTATAGCAAATCCTTGATAAAATGAGATTGAACCCAAAGTGAGAAAGAGGAGTGGCATAGAAACCACACGTTTTCTGCTGCTCTTATGTAGAATTGCAATTGCACAAATGCGCCTTTAAAAAGAAGGAAAACCATCAGATAGGGCTACCAATGAGTGCTGCACAACATCTGTGTTTTTTTTTTGTGTGTTAGTGTCTTAGAACCAAACTGGTCATACATTTACAGCTTGCAAACACCCATGAGAGGCCCCCCTGAATGCAAATCAATAATAAAGAGGGAAATGTAAAGGTCTTTGGTGCATTTTAAGGGTGGTCTAAACTAGATTCATCAGATCACCTTTACCCATGATTTACAGACCTGAAAGTTTGCATAATCAAACCTTCAAGTTTTCTTGGTACTAAAATTTAACAGTGAATATTCACTTGTGAACGTCAATCTCATGATGATGATATTGATGCATTTATTGATATCACTTAGATTTGAAGCAAATGGCGGACCTAGGATTTTCATTTGGGCTGCGTGGGCAATGATCCAAATCATATTTTCCACAATTGCTGAGTATCTGTAGATGAGGATGATGATGCCAGTGACGCTTTTTTTTTTTTTTCCTGCCATTGGAACAGGTCGGAGACCACCTCTTCCTCTACCTCTAGGACGAGCCCAAAGCAATGACAACGCAGACTTCAGAGCACCCTCATTCAGCTATAGAGCTTTTTTGCTATTCTCTAGTGTCTGCTTTGGCACTCATTCCAGTCATTCCAATCTTGGCTTTGATGCTCATTCTGACATTTGCTTTTCTCGTCATTCTGGCATTGGGTGATGTCGTCGTTCTTGCATTTTCTTTTTTCCTCATTCCATTTGCTTTGCCGGCCATTCTAGCGTAAGGTAAAATCTTCCTTGCTCTAAAATCTTCTCCCATTATCATTGCTGTGATATAGTGACAATCATAGAACACATCTTTTTACTAACCGTGCATGAGATCTTTCAAATGCTTGTGGTTGAAACAAAATACCTTTTATTGTTAAATGGGAATAATAAAATCAAGGAAACACAGAAGCATCAAGAGACAAGGAAACTCTCATGAGAAACAAGCAAAACTCTATTGTAGAAATCCATCCTTAGTTAAGGTGAGTTTTCTTTGCCATGGACCTAGGAAAAGAGCCTTACCCACCGACCCAGTGGCTTGATCATCAATCCACACAACATTATAGATCCATTTTCTCCATGCTTAGTTAAAGTGAGTTTTCTTTTGCCACGCACATTTCATGCTTTCGCATGCACGCACACAACATTATAGATCCATTTTCTCCATCCAATGCCAAAGCACATCCTTTGCGTCATGTAGAATAAGAATCCCCAATCTACCCTCTCATAAGCCTTTGTAAAATCCATTTTTTAACCCTTGCTGAATGCATCAATTGGCAATGAGAAACTCATCTAAAGTATGTCTCCAATGGAGAGAAGCACCTTGTGCATAAGACATAAGGCGACACTCGTGAAGTCTACCACCTAAGGCCTTTGCTAGAATTTTGTAGATATATTATACCCACTTAAGGCAATGGATCTGAAATCTTTTATATTCTTCACACCAGACTTTTATGGGATGCGCAGAAGCACCTTGGTGCATATAGAGGCATCTTACAAAGTGAGATTTTCGCATAATTGCCGGAACATCTTCATTAAAATTGCCAAGTGGAAACCAATCCATTCATCCATGCTAGTTTTATTCCTGCTAGTTTTATTCCACCATGATCAAATCAAAGTTAGATATTTTATCTTTTTCAAGCCATGTCATTTCAAACTGAAAGGGTGTCTCCTCCAGATCTTTCATTTGCGAGTCAAGAAGAATTGGACAAATGATCAGACATGGGCTTTGGGATGGCCAACTGACATACCTGATCTACATAAATTTCCTCCAATATCCGGAGACCAAAAATCTATCTAATCTATATAGGCATCTAGAGGGATTTTGGTGACATGCTCCTGCCGAATTATCTCGGCACCAAACATTGGGGGACTAGTATTTTGTGAGCAATTTGGATTGAAGAAGGCAATTCCATCTCATCAATTAAAATGAAAAAACACGATAAGTCGGTACTGGGATCACTAAATAGTCAAAACCAAAATTGCTCATACTCATACCTCACATTTTAGTATTGCACAAATGGTATAAAAGCATGCCCTCTACTCAAGTAGCTCATGTAAAGAATGAATGTCTGACAACACAGTCTTCCTAATTTTGAGGAGTTAAATGAATTGAAACCTATTGCATTTTGTCAACTATCGTTGATTTCTTGGAAGTGTATTTTTACTGTGTTTGTAACTAGATTTTCAAACCGCCATGCCACAATTCAGAAGTTGAAAAAGAAGCACAAATGGGCAAATGAAGTGACGAAATAGATTCTTGATAACATTAAACAATGGCAGGATTTTAGCAAAATCAACAGTGGGATGGACCCCTACAGGTACCAACTGGAATGGACAAGAGGCACCAAACCTGGCACAGAACAACTGCAAGGAGACAAAACTCTTACTACCCTACGGCAAAGAAAAGAGGTTCCCTCTGCATTTGAAGCAAATTTCATACAAGAGAGCCAACAAAACCCTAGTACAGTATCTCATCCATCTGATCCATCATCCTCTAGCATACCTGCACGAACAAACTCATATTTGGCTTCATCTACCAACAGCACTAGTTTTGATCGAACAAAAGAAGAACCCAAAACGGGTAATATTCAAGCATACTAATAAGTAACATTTCAAGCATATGTGATTTTTATTTTCCGCATAAGTAACATCTCCACCTTTAATCCTTCAACAACCCCACCATGAATTTTTAGGAATTGAAGTAACAGGCTCTTATTTTCTGCCCAATAAGAAAGTACCAAAGATTCAAGTATGATCAATAGTTAGACTAATTTTCCTCTTTAATTTGATGGTGATCATTTTAGTAAGCATGATGATAATTTTGTGACAAATATATCGGCATGACATTAGATGACATGTTATCTTCATCTTAGCCTTCTAACCAGAGTTATAGCCGTTAAATTCTCTTTTCTTCTGGACATTTTCAAAATGTTAAAAAATAAAATCATTATTTTTACTATTACAACTATTATAGCCCATTAATAGAATAAGAAAGGGAAAAACAAAGAAATGAAGGTTTACCCATGGATCTAGAAGCTTAGAGGGGATTAGGCTCAAGCAAGTTCATGAAGGTTCATAAACGAGGATGTGTCTATTCATTCAGTAATGGATGCACATTACATAACGTGAAGAAGAGAGGTCCAACACATCTTTAAGATAGAAAAGAAGAAAAATTCTTTGACAAACCCGTTTGCAGCTTTCTTATCAAAAGCACATATTTCTTTATTTTGGAGGAAAGAGAGCTTTTATTTTAAATTCAGTTTATCATAGAAGCATATTACTTCTTCTTTTCCACCCGAGAAAGGGGGTTGGGACCCATGAGACCCAGCCATGGGGAAAGAATATTGCTCCTGCGTGAAGAGGAACCGAGGGATCGAACCTTAGGTGAGGAGGTACCCCACCAACTCATGGCAACCCCATGTTTTCCCGATCTTCCCTCACATAGAGTAAGCCATAAAACTTCACTATTTCTCTATGTTACGTGAAACGAGAGGAAAAGACCTGTGAAGGGATAAACTTTTGACTTTGTTGATCTTGTAACGGATAAATCTGTGTACAATTACATAAGAAAAGCTTCCCTTTTATAGGTAAGTAATCCTACTTAGACAAGAACTTTAAATCTCCTAAGAATGTTTAAGATAAGCAACCCAAATCAAATCAAATTTATACTAAGAAAGGAATATCTTAACCTACTTGGGTCCTACTTGAATCTTCACTGGCCCAACCCCTGTAGAGATGTACCCAAGTCAGTAACATTCTCTTCTAAATGAGTTACTGATTCAGAACTCGGAAGCAACTAATTTTCTATACAAATGATCAATACACCTATGGTACTTTCTAACATAGTTAATTCTAGTGAAAACTATTTCTCACTTGTATGAGTGAGTTCGATACGTCTGTTACTACTCTTTTAAACCAACCCCAGATTGGCTGTTCATGTTTTCTAAACAGATTGGAATAAAAGACTCCAGTGAAACTAGTTGTTAAGACTAAAGAATGAACTCGCCCTCATTTCAAGACAATTTATTGTAAAAATTGTCTCATCTAATGCTATTTCTTGGAAATTCTAATTCTACTTCAGTTAGATTAAATCTTTGTTTTCATTCATTCAAATGATTTTTCTGTATATAATGCGGTCAAATAATAGCTTGGTAGATGTGTCTGGCCAAGCAGGGGGTGAACAGGGAATCAGGGAGAATGAATCAGTTGCTTCCATTTATTATTATTTTTTTTTTTTACTAAGCAAAAGTTTGTTTCTTATGTTTTCGATATTTTTGTATTGTGATTGCACTTCTTCTTTATTTTAATCTAATTTATTTGTTATCAATTAAAAAAAAATTAACTCCAAATTGGAGAGATAAGACTAACATATTTGATGACGAAAATGTATGTGTCACATTGTTTACTACTCTTAGATTGATTGGTCATGTTAGTTCTCAATGCAACCAAAAGGCTGATGCATTTTTAGTTTTTGACAGGTGTGATTTGAGTCTCCATTCCTGATTGCGGGGAAGAAGGGGGCGATAGAGATAGCAGAAGCAATTCTAAAGTTTTTCCCCATAACGATTCATGACAAAGATTTAGAGCACAAGAATATAATGTTGTTGGCAGCAGAGCATAGGCAACATGAAATTTATCCTAAGTTTCTAAACTATACCTTTCAGAGTTGGTTTGGAGAAGTGGATACGGAAGGAAACAGCTTATTGCACTTGGCTGCCAAATATCAAGACAATCAGGGGCTGCTTATCTCTGGTGCGATCCCGGGTGCAGCTTTGCAGATGCAGCGAGATCTGCCTCCCTTCCTCCATGTGTGTGTGTGAGGTGCTTCCGGTGTTGCACATGTACGCACGATTGTTTTTACATGCTGGGCATTAGGAAGCCAGTGGCCTCCAACTGAAAACCAAACCTTTCTCTTTCTAAGGTGACAGATATTTTGTGAACTTACTGTGAGTGCTCTTGTTGATGTGTCAATACTGTTACTGGAGGCCGCAGGGTTCTCCCAATTCTGGGCATCAGGTGATCTAGACTTTAGATTGATCGCTTAGTGATTTTTCGAAGAAGTCTCTCATACTGAAAGGTTATTCATGATTCAAGTGGAGGTGGAGAAAAATGAAAGCAAGGAAAATCTTTGCTCCAGGGCCCTATCACATTCAGTTACCTGTACTAAGTTTACACATTTACGTACCTGTCATTGGTTGTGGTGAAGATCTAAACATCTATCACTTAAAAGTAACTCAGTTTTATCCAAGTGCACGAACCCCAATTTACATGTAAAAATTGAGTCACCTGCACAAAGTTTGTGAAGATCAAAACAGCAAGCCACTTCAGAAAAACCCGTCCTGACTTACATGTTGAATAGATTTATTTGGTTTATAATTTCATAGACAAAGCATGTTTGAGTTTACATCTTGTGCTTATACTAGTAACAGTTTGTCAAGAAGCAATTGCCCCCTTATTTCTCTACGCTCCAAAACCATAAGGACCAAACTGCAATGGAGGTCTTCACTGAAACACACCTAGAACTGGCCATGCAAAGGGCAAAGTCGCTGAGCAAAGCATCGCAGTCATGCTCGGTGTGGCAACTCTCATCATCTCCGTGGTGTTTGCCACCAAGGTGACCGTGCCTGGCGGTCTAATCCAAGAGCAGCAAGACCATGGGCTCCCAGTTTACAGAGGCAAGCTGGCCTTCAATGTCTTCTCCGTCTCTTCGCTCTCTGCACTGTGCTTTTCATCTATCTCCCTCATCATGTTCCTTAATATTCTCACTTCTCCTTACCAAGAATCTGATATTGGTAATAACTTGGCCAATAAGTTGATACTTGGTTTGGGTTTTCTCTTCATCTCTATCATGGCCATGTTCCTCTCCTTCTTCTCTGGAGATCTCTTTGTGCTTGATAGCAAGATGAAGTACATAGCTTATCCAATATACGTTCTCACCTCATGTGTGGTTTTAGCAGGTTTCCCTCTCTATTCTGAAATTGTAAAGATGGTGGTCACTGGTATTCCCACAAGCACTCGCCAACATAAAACTTCTTTCTAGCTTTGCTCTTTCCAATATGAAGACACGTTCCAGCAATTTCTTTGCAAACGTTGTTGGGTGCCAGAATTCAGTGATGTAGTAAAATGGTTTTGTATTGGCATTCAGTGTTGAATGTAGTTCATGTTCAATACTTTTGAGGTTTAACTATTCGGCTATACTACATGCAGTATATATTCATAATCACCACGTATTGATTTTGTAGAAGGTGGTAATTAGTCCTCTCTTTTCTTCACATATTCCACTAGAAACTGAGGGACCGTTTGAAAGGAAAGCCATTGTATCCGTAAAATGCTCAACGAATCTCCTGATGGAAGAGTCCGGATCCTCTGTTTCATTGAAACAGGGAACGTTGTTCCGCCCAATCCCACTGCGCCACGTTTCAAACATATTTTTTTTAAAGTTACGTTTCAAACATGCCATGTCAGCTATGATCCTCATTGCATCCCTCAATGAGAACGAACTGATCTAGGGATTTTATGGCCTTATAAAGGAAGTTCCTGAAATACCCAACCCACTTTTCCATCTAAACTTTCAGATTCAATGATTACCACTTTTAGATCATATCTGCCTTCAAGTTAGAATTGCCTACTTTGGAACTGATCCTTGTTAGGATGCATACAAGAGGATGGTAGGCCACAAACTTAGGCAAATGTTGGCAATGCAGAAGATTATTGCTAATGAGGAAGGGATGCAAAATGAGGATGTCAGTAGCCAGAGACTTATTTCTTTTTATTTGGTCTAATCATGTTTGGTTTTTAAGTTCTGGACAATTTATTTTTATTTTTTTTATAATGAAAATTTTCAATCCATAAAAAATGAAAAATAACCACTAGCAGCACATGTATGGAAAATAATGCAACGTGTACAGTGTACACTTTAGACAAAAATGACTGTCAATAAAGAAAAAGCAAAAGTGAAAAGGGAAAAAACGGATCTATAATGTTGTGCAATCGCATGTTTTAAAGAAGTGGCAATCATGAAAACAAAAGGATCCTACTTGACCATGATAGCTAGGCCTCTTTTACTGGTTGTCTTTCTTTGTTGTGCTTGGATGTCTATTATTATCATTATTTGTTAATATATGATATTAAGCATGTTTAATTATATTTGGAATGTGTGTAGTAGTATAGATATGGTTACCTATTACTACTAAATTTTAAACTGGTATTAATTTAACTGTTTTAAAAGAACCCTCATTGTTAAATAACTAAGTGGGAGAGGCCCGAGAGGGAACTTCTTAAGTTCCCACGGTCTCCATCATTGTTTTGTAGGAGATGTAATTGATTTATGTGTTGACCTTGGAGTCTTCCTCTTAATCGGATGTGTCATCTTCTGAGAGGACGAGTGTTGACCACTTCATTTCTAAATTAGTGTTGAATGTTGAGTTGTTGAGTGTTGACCACTTCATTCACTTGATTGAATTTGAACCTTTAACCTTGAGGCTTAAAGTATTGACTATTGACTGTTCAATGTTCACTAATGACCTAACTCTTAAGTCTTATGCCTTTATTTCATGTTCTAGTTTTTTTGTTTTTTTTTTTTAATGAGCTTTTCATTACTTTCTAAGTTAGCATGACTAAAGAACATGAATACATGTGAAAAAACTAATCATTACTATTATTTTCTATTTATATAGCGATACAGGACCTTATATATTGAGGGCACCGCTACACCCCCTTTTCTTACTTACTTTTGCAAAAGAACCACATTTTCTTTCATTTTACAATTTTCTGGATTTTCTGGAATTTTTTCAGATTTTTTTGGTGAGTATTTCAAATCACACCGCTACGCCGCTACGTATCCCCGCTACGCTACGTATCGCCCGCTTCGTAGCGGTTTGGTGGCGGAAAGCTACGCCCGCCGCCACCGCTATTTTCATCCTTGACTGGTACCACATTGTCCTGCAGGTTTTATTCGAGGGTCGCCTTTGTGAATTGAAGTTCCTGAAGAAAAGCATCCAAGGAGGGAAGGGGAGATCGACTCATCAAATTTGATCTCACAGTCTCAAATTTAAAACGCAACTTCATTAGAAACTAATCTCGATGACTGTCTTGCTGCAGTATGAGTAGCTCTGGAAGAAGCTCTTTAGACACATCAGCACATTTAATTTCATCATATTCTGACCACAAAGCAATAAACCCGGAGTAGAAATCTTGGACAGATAAAGTTCCTTGGGTATATTGGGAAATCTCAAATTCCAATTGGAACTGACGAGCAGAATTGCCCTGATGATATGCCTTTTTTAAATATCCCCACATCTCTTTAGGTGTTCGACATAGCCTGAGCTTCAAAATGAAATGTGGTTCAACAGTTCCAAGTATCCATGTATTAATTTTTGCATCTTTTGTTTTCCAGGCCAAGATTTTCTTGTCATGTTCCTTGGGTTTCTTTTCTGTCCCATCAACATACCCCCAAAGCTCCTTTCCTTCAAGGTATAGTTGAAACTGAAAAGTCCATGATGTATAATTTTTTCCAATAAAGTGGATAAGAGGAATTTCAGACATTTTCATCTTAATAAAGAAAAGTGCGTCCAGCAGATCAAAAGATTGCAGCAAGATTAACAGTAGTCTATGTTATACAGCAAGAATGGAGGCAGCACACAGCAAATAAGTGCAAATATAGCAGCAGCAAGCAAGAACAAAGGAACCAGATCTGTGACTAAATCACAAAAATAGGCTGGGAGACCCTTTTTTTTGCAGCTGGATCTGATGGAGGGAGCTCACAGTGAGATCAGTGGAGCAATCAAATCTCCCTAGATGTGAGGGAATGGTTTTCTGCTTCCAACGAACCAACTCTCACCCAATTCGGATGAGAATCCAAAATTTTGACAGCTGAGATGAAAACGAGTGTGAAAAACAGGAGATCCACAAAAACGTTCAGAAATCCTACCTTGAGGCAGCAAAATTCTTTTTGAAAAATCACCAGAATTCCTAGGATAATCAGTCGACCATCATAGACAGCATTGTTGATGATATCTTAATCATCGCTGGTGGGCCACGGTTGATCTGGGCTGATTGGCAGGTTGTTCTTTGTCCCAGATGACTAAAAAACTCAAGAAATACAGATCTGAATCTGTATTGATCAGTCCTGAGTGAGATACAGGTCTCACTATCACAATAGATAAGAAAGCTTCGCTCTTTTGAACATCAGAGATGATGTCGTCTTAAGCAGAGAAGAAGTTGACACCAGGAACCTATTTTATTAGTCTTTGATACCATGTTCAAGATGATAAGAAGATCGACAAGAAGAGAGGAAAGGTTTGGATTCAATTGTTGATGCCAGGAACCTATTTTGTTAGTCTCTGATACCATGTTCAAGATGATAAGAAGATCAACAAGAAGAGAGGAAAGGTTTGGATTCAATTGTCCTCTATGGTATTGACTGTATTGAAATTATATAGGGGCTGGAAGCCCTAATTAAAGGATACAATTCTGCCCTTATTAGGAAAGAGATTTAATACAATGGATTTCGATCCACAATCACAGCTATTCTACCAAAAATAGAGAAAATCTAACTGTACAGCAATTCTCCAAATAAAGCATGGTACACTGATTTGTTTGACCAAAATCCTGATCATATCCCATGTGAGTGTATTCCATCATTGGACCTGGACTTTCATCATTGGGCCTCCATTGACATTAATCGCTCGAATTTTTTATTTATTGTGATATTGTGGATTTACTGTGAAAGATTTAACCATCATTTTTTTTTTGTTTATATAACTATTTTTTTTCAAGAAAATGCCATCACAATTAGTTTCACACAATTAGTTTCACACGCCAATGCACTCATGGTTGAGTGGTGTTGGCAGTTGGCACCATGGTACCACACACACCCCTGGGGACCAATCCTAGGATCTTGGCAAATAGGCCAACCTGGCAAAAAAAAAAAATCCTCATATAGTTTAACACACATATTAAGGGATCAATCCCTTGGTTCTCAAGTTAAAAATCACTCCCATACCAGTACCCGATGTTTCAAAATAATAAAAAATGAACAAATAAGTAAATAAAAACAAAAAAGATGTCCAAAAAAAAAAAAAAAAGTGGATGAAGCTTACCACTTCGCCTACAAGCAATAAGTTGCAAAGTCCTATATTAAATAAATACGTAAAAACTCATTACTTTTATAATGTATTTTGTCCTCATAGTCCATTTTTCTCCCATAGTATATGAAAGATTCATAATATATATTTTAAGTTTTTTAACTTCTAATTTTAAAATTTATTTTTCATTGAATGAAATTTCCTGATAATATCTCACTAAAAACATACAGTTTGAAATTATCCAATATTCTCCTGCCTATTTTATTACCTAATTGCTGATCCCATCGTTTGATCTCAATGGGCCAATCATTTGGAAAGTTAATTAAATGATTCCCTGCATCTCAATATGCAATAAATAGCCTCTGTTTGTTCCTTGACTGAGTCAGCACTAGATGGCAATCGACCGTTCTAACCACCAATTAAATTCAGCTGTATTATTGCCTTCAGTAGCAAGAATTAAGAATCTTATACATGACTCAGTAATTGTGGCAGAATCATAAATTACCCTCTTCTCAGCATTAACACCTGCACCGTGTGGCCCACTTCTCATCAATGTCAAGTTGTGAACCCTTTAATCGAAACACCCCACTATGATTGGGTGGAAGTGCATTGCTTGGAACATGTGCCTTGTTCATCAATAGACTGACTCGGCCTGGTTTAAATTTCATACACCATTACAGGTATGATTAAATTAAACAACTGTCAGGAATGTAAGGGTTTTTTAAGCTAGAAAGCTGTTTACAGTTTACACCAGTCATAAAGTAATATAGTACTGCATCTAATGTTGGCAGTCATACAGCCGTGTTTTGCTGCAATTGAACATGAAAATGGATGTCATAAAGTAATATAATACTGCATCTGATGTTGGCAATCATACTGCTGTATTTTGCTCCAATTGAACATGAAAATGGATGTTGTGCTAGATCAAAGTGCCAGATACTACACTTCAACAAAACCCATGCCCAAGAAGACTCCATTGCAAATGGAGCTGGGGAATACACTGTCATCTTTGATGGACATAGAAAGAAGAGCAGTAGAAGATTTAAATCCAGGAATTAGTCTAGATTATCATTTAATCGTTTCGATGTCCTTAGGAATTGAAAGTAAATCGGGGTGGTGTTTTATTTTTTATTTTTTGGAGTATTAAAAATGTGAGTCAAGGCAAGGGTCTGGAGATGAGATCCAAAAGGGACTCCATCACTTATGCTTAAGTTAAAGGGAGTGATGAATGTGAAATAATTCCCAGTCAAAGGGAACATTATTAGATGACTCTACAGATCAACAAACTTTTCAATGCCCTTTAACAAATTAAATTTAGGATTCCATACGGCATTTCTTGTTAGTAACTCGGCCTCTTTCCCAAAGCTTTTCGGCATACAATGCAATTTTCAGTATTCCCCAAGCTATTTCCAACAATTAGAATCTTGTAATTGTTGTCCTCCTATGGTTACCAAGCCAATTCAGCCAATTCTCAATAAAGGCTGAAAATAACCTTCTTCCTTCCCATTATAAAGCACCAAGACAGGTTCGAGAACTCAGATATCGTATAAAGAGCCTGTCCTCAATCAATCTATCATGGCCTCACATGCATTTCCATAAAACGTGCACAAACAGAGGCTTCGAGCGTAGAAATATTCAATGTGATGACTAGTGCATGGTTTGCGGAGAGATGAATGAGTCTAGGATCACCAATCTTTTCAGTGACCTTTGACAAAATGGATTTAGGATTACATCAAGGCACGCTCAGCCTCTCTCCCAATGCTCTTTGGTGTAAAAGGCAACAATTTTGAGTCTTTCCGAAACATATTCCCACAATAAGAGACTTCAAATCATTGCCCTCCTCTGATTTCCATCCGTTGCTTGCAATGTATTTAGTTAAAACAGCAATGAAGAAACCTAGAGAATTCGTTACAAAAAGGTAATTCGAGAAGGTACATTGAGATTTATTCTAATTGAGAAATAGAGTTTCTAATCAAACAAAATCTCTAAACTTTGGCGTTCTCCTCCTCAGCCTGAATGGCACATTATCCCACCATCAAAATCAAGCAAAACCTATCATGAAATGAGTCGTCTCTCTCTCTTGCACCAAGAAAAAGGCCTAAAACAAGTTACCTATTGGCATTCAATTATTTGCTCCGTATTATTTTATCCATCTCCTTTAGTGATAGGGAGCTTCATTTAGCGAACAGAGGGTGCTAATTGATGGAGCCTCATCTCGCGAGAAGCGGGTGTTAGCTTAAGCAAGGACAGTTAGGTGATTCTCAATTTTGGCCGAAATGAAATGTCGTCTCTCTCGTTATAAGAAGTCACTAACTGAATGGAGAATTTAGAAATGGTCTAGAGGGCATATCTAAGAAATTTCCTCTATGGCCGGACAATGCTTGCAAAAAATTAGCAAAACCAATCACTTTGGAATACTTAGTCAAAGTGATGTAAAAATGCATACTTTGTGGATGGAGGAATGACTCTGCTGATCAACAATCTTCTCAGTGGCCCTTAACAAATTAGATTTAGGATTCACAAGGCATTTATTCTTCCCCAAGCTTTTCTGCATGCAGTGCAATTTATGGAATAAAGGGCTTATCCTTAATCAATATATCATGGCCTCGCATGCATTTCCATAAAATGCACACAAATAGTGGCTTCTAGCGAAGACATATTCAATGTGATGACTAGTGCATGGTTTGCGGAGAGATGAAGTCATCGATGGATCACCAATCTTTTTGGTGCCCTTTCACAAAATGAATTTAGGATTACATTATGCATCTACTAGTGGTAGAACTCAACCTCTCTCCCCATGCTTTTCAATGTAAAATGCAACGATTTTGAGTCTTTTCGAAAAGAATTCCCATGATAAGAGACTTCAAGTCATAGCCCTCCTCCGCTTTCCATCCATTGCTTGCAATGTATTTAGTTAAAAAAGCAACGAAGAAACCTATAGAGAGTTCATTTCAAAAATGTTAATTTGGCGTTTTACTCCTCGGCCTGATTGGCACAATAACCCACCATCGAGATCAAGCAAAACCGATCATGAAACGAGTCCTAACTCTCTTGCACGAGGAGAAGACCTATTACATGGTATCTATTGTCATTCAAATTATTTGCTCCGCATGATTTTAACCATCTCCACTAGAGACATGGACCATCATTTTGCGAGGAAATTGTGATAATTGACGAAGCTTCATCCGTATGATTCATAACTCTCTTTTGCACCAGGAAGAAGGCCTATTACAAGTTACCTATTGTCATTCAAATTATTAGCTCCGTATGATTTTATCCATCACCTTTAGTGATATGGAGCTTCATTCAAGCTTCATCTCGCGAGAAGCGAGTGCCAGATGCGGGAAGAACAGATAGGTGATTCTCATTTTTGGCACAAAAGAAATGTCATCTCTCTCACTATAAGAAACCATTGACTGAATGGCGAATTTAGACATGGTCTAAAGGGCATATCTAAGGAGTTTCCTTCACGGCCAGACATTGCTTGCAAAAAATCAGCAAAACCAATCACTTTGGAATACTTAATCGATGTGATGTAAAAATGCATACTTTGCCGAGGGATAAACGACGCCGCTGATCAACAATCTTCCCAATGCCTATTAACAACTTAGATTTAGGATTTCACACGGCATTTAACAACTTAGATTTAGGATTCTGAGCCAACACATCCATATAGGGACACTCCACAATATCCCAAGTGTGATTTAGTGTAAAATGCAATGATATTGAGTCTTTCCCAAACAAATTCACACGATAAGTGACTTCAAATCACTGCCCCCGTCTGGTCTCCAACCGTTGCTGGCAATGTATTTAGTAAAAATAGCAATGAAGAAACCTAGAGTTCATTTCAAATATGTTATTCGAGACGTTGCATTGATATTTATTGTTTATGAGAAATAGGATCTCTAATCAAACACTCTCTAAACTTTGGCATTTTTCTCCTCGGCCTGATATTGATCCACCATCAAAATCAAGAAAACCTATCACAAAATGAGTCCTAACTCTCTCCTGCACCGCGCAGAAGACCTAATACAGGACACCTATTGTCATTCAAATAATTTGCTCCGTATGATCTTACACATCTCCACTAGTGATATGGAGCATCATTTAGCGAGGAAAGGGTGCTAAATGACGGAGCTTCATCCATAGGATTCATAACTCTCTCTTGCACAAGAAAGAAGACCTATTACAAGTTACCTACAGCCATTCAAATTATTTGATCCATATTTTTACCCTTCACCAATCTTTTCGATGCCCATTGACAAAATGGATTTAGGATTAAATTAGGCATCCATTACCGGTGCAACACAACCTCTCTCTGCATGCTTTTCAGTGTAAAATGCAACGATTTTGACTCTTTCCCACCCATGATAAGAGACATCAAATCACTGCCCTCCTCCGGACTCCATCCGTTGCTTGCATTCCATTTAGTTAAAAAACCAACGAAGAAACCTAAAGAGTTTATTTCAAAGATGTTATTCGAGATGTTGCATTGATATTTATTGTATACGAGAAATAGGATCTCCAATCAAACACCATCTCTAAAATTTGGCGTTTTCTCCTCGGCCTGATTGGCACATAGACCCACCATCAAAATCAAGCAAAACCTATCATGAAATGAGTACCAACTCTCCCATTCATAGAGGAGAAGACCTATTACAAGGTACTTCTTGTCATTCAAATTATATGCTCCCCAAGATTTTCCCGATCTCCATTAGTGATTTTACCAATCTCCATTAGTGATAAGGAGCATCATTGAGCGACGAAAGGGTGCTAATTGACGGAGCTTCATCCATATGATTCATAACTCTCTCATGCCACCAGAAAGAAAACCTATTACAAGTTACCTATTGTCATTCAAATTATTTGCTCCGTATGACTTCATCCATCACCAATCTTTTTGATGCCCTTTGACAAAATGGATTTAGGATTAAATTAGGCATCTATTAGTGGTACAACGCAACCTCTATCCCCATTCTTTTCAGTGTAAAATGCAACGATTTTGAGTCTTTCCCAAACAAATTCCCAAAATAAGAGACTTCAAATCATCGCGCTCATCCGGTCGCAATCCGTTGCTTGCAATGTATTTAGTAAAAATAGCAACGAAGAAACCTAGAGTTCATTTCAAAAATGTTTTTCGAGATGTTGCATTGATATTTATTGTTTATGAGAAATGGGATCTCCAATCAAACACTATCTCTAAAATTTCGCATTCTCCTCCTCGGCATGATTGGCACATTGACCCACCATCAAAATTAAGCAAAACCTACCATGTAACGAGTACTAACTCTCCCATTCATTGAGGAGACGACCTACCTATTACAAGGTACCTCTTGTCATTCAAATTATACGCTCCCCATTATTTTACCGATCTCCATTAGCAATATGGACCATCATTTAGCGACGAAAGGGTGCTAATTGATGGAGCTTCATCCGTATGATACATAACTCTCTCATGCCACCAAGAAGAAAACCAATTACAAGTTACCTATTGTCATTCAAATTATTTGCTCCCAACGATTTTATCCATCACCAATCTTTTCGATGCCCTTTGACAGAATGGATTTAGGATTAAATTATGCATCTATTAGTCGTACAACTCAACCTCGCTCCCCATGCTTTTCAGTGTAAAATGCAATGATTTTGAGTCTTTCCCAAACAAATTCTCATGATAAGAGACTTCAATTCAGTGCGCTCCTACGGTTTCCAGCCGTTGCCTGCAATGTATTAATTTAAAATAGCCACAAAGAAACCTTGACAATTTATTTCAAAAAGTAATTTGAGATGTTGTATTGACATTTATTGTTTATGAGAAATAGGATCCCTAATCAAACACTATCTCTAAAATTTGGCGTTTTCCTCCTCGGCCTAATTGGCACATTGACCCAACAACAAAATCAAGCAAAACCTATCACGAAATGAGTGCAAAAAATTAGATTGCATCCGTTCGACAAAATGGATTTAGGATTACATTAGGCATCTATTGGTGGTAGAACTCAACCTCTCTCCCCAGACCTTTTAGTGTAAAATGCAACGATTTTGAATCTTTCCCAAACAAATTCCCATGATAAGAGACTTCAAATCATTGCCCTCGTCCGGTTTCCATCCTTTGATTGCAATGTATTTAGAGAAAATAGCAACGAAGAAACCCAGAGAGTTCATTTCAAAGATGTTATTCGAGATGTTGCATTGATATTTATTGTTTATGAGAAATAGGATCTATAATCAAACACTATCTCTAAAATTTGGCGTTTTCCTCCTCGACCTGATTGGCAATTAGACCCACCATAAAAAATCAAGCAAAACCTATCATGAAACGAGTACTAACTCCCCCATTCATCGATGACAAGACCTATTACAAGGTACCTCTTGTCGTTCAAATTATATGCTCCCCATGATTTTACCGATCTCCATTAGTGATAAGGAGCATCGTTTAGTGAAGAAAGGGTGCTAATTGATGGAGCTTCATCCGTATGATTCAAAACTCACTCATGCCACCCGGAAGAAAACCTATAACAAGTTACCTATTGTCATTCAAATTATTTGCTCCGTATGACTTCATCCATCACCAATCCTTTCGATGCCTTTTGACAAAATGGATTTACGATTAAGTAGGCATCTATTAGTGGTACAACTCAACCTCTCTCCCCATGCTTTTCATTGTAAAATGCAACGATTTTGAGTCTTTCCCAAACAAGTTCCCGTGATAAGAGACTTCAAATCACTGCCCTCGTCCGGTTTCCATCCGTTGCTTGCAATGTATTTGGTTAAGATAGCAACGAAGAACACCAGAGAGTTCATTTCAAAGATGTTAGTAGAGATGTTGCGATGATATCCATTGTCTATCAGAAAGAAGATCTCTAATAAAACACGATCTCTAAAATTTGGCGTACTCCTCCTCGGCCTGATTGGCACATTTACCCACCATCAACCCCCCCGTACTTTGCAGGGTAAAATGCAACGATTTTGAGTCTTTCCCAGACAAATTCCCATGATAAGAGACTTCAAATCATTGCCCTCGTCCGGTTTCCATCCGTCGCTTGCAATGTAATTAATTAAAATAATAACGAAGAAACCTAGAGAGTCCATTTCAAAGATGTTATTCGAGAAGTACCGATGATATTCATTCTCTATGAGAAATATGATCTCTAACAAAACACGATCTATAAAATTTGGCTTTCTCCTCCTCGGCCCGATTGGCACATTTACCCACCATCATAGTCAAGCACAATCTATCATGAAACGAGCACTAACACCCCCATTCGTCGATGACAAGACCTATTACAGGGTACCTCTTGCCGTTCCAATTATATACCCCCCATGATTTTACCGATCTCCATTAGTGATATGGACCATCATTTAGCGACGAAAGGGTGCTAATTGACGGAGCTTCATCCGTGTGATTCATAACTCTCTCATGGCACCAGCAAGAAAACCAATGACAAGTTAGCTATTGTCATTCAAATTATTTGTACCGTATGACTTCATCCATCACCAATCCTTTCGATGCCCGTCGACAAAACGGATTTAGAATTAAATTAGGCAGCTACTAGTGGTACAACTCAACCTCTCTCCCCATGCATTTCAGTGTAAAATGCAACGATTTTGAGACTTTTCCAAACAAACTCCCATGATAAGAGACTTCAAATCATTGCCCCCGTCCGGTTTCCATCCGTTGCTTGCAATGTCATTAATTAAAAAAGCAACGAAGAAACCCAGAGAGTCTATTTCAAAGACGTTATTCGAGATGTTGCGATGAAATTCATTCTCTGTGAGAAATATGATCTCTAAAAAAACACGATCTCTAAAACATGGGGTTCTCCACCTCGCCCTTATTGGCACATTTACCCACCATCAACCTCCCCGTACTTTTCAGTGTAAAATGCAACGATTTTGAGTCTTTCCCAAACACGTTCCCATGATAAGAGACTTCAAATCATTGCCCTCGTCCGGTTTCCATCC
The DNA here is from genome assembly GCA_029852735.1 of Persea americana. Classification (NCBI taxonomy): domain Eukaryota; kingdom Viridiplantae; phylum Streptophyta; class Magnoliopsida; order Laurales; family Lauraceae; genus Persea; species Persea americana. Next base: position 74,275,365 of record CM056813.1, read on the forward strand.
GTTGCTTGCAATGTAATTAATTAAAATAGCAACGAAGAAACCCATAGAGTCAATTTCAAACATGTTATTCGAGATCTTGCGATGATATTCATTCTCGATGAGAAATATGATCTCTAATCAAACACGATCTCTAAAATATGGGGTTCTCCTCCACGGCTTGATTGGCACATTTACCCACCATCAACCTCCCCGTACCTTTCAGTGTAAAATGCAACGATTTGGAGTCTTTCCCAAACAAATTCCCATGATAAGAGACTTCAAATCATTGCCCTCCTCCGGTTTCCATCCGTTGCATGCAATGTAATTAATTAAAATAGCAACGATGAAACCCAGAGAGTCCATTTCAAAGATGTTATTTGAGATGTTGCGATGATATTCATTCTGTGTGAGCAATATGATCTCTAATAAAACACGATCTTTAAAATTTGGGGTTTTCCTCCACGGCGTGATTGGCACATTTACCCACCACGAACCCCCCCCCCCCCCCCCCCCCCCGTACTTTTAAGTATAAAATGCAACGATTTTGAGTCTTTCCCAAACAAGTTCCCGTGATAAGAGACTTCAATTCAATTCCCTCGTCCGGTTTCCATCCGTTGCTTGCAATGTAATTAATTAAAACAGCAACGAAGAAACCCAGAGAGTTCATTTCAAAGACGTTATTCGAGATGTTGCGATGATATTCACTCTCGATGAGAAATATAACCTCTAATAAAACACGATCTCTAAAATTTGGGGTTCTCCTCCACGGCCAGATTGTCACATTTACCCACCATCAACCTCCCCGTACCTTTCAGTGTAAAATGCAACGATTTTGAGTCTTTCCCAAACACGTTCCCATGATAAGAGACTTCAAATCATTGCCCTCGTCCGGTTTCCATCCGTTGCTTGCAATGTAATTAATTAAAATAGCAACGAAGAAACCCATAGAGTCAATTTCAAACATGTTATTCGAGATCTTGCGATGATATTCATTCTCGATGAGAAATATGATCTCTAATCAAACACGATCTCTAAAATTTGGGGTTCTCCTCCACGGCTTGATTGGCACATTTACCCACCATCAACCTCCCCGTACCTTTCAGTGTAAAATGCAACGATTTGGAGTCTTTCCCAAACAAATTCCCATGATAAGAGACTTCAAATCATTGCCCTCCTCCGGTTTCCATCCGTTGCATGCAATGTAATTAATTAAAATAGCAACGAAGAAACCCAGAGAGTACATTTCAAAGATGTTATTCGAGATGTTGCGATGATATTCATTCTCGACGAGAATTATGATCTCTAACAAAAACCGATCTCTAAAATTTAGGGTACTCCTCCATGGCTTGATTGGCACATTTACCCACCATCAACCTCCCCGTACTTTTCAGTGTAAAATGCAACGATTTTGAGTTTTTCCCATACAAATTCCCATGATAAGAGACTTCAAATCATTGCCGTCGTCCGGTTACCATCCGTTGCAAGCAATGTCATTAATTAAAATAGCAACAAAGAAACCCAGAGAGTCCATTTCAAAGACGTTATTCGAGATGTTGCGATGAAGTTAATTCTCTGTGAGAAATATGATCTCTAATAGAACATGGTCTCTAAAACTTGGGGTTCTCCTCCTCGGCCTGATTTGCACATTTACCCACCATCAACCTCCCCGTACTTTTCAGTGTAAAATGCAACGATTTTGAGTCTTTCCCAAACAAGTTCCCATGATACGAGACTACAAATCATTGACCTCGTCCGGTTTCCATCCGTTGCTTGCAATGTAATTAATTAAAATAGCAACGAAGAAACCTAGAGAGTCAATTTCAAAGATGTTATTCGAGATGTTGCGATGATATTCATTCTCGATGAGAAATATACCGTCTATTAAAACACGATCTCTAAAATTTGGGGTTCTCCTCCACGGCCAAATTGGCACATTTACCCACCATCAACCTCCCCGTACCTTTCAGTGTAAAATGCAACGATTTTGAGTCTTTCCCAAGCAAATTCCCATGATAAGAGACTTCAAATCATTGCCCTCGTCCGGTTTCCATCCGTTGCAAGCAATGTCATTAATTAAAATAGCAACAAAGAAACCCAGAGAGTCCATTTCAAAGAAGTTATTCGAGATGTTGCGATGAAGTTAATTCTCTGTGAGAAATATGATCTCTAATAAAACACGATCTCTAAAACTTGGGGTTCTCCTCCTCGGCCTGATTTGCACATTTACCCACCATCAACCTCCCCGTACTTTTCAGTGTAAAATGCAACGATTTTGAGTCTTTCCCAAACACGTTCCCATGATAAGAGACTTCAAATCATTGCCCTCGTCCGGTTTCCATCCGTTGCTTGCAATGTAATTAATTAAAATAGCAACCAAGAAACCCATAGAGTCAATTTCAAACATGTTATTCGAGATCTTGCGATGATATTCATTCTCGATGAGAAATATGATCTCTAATAAAACACGATCTCTAAAATTTGGGGTTCTCCTCCACGGCTTGATTGGCACATTTACCCACCATCAACCTCCCCGTACCTTTCAGTGTAAAATGCAACGATTTGGAGTCTTTCCCAAACAAATTCCCATGATAAGAGACTTCAAATCATTGCCCTCCTCCGGTTTCCATCCGTTGCATGCAATGTAATTAATTAAAATAGCAACGATGAAACCCAGAGAGTCCATTTCAAAGATGTTATTTGAGATGTTGCGAAGATATTCATTCTGTGTGAGCAATATGATCTCTAATAAAACACGATCTTTAAAATTTGGGGTTTTCCTCCACGGCGTGATTGGCACATTTACCCACCACGAACCAACCCCCCCCCCCCCCCGTACTTTTAAGTATAAAATGCAACGATTTTGAGTCTTTCCCAAACAAGTTCCCGTGATAAGAGACTTCAATTCAATTCCCTCGTCCGGTTTCCATCCGTTGCTTGCAATGTAATTAATTAAAACAGCAACGAAGAAACCCAGAGAGTTCATTTCAAAGACGTTATTCGAGATGTTGCGATGATATTCACTCTCGATGAGAAATATAACCTCTAATAAAACACGATCTCTAAAATTTGGGGTTCTCCTCCACGGCCAGATTGTCACATTTACCCACCATCAACCTCCCCGTACCTTTCAGTGTAAAATGCAACGATTTTGAGTCTTTCCCAAACACGTTCCCATGATAAGAGACTTCAAATCATTGCCCTCGTCCGGTTTCCATCCGTTGCTTGCAATGTAATTAATTAAAATAGCAACGAAGAAACCCATAGAGTCAATTTCAAACATGTTATTCGAGATCTTGCGATGATATTCATTCTCGATGAGAAATATGATCTCTAATCAAACACGATCTCTAAAATTTGGGGTTCTCCTCCACGGCTTGATTGGCACATTTACCCACCATCAACCTCCCCGTACCTTTCAGTGTAAAATGCAACGATTTGGAGTCTTTCCCAAACAAATTCCCATGATAAGAGACTTCAAATCATTGCCCTCCTCCGGTTTCCATCCGTTGCATGCAATGTAATTAATTAAAATAGCAACGATGAAACCCAGAGAGTCCATTTCAAAGATGTTATTTGAGATGTTGAGATGATATTCACTCTCAATGAGAAATATGATCTCTAACAAAACACGATCTCTAAGATTTGGCGTTCTCCTCCACGGCCTGATTGGCACAATTACCCACCATCAACCCCCCCATAGTTTTCAGAGTAAAATGCAACGATTTTGAGTCTTTCCCAAACAAATTCCCATGATAAGAGACTTCAAATCATTGCCCTCGTCAGGTTTCCATCCGTTGCTTGCAATGTAGTTAATTAAAATAGCAACGAAGAAACCCAGAGAGTACATTTCAAAGATGTTATTCGAGATGTTGCGATGATATTCATTCTCGACGAGAATTATGATCTCTAACAAAAACCGATCTCTAAAATTTAGGGTACTCCTCCATGGCTTGATTGGCACATTTACCCACCATCAACCTCCCCGTACTTTTCAGTGTAAAATGCAACGATTTTGAGTTTTTCCCATACAAATTCCCATGATAAGAGACTTCAAATCATTGCCGTCGTCCGGTTACCATCCGTTGCAAGCAATGTCATTAATTAAAATAGCAACAAAGAAACCCAGAGAGTCCATTTCAAAGACGTTATTCGAGATGTTGCGATGAAGTTAATTCTCTGTGAGAAATATGATCTCTAATAGAACATGGTCTCTAAAACTTGGGGTTCTCCTCCTCGGCCTGATTTGCACATTTACCCACCATCAACCTCCCCGTACTTTTCAGTGTAAAATGCAACGATTTTGAGTCTTTCCCAAACAAGTTCCCATGATACGAGACTACAAATCATTGACCTCGTCCGGTTTCCATCCGTTGCTTGCAATGTAATTAATTAAAATAGCAACGAAGAAACCTAGAGAGTCAATTTCAAAGATGTTATTCGAGATGTTGCGATGATATTCATTCTCGATGAGAAATATACCGTCTAATAAAACACGATCTCTAAAATTTGGGGTTCTCCTCCACGGCCAAATTGGCACATTTACCCACCATCAACCTCCCCGTACCTTTCAGTGTAAAATGCAACGATTTTGAGTCTTTCCCAAGCAAATTCCCATGATAAGAGACTTCAAATCATTGCCCTCGTCCGGTTTCCATCCGTTGCAAGCAATGTCATTAATTAAAATAGCAACAAAGAAACCCAGAGAGTCCATTTCAAAGAAGTTATTCGAGATGTTGCGATGAAGTTAATTCTCTGTGAGAAATATGATCTCTAATAAAACACGATCTCTAAAACTTGGGGTTCTCCTCCTCGGCCTGATTTCCACATTTACCCACCATCAACCTCCCCGTACTTTTCAGTGTAAAATGCAACGATTTTGAGTCTTTCCCAAACACGTTCCCATGATAAGAGACTTCAAATCATTGCCCTCGTCCGGTTTCCATCCGTTGCTTGCAATGTAATTAATTAAAATAGCAACCAAGAAACCCATAGAGTCAATTTCAAACATGTTATTCGAGATCTTGCGATGATATTCATTCTCGGTGAGAAATATGATCTCTAATAAAACACGATCTCTAAAATTTGGGGTTCTCCTCCACGGCTTGATTGGCACATTTACCCACCATCAACCTCCCCGTACCTTTCAGTGTAAAATGCAACGATTTGGAGTCTTTCCCAAACAAATTCCCATGATAAGAGACTTCAAATCATTGCCCTCCTCCGGTTTCCATCCGTTGCATGCAATGTAATTAATTAAAATAGCAACGATGAAACCCAGAGAGTCCATTTCAAAGATGTTATTTGAGATGTTGCGAAGATATTCATTCTGTGTGAGCAATATGATCTCTAATAAAACACGATCTTTAAAATTTGGGGTTTTCCTCCACGGCGTGATTGGCACATTTACCCACCACGAACCCCCCCCCCCCCCCCCCCCCCCGTACTTTTAAGTATAAAATGCAACGATTTTGAGTCTTTCCCAAACAAGTTCCCGTGATAAGAGACCTCAATTCAATTCCCTCGTCCGGTTTCCATCCGTTGCTTGCAATGTAATTAATTAAAACAGCAACGAAGAAACCCAGAGAGTTCATTTCAAAGACGTTATTCGAGATGTTGCGATGATATTCACTCTCGATGAGAAATATAACCTCTAATAAAACACGATCTCTAAAATTTGGGGTTCTCCTCCACGGCCAGATTGTCACATTTACCCACCATCAACCTCCCCGTACCTTTCAGTGTAAAATGCAACGATTTTGAGTCTTTCCCAAACACGTTCCCATGATAAGAGACTTCAAATCATTGCCCTCGTCCGGTTTCCATCCGTTGCTTGCAATGTAATTAATTAAAATAGCAACCAAGAAACCCATAGAGTCAATTTCAAACATGTTATTCGAGATCTTGCGATGATATTCATTCTCGATGAGAAATATGATCTCTAATCAAACACGATCTCTAAAATTTGGGGTTCTCCTCCACGGCTTGATTGGCACATTTACCCACCATCAACCTCCCCGTACCTTTCAGTGTAAAATGCAACGATTTGGAGTCTTTCCCAAACAAATTCCCATGATAAGAGACTTCAAATCATTGCCCTCCTCCGGTTTCCATCCGTTGCATGCAATGTAATTAATTAAAATAGCAACGATGAAACCCAGAGAGTCCATTTCAAAGATGTTATTTGAGATGTTGAGATGATATTCACTCTCAATGAGAAATATGATCTCTAACAAAACACGATCTCTAAGATTTGGCGTTCTCCTCCTCGGCCTGATTGGCACAATTACCCACCATCAACCCCCCCATAGTTTTCAGAGTAAAATGCAACGATTTTGAGTCTTTCCCAAACAAATTCCCATGATGAGAGACTTCAAATCATTGCCCTCGTCAGGTTTCCATCCGTTGCTTGCAATGTAGTTAATTAAAATAGAAACGAAGAAACCCAGAGAGTACATTTCAAAGATGTTATTCGAGATGTTGCGATGATATTCATTCTCGACGAGAATTATGATCTCTAACAAAAACCGATCTCTAAAATTTAGGGTACTCCTCCATGGCTTGATTGGCACATTTACCCACCATCAACCTCCCCGTACTTTTCAGTGTAAAATGCAATGATTTTGAGTTTTTCCCATACAAATTCCCATGATAAGAGACTTCAAATCATTGCCGTCGTCCGGTTACCATCCGTTGCAAGCAATGTCATTAATTAAAATAGCAACAAAGAAACCCAGAGAGTCCATTTCAAAGACGTTATTCGAGATGTTGCGATGAAGTTAATTCTCTGTGAGAAATATGATCTCTAATAGAACATGGTCTCTAAAACTTGGGGTTCTCCTCCTCGGCCTGATTTGCACATTTACCCACCATCAACCTCCCCGTACTTTTCAGTGTAAAATGCAACGATTTTGAGTCTTTCCCAAACAAGTTCCCATGATACGAGACTACAAATCATTGACCTCGTCCGGTTTCCATCCGTTGCTTGCAATGTAATTAATTAAAATAGCAACGAAGAAACCTAGTGAGTCAATTTCAAAGATGTTATTCGAGATGTTGCGATGATATTCATTCTCGATGAGAAATATACCGTCTAATAAAACACGATCTCTAAAATTTGGGGTTCTCCTCCACGGCCAAATTGGCACATTTACCCACCATCAACCTCCCCGTACCTTTCAGTGTAAAATGCAACGATTTTGAGTCTTTCCCAAGCAAATTCCCATGATAAGAGACTTCAAATCATTGCCCTCGTCCGGTTTCCATCCGTTGCAAGCAATGTCATTAATTAAAATAGCAACAAAGAAACCCAGAGAGTCCATTTCAAAGAAGTTATTCGAGATGTTGCGATGAAGTTAATTCTCTGTGAGAAATATGATCTCTAATAAAACACGATCTCTAAAACTTGGGGTTCTCCTCCTCGGCCTGATTTCCACATTTACCCACCATCAACCTCCCCGTACTTTTCAGTGTAAAATGCAACGATTTTGAGTCTTTCCCAAACACGTTCCCATGATAAGAGACTTCAAATCATTGCCCTCGTCCGGTTTCCATCCGTTGCTTGCAATGTAATTAATTAAAATAGCAACCAAGAAACCCATAGAGTCAATTTCAAACATGTTATTCGAGATCTTGCGATGATATTCATTCTCGGTGAGAAATATGATCTCTAATAAAACACGATCTCTAAAACTTGGGGTTCTCCTCCTCGGCCTGATTTCCACATTTACCCACCATCAACCTCCCCGTACTTTTCAGTGTAAAATGCAACGATTTTCAGTCTTTCCCAAACACGTTCCCATGATAAGAGACTTCAAATCATTGCCCTCGTCCGGTTTCCATCCGTTGCTTGCAATGTAATTAATTAAAATAGCACCCAAGAAACCCATAGAGTCAATTTCAAACATGTTATTCGAGATCTTGCGATGATATTCATTCTCGATGAGAAATATGATCTCTAATAAAACACGATCTCTAAAATTTGGGGTTCTCCTCCACGGCTTGATTGGCACATTTACCCACCATCAACCTCCCCGTACCTTTCAGTGTAAAATGCAACGATTTGGAGTCTTTCCCAAACAAATTCCCATGATAAGAGACTTCAAATCATTGCCCTCCTCCGGTTTCCATCCGTTGCATGCAATGTAATTAATTAAAATAGCAACGATGAAACCCAGAGAGTCCATTTCAAAGATGTTATTTGAGATGTTGCGAAGATATTCATTCTGTGTGAGCAATATGATCTCTAATAAAACACGATCTTTAAAATTTGGGGTTTTCCTCCACGGCGTGATTGGCACATTTACCCACCACGAACCAAACCCCCCCCCCCCCCCCCGTACTTTTAAGTATAAAATGCAACGATTTTGAGTCTTTCCCAAACAAGTTCCCGTGATAAGAGACTTCAATTCAATTCCCTCGTCCGGTTTCCATCCGTTGCTTGCAATGTAATTAATTAAAACAGCAACGAAGAAACCCAGAGAGTTCATTTCAAAGACGTTATTCGAGATGTTGCGATGATATTCACTCTCGATGAGAAATATAACCTCTAATAAAACACGATCTCTAAAATTTGGGGTTCTCCTCCACGGCCAGATTGTCACATTTACCCACCATCAACCTCCCCGTACCTTTCAGTGTAAAATGCAACGATTTTGAGTCTTTCCCAAACACGTTCCCATGATAAGAGACTTCAAATCATTGCCCTCGTCCGGTTTCCATCCGTTGCTTGCAATGTAATTAATTAAAATAGCAACGAAGAAACCCATAGAGTCAATTTCAAACATGTTATTCGAGATCTTGCGATGATATTCATTCTCGATGAGAAATATGATCTCTAATCAAACACGATCTCTAAAATTTGGGGTTCTCCTCCACGGCTTGATTGGCACATTTACCCACCATCAACCTCCCCGTACCTTTCAGTGTAAAATGCAACGATTTGGAGTCTTTCCCAAACAAATTCCCATGATAAGAGACTTCAAATCATTGCCCTCCTCCGGTTTCCATCCGTTGCATGCAATGTAATTAATTAAAATAGCAACGATGAAACCCAGAGAGTCCATTTCAAAGATGTTATTTGAGATGTTGAGATGATATTCACTCTCAATGAGAAATATGATCTCTAACAAAACACGATCTCTAAGATTTGGCGTTCTCCTCCACGGCCTGATTGGCACAATTACCCACCATCAACCCCCCCATAGTTTTCAGAGTAAAATGCAACGATTTTGAGTCTTTCCCAAACAAATTCCCATGATAAGAGACTTCAAATCATTGCCCTCGTCAGGTTTCCATCCGTTGCTTGCAATGTAGTTAATTAAAATAGCAACGAAGAAACCCAGAGAGTACATTTCAAAGATGTTATTCGAGATGTTGCGATGATATTCATTCTCGACGAGAATTATGATCTCTAACAAAAACCGATCTCTAAAATTTAGGGTACTCCTCCATGGCTTGATTGGCACATTTACCCACCATCAACCTCCCCGTACTTTTCAGTGTAAAATGCAACGATTTTGAGTTTTTCCCATACAAATTCCCATGATAAGAGACTTCAAATCATTGCCGTCGTCCGGTTACCATCCGTTGCAAGCAATGTCATTAATTAAAATAGCAACAAAGAAACCCAGAGAGTCCATTTCAAAGACGTTATTCGAGATGTTGCGATGAAGTTAATTCTCTGTGAGAAATATGATCTCTAATAGAACATGGTCTCTAAAACTTGGGGTTCTCCTCCTCGGCCTGATTTGCACATTTACCCACCATCAACCTCCCCGTACTTTTCAGTGTAAAATGCAACGATTTTGAGTCTTTCCCAAACAAGTTCCCATGATACGAGACTACAAATCATTGACCTCGTCCGGTTTCCATCCGTTGCTTGCAATGTAATTAATTAAAATAGCAACGAAGAAACCTAGAGAGTCAATTTCAAAGATGTTATTCGAGATGTTGCGATGATATTCATTCTCGATGAGAAATATACCGTCTAATAAAACACGATCTCTAAAATTTGGGGTTCTCCTCCACGGCCAAATTGGCACATTTACCCACCATCAACCTCCCCGTACCTTTCAGTGTAAAATGCAACGATTTTGAGTCTTTCCCAAGCAAATTCCCATGATAAGAGACTTCAAATCATTGCCCTCGTCCGGTTTCCATCCGTTGCAAGCAATGTCATTAATTAAAATAGCAACAAAGAAACCCAGAGAGTCCATTTCAAAGAAGTTATTCGAGATGTTGCGATGAAGTTAATTCTCTGTGAGAAATATGATCTCTAATAAAACACGATCTCTAAAACTTGGGGTTCTCCTCCTCGGCCTGATTTGCACATTTACCCACCATCAACCTCCCCGTACTTTTCAGTGTAAAATGCAACGATTTTGAGTCTTTCCCAAACACGTTCCCATGATAAGAGACTTCAAATCATTGCCCTCGTCCGGTTTCCATCCGTTGCTTGCAATGTAATTAATTAAAATAGCAACCAAGAAACCCATAGAGTCAATTTCAAACATGTTATCCGAGATCTTGCGATGATATTCATTCTCGATGAGAAATATGATCTCTAATCAAACACGATCTCTAAAATTTGGGGTTCTCCTTGATTGGCACATTTACCCACCATCAACCTCCCCGTACCTTTCAGTGTAAAATGCAACGATTTGGAGTCTTTCCCAAACAAATTCCCATGATAAGAGACTTCAAATCATTGCCCTCCTCCGGTTTCCATCCGTTGCATGCAATGTAATTAATTAAAATAGCAACGATGAAACCCAGAGAGTCCATTTCAAAGATGTTATTTGAGATGTTGCGAAGATATTCATTCTGTGTGAGCAATATGATCTCTAATAAAACACGATCTTTAAAATTTGGGGTTTTCCTCCACGGCGTGATTGGCACATTTACCCACCACGAACCCCCCCCCCCCCCCCCCGTACTTTTAAGTATAAAATGCAACGATTTTGAGTCTTTCCCAAACAAGTTCCCGTGATAAGAGACTTCAATTCAATTCCCTCGTCCGGTTTCCATCCGTTGCTTGCAATGTAATTAATTAAAACAGCAACGAAGAAACCCAGAGAGTTCATTTCAAAGACGTTATTCGAGATGTTGCGATGATATTCACTCTCGATGAGAAATATAACCTCTAATAAAACACGATCTCTAAAATTTGGGGTTCTCCTCCACGGCCAGATTGTCACATTTACCCACCATCAACCTCCCCGTACCTTTCAGTGTAAAATGCAACGATTTTGAGTCTTTCCCAAACACGTTCCCATGATAAGAGACTTCAAATCATTGCCCTCGTCCGGTTTCCATCCGTTGCTTGCAATGTAATTAATTAAAATAGCAACGAAGAAACCCATAGAGTCAATTTCAAACATGTTATTCGAGATCTTGCGATGATATTCATTCTCGATGAGAAATATGATCTCTAATCAAACACGATCTCTAAAATTTGGGGTTCTCCTCCACGGCTTGATTGGCACATTTACCCACCATCAACCTCCCCGTACCTTTCAGTGTAAAATGCAACGATTTGGAGTCTTTCCCAAACAAATTCCCATGATAAGAGACTTCAAATCATTGCCCTCCTCCGGTTTCCATCCGTTGCATGCAATGTAATTAATTAAAATAGCAACGATGAAACCCAGAGAGTCCATTTCAAAGATGTTATTTGAGATGTTGCGAAGATATTCATTCTGTGTGAGCAATATGATCTCTAATAAAACACGATCTTTAAAATTTGGGGTTTTCCTCCACGGCGTGATTGGCACATTTACCCACCACGAACCCCCCCCCCCCCCCCCCCCCCCGTACTTTTAAGTATAAAATGCAACGATTTTGAGTCTTTCCCAAACAAGTTCCCGTGATAAGAGACTTCAATTCAATTCCCTCGTCCGGTTTCCATCCGTTGCTTGCAATGTAATTAATTAAAACAGCAACGAAGAAACCCAGAGAGTTCATTTCAAAGACGTTATTCGAGATGTTGCGATGATATTCACTCTCGATGAGAAATATAACCTCTAATAAAACACGATCTCTAAAATTTGGGGTTCTCCTCCACGGCCAGATTGTCACATTTACCCACCATCAACCTCCCCGTACCTTTCAGTGTAAAATGCAACGATTTTGAGTCTTTCCCAAACACGTTCCCATGATAAGAGACTTCAAATCATTGCCCTCGTCCGGTTTCCATCCGTTGCTTGCAATGTAATGAATTAAAATAGCAACGAAGAAACCCATAGAGTCAATTTCAAACATGTTATTCGAGATCTTGCGATGATATTCATTCTCGATGAGAAATATGATCTCTAATCAAACACGATCTCTAAAATATGGGGTTCTCCTCCACGGCTTGATTGGCACATTTACCCACCATCAACCTCCCCGTACCTTTCAGTGTAAAATGCAACGATTTGGAGTCTTTCCCAAACAAATTCCCATGATAAGAGACTTCAAATCATTGCCCTCCTCCGGTTTCCATCCGTTGCATGCAATGTAATTAATTAAAATAGCAACGATGAAACCCAGAGAGTCCATTTCAAAGATGTTATTTGAGATGTTGCGATGATATTCATTCTGTGTGAGCAATATGATCTCTAATAAAACACGATCTTTAAAATTTGGGGTTTTCCTCCACGGCGTGATTGGCACATTTACCCACCACGAACCCCCCCCCCCCCCCCCCCCCGTACTTTTAAGTATAAAATGCAACGATTTTGAGTCTTTCCCAAACAAGTTCCCGTGATAAGAGACTTCAATTCAATTCCCTCGTCCGGTTTCCATCCGTTGCTTGCAATGTAATTAATTAAAACAGCAACGAAGAAACCCAGAGAGTTCATTTCAAAGACGTTATTCGAGATGTTGCGATGATATTCACTCTCGATGAGAAATATAACCTCTAATAAAACACGATCTCTAAAATTTGGGGTTCTCCTCCACGGCCAGATTGTCACATTTACCCACCATCAACCTCCCCGTACCTTTCAGTGTAAAATGCAACGATTTTGAGTCTTTCCCAAACACGTTCCCATGATAAGAGACTTCAAATCATTGCCCTCGTCCGGTTTCCATCCGTTGCTTGCAATGTAATTAATTAAAATAGCAACGAAGAAACCCATAGAGTCAATTTCAAACATGTTATTCGAGATCTTGCGATGATATTCATTCTCGATGAGAAATATGATCTCTAATCAAACACGATCTCTAAAATTTGGGGTTCTCCTCCACGGCTTGATTGGCACATTTACCCACCATCAACCTCCCCGTACCTTTCAGTGTAAAATGCAACGATTTGGAGTCTTTCCCAAACAAATTCCCATGATAAGAGACTTCAAATCATTGCCCTCCTCCGGTTTCCATCCGTTGCATGCAATGTAATTAATTAAAATAGCAACGATGAAACCCAGAGAGTCCATTTCAAAGATGTTATTTGAGATGTTGAGATGATATTCACTCTCAATGAGAAATATGATCTCTAACAAAACACGATCTCTAAGATTTGGCGTTCTCCTCCTCGGCCTGATTGGCACAATTACCCACCATCAACCCCCCCATAGTTTTCAGAGTAAAATGCAACGATTTTGAGTCTTTCCCAAACAAATTCCCATGATAAGAGACTTCAAATCATTGCCCTCGTCAGGTTTCCATCCGTTGCTTACAATGTAGTTAATTAAAATAGCAACGAAGAAACCCAGAGAGTACATTTCAAAGATGTTATTCGAGATGTTGCGATGATATTCATTCTCGACGAGAATTATGATCTCTAACAAAAACCGATCTCTAAAATTTAGGGTACTCCTCCATGGCTTGATTGGCACATTTACCCACCATCAACCTCCCCGTACTTTTCAGTGTAAAATGCAACGATTTTGAGTTTTTCCCATACAAATTCCCATGATAAGAGACTTCAAATCATTGCCGTCGTCCGGTTACCATCCGTTGCAAGCAATGTCATTAATTAAAATAGCAACAAAGAAACCCAGAGAGTCCATTTCAAAGACGTTATTCGAGATGTTGCGATGAAGTTAATTCTCTGTGAGAAATATGATCTCTAATAGAACATGGTCTCTAAAACTTGGGGTTCTCCTCCTCGGCCTGATTTGCACATTTACCCACCATCAACCTCCCCGTACTTTTCAGTGTAAAATGCAACGATTTTGAGTCTTTCCCAAACAAGTTCCCATGATACGAGACTACAAATCATTGACCTCGTCCGGTTCCCATCCGTTGCTTGCAATGTAATTAATTAAAATAGCAACGAAGAAACCTAGAGAGTCAATTTCAAAGATGTTATTCGAGATGTTGCGATGATATTCATTCTCGATGAGAAATATACCGTCTAATAAAACACGATCTCTAAAATTTGGGGTTCTCCTCCACGGCCAAATTGGCACATTTACCCACCATCAACCTCCCCGTACCTTTCAGTGTAAAATGCAACGATTTTGAGTCTTTCCCAAGCAAATTCCCATGATAAGAGACTTCAAATCATTGCCCTCGTCCGGTTTCCATCCGTTGCAAGCAATGTCATTAATTAAAATAGCAACAAAGAAACCCAGAGAGTCCATTTCAAAGAAGTTATTCGAGATGTTGCGATGAAGTTAATTCTCTGTGAGAAATATGATCTCTAATAAAACACGATCTCTAAAACTTGGGGTTCTCCTCCTCGGCCTGATTTGCACATTTACCCACCATCAACCTCCCCGTACTTTTCAGTGTAAAATGCAACGATTTTGAGTCTTTCCCAAACACGTTCCCATGATAAGAGACTTCAAATCATTGCCCTCGTCCGGTTTCCATCCGTTGCTTGCAATGTAATTAATTAAAATAGCAACCAAGAAACCCATAGAGTCAATTTCAAACATGTTATCCGAGATCTTGCGATGATATTCATTCTCGATGAGAAATATGATCTCTAATCAAACACGATCTCTAAAATTTGGGGTTCTCCTCCACGGCTTGATTGGCACATTTACCCACCATCAACCTCCCCGTACCTTTCAGTGTAAAATGCAACGATTTGGAGTCTTTCCCAAACAAATTCCCATGATAAGAGACTTCAAATCATTGCCCTCCTCCGGTTTCCATCCGTTGCATGCAATGTAATTAATTAAAATAGCAACGATGAAACCCAGAGAGTCCATTTCAAAGATGTTATTTGAGATGTTGCGAAGATATTCATTCTGTGTGAGCAATATGATCTCTAATAAAACACGATCTTTAAAATTTGGGGTTTTCCTCCACGGCGTGATTGGCACATTTACCCACCACGAACCCCCCCCCCCCCCCCCCCCCCCGTACTTTTAAGTATAAAATGCAACGATTTTGAGTCTTTCCCAAACAAGTTCCCGTGATAAGAGACCTCAATTCAATTCCCTCGTCCGGTTTCCATCTGTTGCTTGCAATGTAATTAATTAAAACAGCAACGAAGAAACCCAGAGAGTTCATTTCAAAGACGTTATTCGAGATGTTGCGATGATATTCACTCTCGATGAGAAATATAACCTCTAATAAAACACGATCTCTAAAATTTGGGGTTCTCCTCCACGGCCAGATTGTCACATTTACCCACCATCAACCTCCCCGTACCTTTCAGTGTAAAATGCAACGATTTTGAGTCTTTCCCAAACACGTTCCCATGATAAGAGACTTCAAATCATTGCCCTCGTCCGGTTTCCATCCGTTGCTTGCAATGTAATTAATTAAAATAGCAACGAAGAAACCCATAGAGTCAATTTCAAACATGTTATTCGAGATCTTGCGATGATATTCATTCTCGATGAGAAATATGATCTCTAATCAAACACGATCTCTAAAATTTGGGGTTCTCCTCCACGGCTTGATTGGCACATTTACCCACCATCAACCTCCCCGTACCTTTCAGTGTAAAATGCAACGATTTGGAGTCTTTCCCAAACAAATTCCCATGATAAGAGACTTCAAATCATTGCCCTCCTCCGGTTTCCATCCGTTGCATGCATTGTAATTAATTAAAATAGCAACGATGAAACCCAGAGAGTCCATTTCAAAGATGTTATTTGAGATGTTGAGATGATATTCACTCTCAATGAGAAATATGATCTCTAACAAAACACGATCTCTAAGATTTGGCGTTCTCCTCCTCGGCCTGATTGGCACAATTACCCACCATCAACCCCCCCATAGTTTTCAGAGTAAAATGCAACGATTTTGAGTCTTTCCCAAACAAATTCCCATGATAAGAGACTTCAAATCATTGCCCTCGTCAGGTTTCCATCCGTTGCTTGCAATGTAGTTAATTAAAATAGCAACGAAGAAACCCAGAGAGTACATTTCAAAGATGTTATTCGAGATGTTGCGATGATATTCATTCTCGACGAGAATTATGATCTCTAACAAAAACCGATCTCTAAAATTTAGGGTACTCCTCCATGGCTTGATTGGCACATTTACCCACCATCAACCTCCCCGTACTTTTCAGTGTAAAATGCAACGATTTTGAGTTTTTCCCATACAAATTCCCATGATAAGAGACTTCAAATCATTGCCGTCGTCCGGTTACCATCCGTTGCAAGCAATGTCATTAATTAAAATAGCAACAAAGAAACCCAGAGAGTCCATTTCAAAGACGTTATTCGAGATGTTGCGATGAAGTTAATTCTCTGTGAGAAATATGATCTCTAATAGAACATGGTCTCTAAAACTTGGGGTTCTCCTCCTCGGCCTGATTTGCACATTTACCCACCATCAACCTCCCCGTACTTTTCAGTGTAAAATGCAACGATTTTGAGTCTTTCCCAAACAAGTTCCCATGATACGAGACTACAAATCATTGACCTCGTCCGGTTTCCATCCGTTGCTTGCAATGTAATTAATTAAAATAGCAACGAAGAAACCTAGAGAGTCAATTTCAAAGATGTTATTCGAGATGTTGCGATGATATTCATTCTCGATGAGAAATATACCGTCTAATAAAACACGATCTCTAAAATTTGGGGTTCTCCTCCACGGCCAAATTGGCACATTTACCCACCATCAACCTCCCCGTACCTTTCAGTGTAAAATGCAACGATTTTGAGTCTTTCCCAAGCAAATTCCCATGATAAGAGACTTCAAATCATTGCCCTCGTCCGGTTTCCATCCGTTGCAAGCAATGTCATTAATTAAAATAGCAACAAAGAAACCCAGAGAGTCCATTTCAAAGAAGTTATTCGAGATGTTGCGATGAAGTTAATTCTCTGTGAGAAATATGATCTCTAATAAAACACGATCTCTAAAACTTGGGGTTCTCCTCCTCGGCCTGATTTGCACATTTACCCACCATCAACCTCCCCGTACCTTTCAGTGTAAAATGCAACGATTTTGAGTCTTTCCCAAACACGTTCCCATGATAAGAGACTTCAAATCATTGCCCTCGTCCGGTTTCCATCCGTTGCTTGCAATGTAATTAATTAAAATAGCAACCAAGAAACCCATAGAGTCAATTTCAAACATGTTATCCGAGATCTTGCGATGATATTCATTCTCGATGAGAAATATGATCTCTAATCAAACACGATCTCTAAAATTTGGGGTTCTCCTCCACGGCTTGATTGGCACATTTACCCACCATCAACCTCCCCGTACCTTTCAGTGTAAAATGCAACGATTTGGAGTCTTTCCCAAACAAATTCCCATGATAAGAGACTTCAAATCATTGCCCTGCTCCGGTTTCCATCCGTTGCAAGCAATGTAATTAATTAAAATAGCAACGATGAAACCCAGAGAGTCCATTTCAAAGATGTTATTCGAGATGTTGCGAAGATATTCATTCTGTGTGAGCAATATGATCTCTAATAAAACACGATCTTTAAAATTTGGGGTTTTCCTCCACGGCGTGATTGGCACATTTACCCACCACGAAACCCCCCCCCCCCCCCCCGTACTTTTAAGTATAAAATGCAACGATTTTGAGTCTTTCCCAAACAAGTTCCCGTGATAAGAGACCTCAATTCAATTCCCTCGTCCGGTTTCCATCTGTTGCTTGCAATGTAATTAATTAAAACAGCAACGAAGAAACCCAGAGAGTTCATTTCAAAGACGTTATTCGAGATGTTGCGATGATATTCACTCTCGATGAGAAATATAACCTCTAATAAAACACGATCTCTAAAATTTGGGGTTCTCCTCCACGGCCAGATTGTCACATTTACCCACCATCAACCTCCCCGTACCTTTCAGTGTAAAATGCAACGATTTTGAGTCTTTCCCAAACATGTTCCCATGATAAGAGACTTCAAATCATTGCCCTCGTCCGGTTTCCATCCGTTGCTTGCAATGTAATTAATTAAAATAGCAACGAAGAAACCCATAGAGTCAATTTCAAACATGTTATTCGAGATCTTGCGATGATATTCATTCTCGATGAGAAATATGATCTCTAATCAAACACGATCTCTAAAATTTGGGGTTCTCCTCCACGGCTTGATTGGCACATTTACCCACCATCAACCTCCCCGTACCTTTCAGTGTAAAATGCAACGATTTGGAGTCTTTCCCAAACAAATTCCCATGATAAGAGACTTCAAATCATTGCCCTCCTCCGGTTTCCATCCGTTGCATGCATTGTAATTAATTAAAATAGCAACGATGAAACCCAGAGAGTCCATTTCAAAGATGTTATTTGAGATGTTGAGATGATATTCACTCTCAATGAGAAATATGATCTCTAACAAAACACGATCTCTAAGATTTGGCGTTCTCCTCCTCGGCCTGATTGGCACAATTACCCACCATCAACCCCCCCATAGTTTTCAGAGTAAAATGCAACGATTTTGAGTCTTTCCCAAACAAATTCCCATGATAAGAGACTTCAAATCATTGCCCTCGTCAGGTTTCCATCCGTTGCTTGCAATGTAGTTAATTAAAATAGCAACGAAGAAACCCAGAGAGTACATTTCAAAGATGTTATTCGAGATGTTGCGATGATATTCATTCTCGACGAGAATTATGATCTCTAACAAAAACCGATCTCTAAAATTTAGGGTACTCCTCCATGGCTTGATTGGCACATTTACCCACCATCAACCTCCCCGTACTTTTCAGTGTAAAATGCAACGATTTTGAGTTTTTCCCATACAAATTCCCATGATAAGAGACTTCAAATCATTGCCGTCGTCCGGTTACCATCCGTTGCAAGCAATGTCATTAATTAAAATAGCAACAAAGAAACCCAGAGAGTCCATTTCAAAGACGTTATTCGAGATGTTGCGATGAAGTTAATTCTCTGTGAGAAATATGATCTCTAATAGAACATGGTCTCTAAAACTTGGGGTTCTCCTCCTCGGCCTGATTTGCACATTTACCCACCATCAACCTCCCCGTACTTTTCAGTGTAAAATGCAACGATTTTGAGTCTTTCCCAAACAAGTTCCCATGATACGAGACTACAAATCATTGACCTCGTCCGGTTTCCATCCGTTGCTTGCAATGTAGTTAATTAAAATAGCAACGAAGAAACCTAGAGAGTCAATTTCAAAGATGTTATTCGAGATGTTGCGATGATATTCATTCTCGATGAGAAATATACCGTCTAATAAAACACGATCTCTAAAATTTGGGGTTCTCCTCCACGGCCAAATTGGCACATTTACCCACCATCAACCTCCCCGTACCTTTCAGTGTAAAATGCAACGATTTTGAGTCTTTCCCAAGCAAATTCCCATGATAAGAGACTTCAAATCATTGCCCTCGTCCGGTTTCCATCCGTTGCAAGCAATGTCATTAATTAAAGTAGCAACAAAGAAACCCAGAGAGTCCATTTCAAAGAAGTTATTCTAGATGTTGCGATGAAGTTAATTCTCTGTGAGAAATATGATCTCTAATAAAACACGATCTCTAAAACTTGGGGTTCTCCTCCTCGGCCTGATTTGCACATTTACCCACCATCAACCTCCCCGTACTTTTCAGTGTAAAATGCAACGATTTTGAGTCTTTCCCAAACACGTTCCCATGATAAGAGACTTCAAATCATTGCCCTCGTCCGGTTTCCATCCGTTGCTTGCAATGTAATTAATTAAAATAGCAACCAAGAAACCCATAGAGTCAATTTCAAACATGTTATCCGAGATCTTGCGATGATATTCATTCTCGATGAGAAATATGATCTCTAATCAAACACGATCTCTAAAATTTGGGGTTCTCCTCCACGGCTTGATTGGCACATTTACCCACCATCAACCTCCCCGTACCTTTCAGTGTAAAATGCAACGATTTGGAGTCTTTCCCAAACAAATTCCCATGATAAGAGACTTCAAATCATTGCCCTGCTCCGGTTTCCATCCGTTGCATGCAATGTAATTAATTAAAATAGCAACGATGAAACCCAGAGAGTCCATTTCAAAGATGTTATTTGAGATGTTGCGAAGATATTCATTCTGTGTGAGCAATATGATCTCTAATAAAACACGATCTTTAAAATTTTGGGTTTTCCTCCACGGCATGATTGGCACATTTACCCACCACGAACCCCCCCCCCCCCCCCCCCCGTACTTTTAAGTATAAAATGCAACGATTTTGAGTCTTTCCCAAACAAGTTCCCGTGATAAGAGACCTCAATTCAATTCCCTCGTCCGGTTTCCATCCGTTGCTTGCAATGTAATTAATTAAAACAGCAACGAAGAAACCCAGAGAGTTCATTTCAAAGACGTTATTCGAGATGTTGCGATGATATTCACTCTCGATGAGAAATATAACCTCTAATAAAACACGATCTCTAAAATTTGGGGTTCTCCTCCACGGCCAGATTGTCACATTTACCCACCATCAACCTCCCCGTACCTTTCAGTGTAAAATGCAACGATTTTGAGTCTTTCCCAAACACGTTCCCATGATAAGAGACTTCAAATCATTGCCCTCGTCCGGTTTCCATCCGTTGCTTGCAATGTAATTAATTAAAATAGCAACCAAGAAACCCATAGAGTCAATTTCAAACATGTAATTCGAGATCTTGCGATGATATTCATTCTCGATGAGAAATATGATCTCTAATAAAACACGATCTTTAAAATTTGGGGTTTTCCTCCACGGCGTGATTGGCACATTTACCCACCACGAAGCCCCCCCCCCCCGTACTTTTAAGTATAAAATGCAACGATTTTGAGTCTTTCCCAAACAAGTTCCCGTGATAAGAGACTTCAATTCAATTCCCTCGTCCGGTTTCCATCCGTTGCTTGCAATGTAATTAATTAAAACAGCAACGAAGAAACCCAGAGAGTTCATTTCAAAGACGTTATTCGAGATGTTGCGATGATATTCACTCTCGATGAGAAATATAACCTCTAATAAAACACGATCTCTAAAATTTGGGGTTCTCCTCCACGGCCAGATTGTCACATTTACCCACCATCAACCTCCCCGTACCTTTCAGTGTAAAATGCAACGATTTTGAGTCTTTCCCAAACACGTTCCCATGATAAGAGACTTCAAATCATTGCCCTCGTCCGGTTTCCATCCGTTGCTTGCAATGTAATTAATTAAAATAGCAACCAAGAAACCCATAGAGTCAATTTCAAACATGTTATTCGAGATCTTGCGATGATATTCATTCTCGATGAGAAATATGATCTCTAATCAAACACGATCTCTAAAATTTGGGGTTCTCCTCCACGGCTTGATTGGCACATTTACCCACCATCAACCTCCCCGTACCTTTCAGTGTAAAATGCAACGATTTGGAGTCTTTCCCAAACAAATTCCCATGATAAGAGACTTCAAATCATTGCCCTCCTCCGGTTTCCATCCGTTGCATGCAATGTAATTAATTAAAATAGCAACGATGAAACCCAGAGAGTCCATTTCAAAGATGTTATTTGAGATGTTGAGATGATATTCACTCTCAATGAGAAATATGATCTCTAACAAAACGCGATCTCTAAGATTTGGCGTTCTCCTCCTCGGCCTGATTGGCACAATTACCCACCATCAACCCCCCCATAGTTTTCAGAGTAAAATGCAACGATTTTGAGTCTTTCCCAAACAAATTCCCATGATAAGAGACTTCGAATCATTGCCCTCGTCAGGTTTCCATCCGTTGCTTGCAATGTAGTTAATTAAAATAGCAACGAAGAAACCCAGAGAGTACATTTCAAAGATGTTATTCGAGATGTTGCGATGATATTCATTCTCGACGAGAATTATGATCTCTAACAAAAACCGATCTCTAAAATTTAGGGTACTCCTCCATGGCTTGATTGGCACATTTACCCACCATCAACCTCCCCGTACTTTTCAGTGTAAAATGCAACGATTTTGAGTTTTTCCCATACAAATTCCCATGATAAGAGACTTCAAATCATTGCCGTCGTCCGGTTACCATCCGTTGCAAGCAATGTCATTAATTAAAATAGCAACAAAGAAACCCAGAGAGTCCATTTCAAAGACGTTATTCGAGATGTTGCGATGAAGTTAATTCTCTGTGAGAAATATGATCTCTAATAGAACATGGTCTCTAAAACTTGGGGTTCTCCTCCTCGGCCTGATTTGCACATTTACCCACCATCAACCTCCCCGTACTTTTCAGTGTAAAATGCAACGATTTTGAGTCTTTCCCAAACACGTTCCCATGATAAGAGACTTCAAATCATTGCCCTCGTCCGGTTTCCATCCGTTGCTTGCAATGTAATTAATTAAAATAGCAACGAAGAAACCTAGAGAGTCAATTTCAAAGACGTTATTCGAGATGTTGCGATGATATTCATTCTCGATGAGAAATATACCGTCTAATAAAACACGATCTCTAAAATTTGGGGTTCTCCTCCACGGCCAAATTGGCACATTTACCCACCATCAACCTCCCCGTACCTTTCAGTGTAAAATGCAACGATTTTGAGTCTTTCCCAAGCAAATTCCCATGATAAGAGACTTCAAATCATTGCCCTCGTCCGGTTTCGATCCGTTGCAAGCAATGTCATTAATTAAAATAGCAACAAAGAAACCCAGAGAGTCCATTTCAAAGAAGTTATTCGAGATGTTGCGATGAAGTTAATTCTCTGTGAGAAATATGATCTCTAATAAAACACGATCTCTAAAACTTAGGGTTCTCCTCCTCGGCCTGATTTGCACATTTACCCACCATCAACCTCCCCGTACTTTTCAGTGTAAAATGCAACGATTTTGAGTCTTTCCCAAACACGTTCCCATGATAAGAGACTTCAAATCATTGCCCTCGTCCGGTTTCCATCCGTTGCTTGCAATGTAATTAATTAAAATAGCAACCAAGAAACCCATAGAGTCAATTTCAAACATGTTATCCGAGATCTTGCGATGATATTCATTCTCGATGAGAAATATGATCTCTAATCAAACACGATCTCTAAAATTTGGGGTTCTCCTCCACGGCTTGATTGGCACATTTACCCACCATCAACCTCCCCGTACCTTTCAGTGTAAAATGCAACGATTTGGAGTCTTTCCCAAACAAATTCCCATGATAAGAGACTTCAAATCATTGCCCTGCTCCGGTTTCCATCCGTTGCATGCAATGTAATTAATTAAAAAAGCAACGATGAAACCCAGAGAGTCCATTTCAAAGATGTTATTTGAGATGTTGCGAAGATATTCATTCTGTGTGAGCAATATGATCTCTAATAAAACACGATCTTTAAAATTTGGGGTTTTCCTCCACGGCGTGATTGGCACATTTACCCACCACGAACCCCCCCCCCCCCCCCCCCCCCCGTACTTTTAAGTATAAAATGCAACGATTTTGAGTCTTTCCCAAACAAGTTCCCGTGATAAGAGACCTCAATTCAATTCCCTCGTCCGGTTTCCATCCGTTGCTTGCAATGTAATTAATTAAAACAGCAACGAAGAAACCCAGAGAGTTCATTTCAAAGACGTTATTCGAGATGTTGCGATGATATTCACTCTCGATGAGAAATATAACCTCTAATAAAACACGATCTCTAAAATTTGGGGTTCTCCTCCACGGCCAGATTGTCACATTTACCCACCATCAACCTCCCCGTACCTTTCAGTGTAAAATGCAACGATTTTGAGTCTTTCCCAAACACGTTCCCATGATAAGAGACTTCAAATCATTGCCCTCGTCCGGTTTCCATCTGTTGCTTGCAATGTAATTAATTAAAATAGCAACCAAGAAACCCATAGAGTCAATTTCAAACATGTTATTCGAGATCTTGCGATGATATTCATTCTCGATGAGAAATATGATCTCTAATCAAACACGATCTCTAAAATTTGGGGTTCTCCTCCACGGCTTGATTGGCACATTTACCCACCATCAACCTCCCCGTACCTTTCAGTGTAAAATGCAACGATTTGGAGTCTTTCCCAAACAAATTCCCATGATAAGAGACTTCAAATCATTGCCCTCCTCCGGTTTCCATCCGTTGCATGCATTGTAATTAATTAAAATAGCAACGATGAAACCCAGAGAGTCCATTTCAAAGATGTTATTTGAGATGTTGAGATGATATTCACTCTCAATGAGAAATATGATCTCTAACAAAACACGATCTCTAAGATTTGGCGTTCTCCTCCTCGGCCTGATTGGCACAATTACCCACCATCAACCCCCCCATAGTTTTCAGAGTAAAATGCAACGATTTTGAGTCTTTCCCAAACAAATTCCCATGATAAGAGACTTCAAATCATTGCCCTCGTCAGGTTTCCATCCGTTGCTTGCAATGTAGTTAATTAAAATAGCAACGAAGAAACCCAGAGAGTACATTTCAAAGATGTTATTCGAGATGTTGCGATGATATTCATTCTCGACGAGAATTATGATCTCTAACAAAAACCGATCTCTAAAATTTAGGGTACTCCTCCATGGCTTGATTGGCACATTTACCCACCATCAACCTCCCCGTACTTTTCAGTGTAAAATGCAACGATTTTGAGTTTTTCCCATACAAATTCCCATGATAAGAGACTTCAAATCATTGCCGTCGTCCGGTTACCATCCGTTGCAAGCAATGTCATTAATTAAAATAGCAACAAAGAAACCCAGAGAGTCCATTTCAAAGACGTTATTCGAGATGTTGCGATGAAGTTAATTCTCTGTGAGAAATATGATCTCTAATAGAACATGGTCTCTAAAACTTGGGGTTCTCCTCCTCGGCCTGATTTGCACATTTACCCACCATCAACCTCCCCGTACTTTTCAGTGTAAAATGCAACGATTTTGAGTCTTTCCCAAACAAGTTCCCATGATACGAGACTACAAATCATTGACCTCGTCCGGTTTCCATCCGTTGCTTGCAATGTAATTAATTAAAATAGCAACGAAGAAACCTAGAGAGTCAATTTCAAAGATGTTATTCGAGATGTTGCGATGATATTCATTCTCGATGAGAAATATACCGTCTAATAAAACACGATCTCTAAAATTTGGGGTTCTCCTCCACGGCCAAATTGGCACATTTACCCACCATCAACCTCCCCGTACCTTTCAGTGTAAAATGCAACGATTTTGAGTCTTTCCCAAGCAAATTCCCATGATAAGAGACTTCAAATCATTGCCCTCGTCCGGTTTCCATCCGTTGCAAGCAATGTCATTAATTAAAATAGCAACAAAGAAACCCAGAGAGTCCAATTCAAAGATGTTATTCGAGATGTTGCGATGAAGTTAATTCTCTGTGAGAAATATGATCTCTAATAAAACACGATCTCGAAAACTTGGGGTTCTCCTCCTCGGCCTGATTTGCACATTTACCCACCATCAACCTCCCCGTACTTTTCAGTGTAAAATGCAACGATTTTGAGTCTTTCCCAAACACGTTCCCATGATAAGAGACTTCAAATCATTGCCCTCGTCCGGTTTCCATCCGTTGCTTGCAATGTCATTAATTAAAATAGCAACCAAGAAACCCATAGAGTCAATTTCAAACATGTTATTCGAGATCTTGCGATGATATTCATTCTCGATGAGAAATATGATCTCTAATCAAACACGATCTCTAAAATTTGGGGTTCTCCTCCACGGCTTGATTGGCACATTTACCCACCATCAACCTCCCCGTACCTTTCAGTGTAAAATGCAACGATTTGGAGTCTTTCCCAAACAAATTCCCATGATAAGAGACTTCAAATCATTGCCCTCCTCCGGTTTCCATCCGTTGCATGCAATGTAATTAATTAAAATAGCAACGATGAAACCCAGAGAGTCCATTTCAAAGATGTTATTCGAGATGTTGCGAAGATATTCATTCTGTGTGAGCAATATGATCTCTAATAAAACACGATCTTTAAAATTTGGGGTTTTCCTCCACGGCGTGATTGGCACATTTACCCACCACGAACCCCCCCCCCCCCCCCCCGTACTTTTAAGTATAAAATGCAACGATTTTGAGTCTTTCCCAAACAAGTTCCCGTGATAAGAGACCTCAATTCAATTCCCTCGTCCGGTTTCCATCCGTTGCTTGCAATGTAATTAATTAAAACAGCAACGAAGAAACCCAGAGAGTTCATTTCAAAGACGTTATTCGAGATGTTGCGATGATATTCACTCTCGATGAGAAATATAACCTCTAATAAAACACGATCTCTAAAATTTGGGGTTCTCCTCCACGGCCAGATTGTCACATTTACCCACCATCAACCTCCCCGTACCTTTCAGTGTAAAATGCAACGATTTTGAGTCTTTCCCAAACACGTTCCCATGATAAGAGACTTCAAATCATTGCCCTCGTCCGGTTTCCATCCGTTGCTTGCAATGTAATTAATTAAAATAGCAACGAAGAAACCCATAGAGTCAATTTCAAACATGTTATTCGAGATCTTGCGATGATATTCATTCTCGATGAGAAATATGATCTCTAATCAAACACGATCTCTAAAATTTGGGGTTCTCCTCCACGGCTTGATTGGCACATTTACCCACCATCAACCTCCCCGTACCTTTCAGTGTAAAATGCAACGATTTGGAGTCTTTCCCAAACAAATTCCCATGATAAGAGACTTCAAATCATTGCCCTCCTCCGGTTTCCATCCGTTGCATGCAATGTAATTAATTAAAATAGCAACGATGAAACCCAGAGAGTCCATTTCAAAGATGTTATTTGAGATGTTGAGATGATATTCACTCTCAATGAGAAATATGATCTCTAACAAAACACGATCTCTAAGATTTGGCGTTCTCCTCCTCGGCCTGATTGGCACAATTACCCACCATCAACCCCCCCATAGTTTTCAGAGTAAAATGCAACGATTTTGAGTCTTTCCCAAACAAATTCCCATGATAAGAGACTTCGAATCATTGCCCTCGTCAGGTTTCCATCCGTTGCTTGCAATGTAGTTAATTAAAATAGCAACGAAGAAACCCAGAGAGTACATTTCAAAGATGTTATTCGAGATGTTGCGATGATATTCATTCTCGACGAGAATTATGATCTCTAACAAAAACCGATCTCTAAAATTTAGGGTACTCCTCCATGGCTTGATTGGCACATTTACCCACCATCAACCTCCCCGTACTTTTCAGTGTAAAATGCAACGATTTTGAGTTTTTCCCATACAAATTCCCATGATAAGAGACTTCAAATCATTGCCGTCGTCCGGTTACCATCCGTTGCAAGCAATGTCATTAATTAAAATAGCAACAAAGAAACCCAGAGAGTCCATTTCAAAGACGTTATTCGAGATGTTGCGATGAAGTGAATTCTCTGTGAGAAATATGATCTCTAATAGAACATGGTCTCTAAAACTTGGGGTTCTCCTCCTCGGCCTGATTTGCACATTTACCCACCATCAACCTCCCCGTACTTTTCAGTGTAAAATGCAACGATTTTGAGTCTTTCCCAAACAAGTTCCCATGATACGAGACTACAAATCATTGACCTCGTCCGGTTTCCATCCGTTGCTTGCAATGTAATTAATTAAAATAGCAACGAAGAAACCTAGAGAGTCAATTTCAAAGACGTTATTCGAGATGTTGCGATGATATTCATTCTCGATGAGAAATATACCGTCTAATAAAACACGATCTCTAAAATTTGGGGTTCTCCTCCACGGCCAAATTGGCACATTTACCCACCATCAACCTCCCCGTACCTTTCAGTGTAAAATGCAACGATTTTGAGTCTTTCCCAAGCAAATTCCCATGATAAGAGACTTCAAATCATTGCCCTCGTCCGGTTTCCATCCGTTGCAAGCAATGTCATTAATTAAAATAGCAACAAAGAAACCCAGAGAGTCCATTTCAAAGAAGTTATTCGAGATGTTGCGATGAAGTTAATTCTCTGTGAGAAATATGATCTCTAATAAAACACGATCTCTAAAACTTGGGGTTCTCCTCCTCGGCCTGATTTGCACATTTACCCACCATCAACCTCCCCGTACTTTTCAGTGTAAAATGCAACGATTTTGAGTCTTTCCCAAACACGTTCCCATGATAAGAGACTTCAAATCATTGCCCTCGTCCGGTTTCCATCCGTTGCTTGCAATGTAATTAATTAAAATAGCAACCAAGAAACCCATAGAGTCAATTTCAAACATGTTATCCGAGATCTTGCGATGATATTCATTCTCGATGAGAAATATGATCTCTAATCAAACACGATCTCTAAAATTTGGGGTTCTCCTCCACGGCTTGATTGGCACATTTACCCACCATCAACCTCCCCGTACCTTTCAGTGTAAAATGCAGCGATTCGGAGTCTTTCCCAAACAAATTCCCATGATAAGAGACTTCAAATCATTGCCCTGCTCCGGTTTCCATCCGTTGCATGCAATGTAATTAATTAAAATAGCAACGATGAAACCCAGAGAGTCCATTTCAAAGATGTTATTCGAGATGTTGCGAAGATATTCATTCTGTGGGAGCAATATGATCTCTAATAAAACACGATCTTTAAAATTTGGGGTTTTCCTCCACGGCGTGATTGGCACATTTACCCACCACGAACCCCCCCCCCCCCCCCCCCCCCGTACTTTTAAGTATAAAATGCAACGATTTTGAGTCTTTCCCAAACAAGTTCCCGTGATAAGAGACCTCAATTCAATTCCCTCGTCCGGTTTCCATCTGTTGCTTGCAATGTAATTAATTAAAACAGCAACGAAGAAACCCAGAGAGTTCATTTCAAAGACGTTATTCGAGATGTTGCGATGATATTCACTCTCGATGAGAAATATAACCTCTAATAAAACACGATCTCTAAAATTTGGGGTTCTCCTCCACGGCCAGATTGTCACATTTACCCACCATCAACCTCCCCGTACCTTTCAGTGTAAAATGCAACGATTTTGAGTCTTTCCCAAACACGTTCCCATGATAAGAGACTTCAAATCATTGCCCTCGTCCGGTTTCCATCCGTAGCTTGCAATGTAATTAATTAAAATAGCAACGAAGAAACCCATAGAGTCAATTTCAAACATGTTATTCGAGATCTTGCGATGATATTCATTCTCGATGAGAAATATGATCTCTAATCAAACACGATCTCTAAAATTTGGGGTTCTCCTCCACGGCTTGATTGGCACATTTACCCACCATCAACCTCCCCGTACCTTTCAGTGTAAAATGCAACGATTTGGAGTCTTTCCCAAACAAATTCCCATGATAAGAGACTTCAAATCATTGCCCTCCTCCGGTTTCCATCCGTTGCATGCAATGTAATTAATTAAAATAGCAACGATGAAACCCAGAGAGTCCATTTCAAAGATGTTATTTGAGATGTTGAGATGATATTCACTCTCAATGAGAAATATGATCTCTAACAAAACACGATCTCTAAGATTTGGCGTTCTCCTCCTCGGCCTGATTGGCACAATTACCCACCATCAACCCCCCCATAGTTTTCAGAGTAAAATGCAACGATTTTGAGTCTTTCCCAAACAAATTCCCATGATAAGAGACTTCAAATCATTGCCCTCGTCAGGTTTCCATCCGTTGCTTGCAATGTAGTTAATTAAAATAGCAACGAAGAAACCCAGAGAGTACATTTCAAAGATGTTATTCGAGATGTTGCGATGATATTCATTCTCGACGAGAATTATGATCTCTAACAAAAACCGATCTCTAAAATTTAGGGTTCTCCTCCATGGCTTGATTGGCACATTTACCCACCATCAACCTCCCCGTACTTTTCAGTGTAAAATGCAACGATTTTGAGTTTTTCCCATACAAATTCCCATGATAAGAGACTTCAAATCATTGCCGTCGTCCGGTTACCATCCGTTGCAAGCAATGTCATTAATTAAAATAGCAACAAAGAAACCCAGAGAGTCCATTTCAAAGACGTTATTCGAGATGTTGCGATGAAGTTAATTCTCTGTGAGAAATATGATCTCTAATAGAACATGGTCTCTAAAACTTGGGGTTCTCCTCCTCGGCCTGATTTGCACATTTACCCACCATCAACCTCCCCGTACTTTTCAGTGTAAAATGCAACGATTTTGAGCCTTTCCCAAACAAGTTCCCGTGATAAGAGACTTCAATTCAATTCCCTCGTCCGGTTTCCATCCGTTGCTTGCAATGTAATTAATTAAAACAGCAACGAAGAAACCCAGAGAGTTCATTTCAAAGACGTTATTCGAGATGTTGCGATGATATTCATTCTCGATGAGAAATATACCGTCTAATAAAACACGATCTCTAAAATTTGGGGTTCTCCTCCACGGCCAAATTGGCACATTTACCCACCATCAACCTCCCCGTACCTTTCAGTGTAAAATGCAACGATTTTGAGTCTTTCCCAAGCAAATTCCCATGATAAGAGACTTCAAATCATTGCCCTCGTCCGGTTTCCATCCGTTGCAAGCAATGTCATTAATTAAAATAGCAACAAAGAAACCCAGAGAGTCCATTTCAAAGAAGTTATTCGAGATGTTGCGATGAAGTTAATTCTCTGTGAGAAATATGATCTCTAATAAAACACGATCTCTAAAACTTGGGGTTCTCCTCCTCGGCCTGATTTGCACATTTACCCACCATCAACCTCCCCGTACTTTTCAGTGTAAAATGCAACGATTTTGAGTCTTTCCCAAACACGTTCCCATGATAAGAGACTTCAAATCATTGCCCTCGTCCGGTTTCCATCCGTTGCTTGCAATGTAATTAATTAAAATAGCAACCAAGAAACCCATAGAGTCAATTTCAAACATGTTATCCGAGATCTTGCGATGATATTCATTCTCGATGAGAAATATGATCTCTAATCAAACACGATCTCTAAAATTTGGGGTTCTCCTCCACGGCTTGATTGGCACATTTACCCACCATCAACCTCCCCGTACCTTTCAGTGTAAAATGCAACGATTCGGAGTCTTTCCCAAACAAATTCCCATGATAAGAGACTTCAAATCATTGCCCTGCTCCGGTTTCCATCCGTTGCATGCAATGTAATTAATTAAAATAGCAACGATGAAACCCAGAGAGTCCATTTCAAAGATGTTATTTGAGATGTTGCGAAGATATTCATTCTGTGTGAGCAATATGATCTCTAATAAAACACGATCTTTAAAATTTGGGGTTTTCCTCCACGGCGTGATTGGCACATTTACCCACCACGAACCCCCCCCCCCCCCCCCCCCCCCGTACTTTTAAGTATAAAATGCAACGATTTTGAGTCTTTCCCAAACAAGTTCCCGTGATAAGAGACTTCAATTCAATTCCCTCGTCCGGTTTCCATCCGTTGCTTGCAATGTAATTAATTAAAACAGCAACGAAGAAACCCAGAGAGTTCATTTCAAAGACGTTATTCGAGATGTTGCGATGATATTCACTCTCGATGAGAAATATAACCTCTAATAAAACACGATCTCTAAAATTTGGGGTTCTCATCCACGGCCAGATTGTCACATTTACCCACCATCAACCTTCCCGTACCTTTCAGTGTAAAATGCAACGATTTTGAGTCTTTCCCAAACAAATTCCCATGATAAGAGACTTCAAATCATTGCCCTCGTCAGGTTTCCATCCGTTGCTTGCAATGTAGTTAATTAAAATAGCAACGAAGAAACCCAGAGAGTACATTTCAAAGATGTTATTCGAGATGTTGCGATGATATTCATTCTCGACGAGAATTATGATCTCTAACAAAAACCGATCTCTAAAATTTAGGGTACTCCTCCATGGCTTGATTGGCACATTTACCCACCATCAACCTCCCCGTACTTTTCAGTGTAAAATGCAACGATTTTGAGTTTTTCCCATACAAATTCCCATGATAAGAGACTTCAAATCATTGCCGTCGTCCGGTTACCATCCGTTGCAAGCAATGTCATTAATTAAAATAGCAACAAAGAAACCCAGAGAGTCCATTTCAAAGACGTTATTCGAGATGTTGCGATGAAGTTAATTCTCTGTGAGAAATATGATCTCTAATAGAACATGGTCTCTAAAACTTGGGGTTCTCCTCCTCGGCCTGATTTGCACATTTACCCACCATCAACCTCCCCGTACTTTTCAGTGTAAAATGCAACGATTTTGAGTCTTTCCCAAACAAGTTCCCATGATACGAGACTTCAAATCATTGCCCTCGTCCGGTTTCCATCCGTTGCAAGCAATGTCATTAATTAAAATAGCAACAAAGAAACCCAGAGAGTCCATTTCAAACAAGTTATTCGAGATGTTGCGATGAAGTTAATTCTCTGTGAGAAATATGATCTCTAATAAAACACGATCTCTAAAACTTGGGGTTCTCCTCCTCGGCCTGATTTGCACATTTACCCACCATCAACCTCCCCGTACTTTTCAGTGTAAAATGCAACGATTTTGAGTCTTTCCCAAACACGTTCCCATGATAAGAGACTTCAAATCATTGCCCTCGTCCGGTTTCCATCCGTTGCTTGCAATGTAATTAATTAAAATAGCAACCAAGAAACCCATAGAGTCAATTTCAAACATGTTATCCGAGATCTTGCGATGATATTCATTCTCGATGAGAAATATGATCTCTAATCAAACACGATCTCTAAAATTTGGGGTTCTCCTCCACGGCTTGATTGGCACATTTACCCACCATCAACCTCCCCGTACCTTTCAGTGTAAAATGCAACGATTTGGAGTCTTTCCCAAACAAATTCCCATGATAAGAGACTTCAAATCATTGCCCTGCTCCGGTTTCCATCCGTTGCATGCAATGTAATTAATTAAAATAGCAACGATGAAACCCAGAGAGTCCATTTCAAAGATGTTATTCGAGATGTTGCGAAGATATTCATTCTGTGTGAGCAATATGATCTCTAATAAAACACGATCTTTAAAATTTGGGGTTTTCCTCCACGGCGTGATTGGCACATTTACCCACCACGAACCGCCCCCCCCCCCCCCCCCCCCCCCCGTACTTTTAAGTATAAAATGCAACGATTTTGAGTCTTTCCGAAACAAGTTCCCGTGATAAGAGACTTCAATTCAATTCCCTCGTCCGGTTTCCATCCGTTGCTTGCAATGTAATTAATTAAAACAGCAACGAAGAAACCCAGAGAGTTCATTTCAAAGACGTTATTCGAGATGTTGCGATGATATTCACTCTCGACGAGAATTATGATCTCTAACAAAAACCAATCTCTAAAATTTAGGGTTCTCCTCCATGGCTTGATTGGCACATTTACCCACCATCAACCTCCCCGTACTTTTCAGTGTAAAATGCAATGATTTTGAGTTTTTCCCATACAAATTCCCATGATAAGAGACTTCAAATCATTGCCGTCGTCCGGTTACCATCCGTTGCAAGCAATGTCATTAATTAAAATAGCAACAAAGAAACCCAGAGAGTCCATTTCAAAGACGTTATTCGAGATGTTGCGATGAAGTTAATTCTCTGTGAGAAATATGATCTCTAATAGAACATGGTCTCTAAAACTTGGGGTTCTCCTCCTCGGCCTGATTTGCACATTTACCCAACATCAACCTCCCCGTACTTTTCAGTGTAAAATGCAACGATTTTGAGTCTTTCCCAAACAAGTTCCCGTGATAAGAGACTTCAATTCAATTCCCTCGTCCGGTTTCCATCCGTTGCTTGCAATGTAATTAATTAAAACAGCAACGAAGAAACCCAGAGAGTTCATTTCAAAGACGTTATTCGAGATGTTGCGATGATATTCACTCTCGATGCGAAATATAACCTCTAATAAAACACGATCTCTAAAATTTGGGGTTCTCCTCCACGGCCAGATTGTCACATTTACCCACCATCAACCTCCCCGTACCTTTCAGTGTAAAATGCAACGATTTTGAGTCTTTCCCAAACACGTTCCCATGATAAGAGACTTCAAATCATTGCCCTCGTCCGGTTTCCATCCGTTGCTTGCAATGTAATTAATTAAAATAGCAACGAAGAAACCCATAGAGTCAATTTCAAACATGTTATTCGAGATCTTGCGATGATATTCATTCTCGATGAGAAATATGATCTCTAATCAAACACGATCTCTAAAATTTGGGGTTCTCCTCCACGGCTTGATTGGCACATTTACCCACCATCAACCTCCCCGTACCTTTCAGTGTAAAATGCAACGATTTGGAGTCTTTCCCAAACAAATTCCCATGATAAGAGACTTCATATCATTGCCCTCCTCCGGTTTCCATCCGTTGCATGCAATGTAATTAATTAAAATAGCAACGATGAAACCCAGAGAGTCCATTTCAAAGATGTTATTTGAGATGTTGAGATGATATTCACTCTCAATGAGAAATATGATCTCTAACAAAACACGATCTCTAAGATTTGGCGTTCTCCTCCTCGGCCTGATTGGCACAATTACCCACCATCAACCCCCCCATAGTTTTCAGAGTAAAATGCAACGATTTTGAGTCTTTCCCAAACAAATTCCCATGATAAGAGACTTCGAATCATTGCCCTCGTCAGGTTTCCATCCGTTGCTTGCAATGTAGTTAATTAAAATAGCAACGAAGAAACCCAGAGAGTAAATTTCAAAGATGTTATTCGAGATGTTGCGATGATATTCATTCTCGACGAGAATTATGATCTCTAACAAAAACCGATCTCTAAAATTTAGGGTTCTCCTCCATGGCTTGATTGGCACATTTACCCACCATCAACCTCCCCGTACTTTTCAGTGTAAAATGCAACGATTTTGAGTTTTTCCCATACAAATTCCCATGATAAGAGACTTCAAATCATTGCCGTCGTCCGGTTACCATCCGTTGCAAGCAATGTCATTAATTAAAATAGCAACAAAGAAACCCAGAGAGTCCATTTCAAAGACGTTATTCGAGATGTTGCGATGAAGTTAATTCTCTGTGAGAAATATGATCTCTAATAGAACATGGTCTCTAAAACTTGGGGTTCTCCTCCTCGGCCTGATTTGCACATTTACCCACCATCAACCTCCCCGTACTTTTCAGTGTAAAATGCAACGATTTTGAGCCTTTCCCAAACAAGTTCCCGTGATAAGAGACTTCAAATCAATTCCCTCGTCCGGTTTCCATCCGTTGCTTGCAATGTAATTAATTAAAACAGCAACGAAGAAACCCAGAGAGTTCATTTCAAAGACGTTATTCGAGATGTTGCGATGATATTCATTCTCGATGAGAAATATACCGTCTAATAAAACACGATCTCTAAAATTTGGGGTTCTCCTCCACGGCCAAATTGGCACATTTACCCACCATCAACCTCCCCGTACCTTTCAGTGTAAAATGCAACGATTTTGAGTCTTTCCCAAGCAAATTCCCATGATAAGAGACTTCAAATCATTGCCCTCGTCCGGTTTCCATCCGTTGCAAGCAATGTCATTAATTAAAATAGCAACAAAGAAACCCAGAGAGTCCATTTCAAAGAAGTTATTCGAGATGTTGCGATGAAGTTAATTCTCTGTGAGAAATATGATCTCTAATAAAACACGATCTCTAAAACTTGGGGTTCTCCTCCTCGGCCTGATTTGCACATTTACCCACCATCAACCTCCCCGTACTTTTCAGTGTAAAATGCAACGATTTTGAGTCTTTCCCAAACACGTTCCCATGATAAGAGACTTCAAATCATTGCCCTCGTCCGGTTTCCATCCGTTGCTTGCAATGTAATTAATTAAAATAGCAACCAAGAAACCCATAGAGTCAATTTCAAACATGTTATCCGAGATCTTGCGATGATATTCATTCTCGATGAGAAATATGATCTCTAATCAAACACGATCTCTAAAATTTGGGGTTCTCCTCCACGGCTTGATTGGCACATTTACCCACCATCAACCTCCCCGTACCTTTCAGTGTAAAATGCAACGATTCGGAGTCTTTCCCAAACAAATTCCCATGATAAGAGACTTCAAATCATTGCCCTGCTCCGGTTTCCATCCGTTGCATGCAATGTAATTAATTAAAATAGCAACGATGAAACCCAGAGAGTCCATTTCAAAGATGTTATTTGAGATGTTGCGAAGATATTCATTCTGTGTGAGCAATATGATCTCTAATAAAACACGATCTTTAAAATTTGGGGTTTTCCTCCACGGCGTGATTGGCACATTTACCCACCACGAACCCCCCCCCCCCCCCCCCCGTACTTTTAAGTATAAAATGCAACGATTTTGAGTCTTTCCCAAACAAGTTCCCGTGATAAGAGACTTCAATTCAATTCCCTCGTCCGGTTTCCATCCGTTGCTTGCAATGTAATTAATTAAAACAGCAACGAAGAAACCCAGAGAGTTCATTTCAAAGACGTTATTCGAGATGTTGCGATGATATTCACTCTCGATGAGAAATATAACCTCTAATAAAACACGATCTCTAAAATTTGGGGTTCTCATCCACGGCCAGATTGTCACATTTACCCACCATCAACCTCCCCGTACCTTTCAGTGTAAAATGCAACGATTTTGAGTCTTTCCCAAACACGTTCCCATGATAAGAGACTTCAAATCATTGCCCTCGTCCGGTTTCCATCCGTTGCTTGCAATGTAATTAATTAAAATAGCAACGAAGAAACCCATAGAGTCAATTTCAAACATGTTATTCGAGATCTTGCGATGATATTCATTCTCGATGAGAAATATGATCTCTAATCAAACACGATCTCTAAAATTTGGGGTTCTCCTCCACGGCTTGATTGGCACATTTACCCACCATCAACCTCCCCGTACCTTTCAGTGTAAAATGCAACGATTTGGAGTCTTTCCCAAACAAATTCCCATGATAAGAGACTTCAAATCATTGCCCTCCTCCGGTTTCCATCCGTTGCATGCAATGTAATTAATTAAAATAGCAACGATGAAACCCAGAGAGTCCATTTCAAAGATGTTATTTGAGATGTTGAGATGATATTCACTCTCAATGAGAAATATGATCTCTAACAAAACGCGATCTCTAAGATTTGGCGTTCTCCTCCTCGGCCTGATTGGCACAATTACCCACCATCAACCCCCCCATAGTTTTCAGAGTAAAATGCAACGATTTTGAGTCTTTCCCAAACAAATTCCCGTGATAAGAGACTTCAAATCATTGCCCTCGTCAGGTTTCCATCCGTTGCTTGCAATGTAGTTAATTAAAATAGCAACGAAGAAACCCAGAGAGTACATTTCAAAGATGTTATTCGAGATGTTGCGATGATATTCATTCTCGACGAGAATTATGATCTCTAACAAAAACCGATCTCTAAAATTTAGGGTACTCCTCCATGGCTTGATTGGCACATTTACCCACCATCAACCTCCCCGTACTTTTCAGTGTAAAATGCAACGATTTTGAGTTTTTCCCATACAAATTCCCATGATAAGAGACTTCAAATCATTGCCGTCGTCCGGTTACCATCCGTTGCAAGCAATGTCATTAATTAAAATAGCAACAAAGAAACCCAGAGAGTCCATTTCAAAGACGTTATTCGAGATGTTGCGATGAAGTGAATTCTCTGTGAGAAATATGATCTCTAATAGAACATGGTCTCTAAAACTTGGGGTTCTCCTCCTCGGCCTGATTTGCACATTTACCCACCATCAACCTCCCCGTACTTTTCAGTGTAAAATGCAACGATTTTGAGTCTTTCCCAAACAAGTTCCCATGATACGAGACTACAAATCATTGACCTCGTCCGGTTTCCATCCGTTGCTTGCAATGTAATTAATTAAAATAGCAACGAAGAAACCTAGAGAGTCAATTTCAAAGACGTTATTCGAGATGTTGCGATGATATTCATTCTCGATGAGAAATATACCGTCTAATAAAACACGATCTCTAAAATTTGGGGTTCTCCTCCACGGCCAAATTGGCACATTTACCCACCATCAACCTCCCCGTACCTTTCAGTGTAAAATGCAACGATTTTGAGTCTTTCCCAAGCAAATTCCCATGATAAGAGACTTCAAATCATTGCCCTCGTCCGGTTTCCATCCGTTGCAAGCAATGTCATTAATTAAAATAGCAACAAAGAAACCCAGAGAGTCCATTTCAAAGAAGTTATTCGAGATGTTGCGATGAAGTTAATTCTCTGTGAGAAATATGATCTCTAATAAAACACGATCTCTAAAACTTGGGGTTCTCCTCCTCGGCCTGATTTGCACATTTACCCACCATCAACCTCCCCGTACTTTTCAGTGTAAAATGCAACGATTTTGAGTCTTTCCCAAACACGTTCCCATGATAAGAGACTTCAAATCATTGCCCTCGTCCGGTTTCCATCCGTTGCTTGCAATGTAATTAATTAAAATAGCAACCAAGAAACCCATAGAGTCAATTTCAAACATGTTATCCGAGATCTTGCGATGATATTCATTCTCGATGAGAAATATGATCTCTAATCAAACACGATCTCTAAAATTTGGGGTTCTCCTCCACGGCTTGATTGGCACATTTACCCACCATCAACCTCCCCGTACCTTTCAGTGTAAAATGCAACGATTCGGAGTCTTTCCCAAACAAATTCCCATGATAAGAGACTTCAAATCATTGCCCTGCTCCGGTTTCCATCCGTTGCATGCAATGTAATTAATTAAAATAGCAACGATGAAACCCAGAGAGTCCATTTCAAAGATGTTATTCGAGATGTTGCGAAGATATTCATTCTGTGTGAGCAATATGATCTCTAATAAAACACGATCTTTAAAATTTGGGGTTTTCCTCCACGGCGTGATTGGCACATTTACCCACCACGAACCCCCCCCCCCCCCGTACTTTTAAGTATAAAATGCAACGATTTTGAGTCTTTCCCAAACAAGTTCCCGTGATAAGAGACCTCAATTCAATTCCCTCGTCCGGTTTCCATCTGTTGCTTGCAATGTAATTAATTAAAACAGCAACGAAGAAACCCAGAGAGTTCATTTCAAAGACGTTATT
Source organism: Persea americana (assembly GCA_029852735.1). Classification (NCBI taxonomy): domain Eukaryota; kingdom Viridiplantae; phylum Streptophyta; class Magnoliopsida; order Laurales; family Lauraceae; genus Persea; species Persea americana. The sequence goes on from CM056813.1 coordinate 74,314,549, forward strand.
CGAGATGTTGCGATGATATTCACTCTCGATGAGAAATATAACCTCTAATAAAACACGATCTCTAAAATTTGGGGTTCTCCTCCACGGCCAGATTGTCACATTTACCCACCATCAACCTCCCCGTACCTTTCAGTGTAAAATGCAACGATTTTGAGTCTTTCCCAAACACGTTCCCATGATAAGAGACTTCAAATCATTGCCCTCGTCCGGTTTCCATCCGTTGCTTGCAATGTAATTAATTAAAATAGCAACGAAGAAACCCATAGAGTCAATTTCAAACATGTTATTCGAGATCTTGCGATGATATTCATTCTCGATGAGAAATATGATCTCTAATCAAACACGATCTCTAAAATTTGGGGTTCTCCTCCACGGCTTGATTGGCACATTTACCCACCATCAACCTCCCCGTACCTTTCAGTGTAAAATGCAACGATTTGGAGTCTTTCCCAAACAAATTCCCATGATAAGAGACTTCAAATCATTGCCCTCCTCCGGTTTCCATCCGTTGCATGCAATGTAATTAATTAAAATAGCAACGATGAAACCCAGAGAGTCCATTTCAAAGATGTTATTTGAGATGTTGAGATGATATTCACTCTCAATGAGAAATATGATCTCTAACAAAACACGATCTCTAAGATTTGGCGTTCTCCTCCTCGGCCTGATTGGCACAATTACCCACCATCAACCCCCCCATAGTTTTCAGAGTAAAATGCAACGATTTTGAGTCTTTCCCAAACAAATTCCCATGATAAGAGACTTCAAATCATTGCCCTCGTCAGGTTTCCATCCGTTGCTTGCAATGTAGTTAATTAAAATAGCAACGAAGAAACCCAGAGAGTACATTTCAAAGATGTTATTCGAGATGTTGCGATGATATTCATTCTCGACGAGAATTATGATCTCTAACAAAAACCGATCTCTAAAATTTACGGTTCTCCTCCATGGCTTGATTGGCACATTTACCCACCATCAACCTCCCCGTACTTTTCAGTGTAAAATGCAACGATTTTGAGTTTTTCCCATACAAATTCCCATGATAAGAGACTTCAAATCATTGCCGTCGTCCGGTTACCATCCGTTGCAAGCAATGTCATTAATTAAAATAGCAACAAAGAAACCCAGAGAGTCCATTTCAAAGACGTTATTCGAGATGTTGCGATGAAGTTAATTCTCTGTGAGAAATATGATCTCTAATAGAACATGGTCTCTAAAACTTGGGGTTCTCCTCCTCGGCCTGATTTGCACATTTACCCACCATCAACCTCCCCGTACTTTTCAGTGTAAAATGCAACGATTTTGAGCCTTTCCCAAACAAGTTCCCGTGATAAGAGACTTCAATTCAATTCCCTCGTCCGGTTTCCATCCGTTGCTTGCAATGTAATTAATTAAAACAGCAACGAAGAAACCCAGAGAGTTCATTTCAAAGACGTTATTCGAGATGTTGCGATGATATTCATTCTCGATGAGAAATATACCGTCTAATAAAACACGATCTCTAAAATTTGGGGTTCTCCTCCACGGCCAAATTGGCACATTTACCCACCATCAACCTCCCCGTACCTTTCAGTGTAAAATGCAACGATTTTGAGTCTTTCCCAAGCAAATTCCCATGATAAGAGACTTCAAATCATTGCCCTCGTCCGGTTTCCATCCGTTGCAAGCAATGTCATTAATTAAAATAGCAACAAAGAAACCCAGAGAGTCCATTTCAAACAAGTTATTCGAGATGTTGCGATGAAGTTAATTCTCTGTGAGAAATATGATCTCTAATAAAACACGATCTCTAAAACTTGGGGTTCTCCTCCTCGGCCTGATTTGCACATTTACCCACCATCAACCTCCCCGTACTTTTCAGTGTAAAATGCAACGATTTTGAGTCTTTCCCAAACACGTTCCCATGATAAGAGACTTCAAATCATTGCCCTCGTCCGGTTTCCATCCGTTGCTTGCAATGTAATTAATTAAAATAGCAACCAAGAAACCCATAGAGTCAATTTCAAACATGTTATCCGAGATCTTGCGATGATATTCATTCTCGATGAGAAATATGATCTCTAATCAAACACGATCTCTAAAATTTGGGGTTCTCCTCCACGGCTTGATTGGCACATTTACCCACCATCAACCTCCCCGTACCTTTCAGTGTAAAATGCAACGATTCGGAGTCTTTCCCAAACAAATTCCCATGATAAGAGACTTCAAATCATTGCCCTGCTCCGGTTTCCATCCGTTGCATGCAATGTAATTAATTAAAATAGCAACGATGAAACCCAGAGAGTCCATTTCAAAGATGTTATTTGAGATGTTGCGAAGATATTCATTCTGTGTGAGCAATATGATCTCTAATAAAACACGATCTTTAAAATTTGGGGTTTTCCTCCACGGCGTGATTGGCACATTTACCCCCCCCCCCCCCCCCCCCCCCCGTACTTTTAAGTATAAAATGCAACGATTTTGAGTCTTTCCCAAACAAGTTCCCGTGATAAGAGACTTCAATTCAATTCCCTCGTCCGGTTTCCATCCGTTGCTTGCAATGTAATTAATTAAACCAGCAACGAAGAAACCCAGAGAGTTCATTTCAAAGACGTTATTCGAGATGTTGCGATGATATTCACTCTCGATGAGAAATATAACCTCTAATAAAACACGATCTCTAAAATTTGGGGTTCTCCTCCACGGCCAGATTGTCACATTTACCCACCATCAACCTCCCCGTACCTTTCAGTGTAAAATGCAACGATTTTGAGTCTCTCCCAAGCAAATTCCCATGATAAGAGACTTCAAATCATTGCCCTCGTCCGGTTTCCATCCGTTGCAAGCAATGTCATTAATTAAAATAGCAACAATGAAACCCAGAGAGTCCATTTCAAAGAAGTTATTCGAGATGTTGCGATGAAGTTAATTCTCTGTGAGAAATATGATCTCTAATAGAAGATGGTCTCTAAAACTTGGGGTTCTCCTCCTCGGCCTGATTTGCACATTTACCCACCATCAACCTCCCCGTACTTTTCAGTGTAAAATGCAACGATTTTGAGTCTTTCCCAAACAAGTTCCAATCATACGAGACTACAAATCATTGACCTCGTCCGGTTTCCATCCGTTGCTTGCAATGTAATTAATTAAAATAGCAACGAAGAAACCTAGAGAGTCAATTTCAAAGATGTTATTCGAGATGTTGCGATGATATTCATTCTCGATGAGAAATATACCGTCTAATAAAACACGATCTCTAAAATTTGGGGTTCTCCTCCACGGCCAAATTGGCACATTTACCCACCATCAACCTCCCCGTACCTTTCAGTGTAAAATGCAACGATTTTGAGTCTTTCCCAAGCAAATTCCCATGATAAGAGACTTCAAATCATTGCCCTCGTCCGGTTTCCATCCGTTGCAAGCAATGTCATTAATTAAAATAGCAACAAAGAAACCCAGAGAGTCCATTTCAAAGAAGTTATTCGAGATGTTGCGATGAAGTTAATTCTCTGTGAGAAATATGATCTCTAATAAAACACGATCTCTAAAACTTGGGGTTCTCCTCCTCGGCCTGATTTGCACATTTACCCACCATCAACCTCCCCGTACTTTTCAGTGTAAAATGCAACGATTTTGAGTCTTTCCCAAACACGTTCCCATGATAAGAGACTTCAAATCATTGCCCTCGTCCGGTTTCCATCCGTTGCTTGCAATGTAATTAATTAAAATAGCAACCAAGAAACCCATAGAGTCAATTTCAAACATGTTATCCGAGATCTTGCGATGATATTCATTCTCGATGAGAAATATGATCTCTAATCAAACACGATCTCTAAAATTTGGGGTTCTCCTCCACGGCTTGATTGGCACATTTACCCACCATCAACCTCCCCGTACCTTTCAGTGTAAAATGCAACGATTTGGAGTCTTTCCCAAACAAATTCCCATGATAAGAGACTTCAAATCATTGCCCTGCTCCGGTTTCCATCCGTTGCATGCAATGTAATTAATTAAAATAGCAACGATGAAACCCAGAGAGTCCATTTCAAAGATGTTATTCGAGATGTTGCGAAGATATTCATTCTGTGTGAGCAATATGATCTCTAATAAAACACGATCTTTAAAATTTGGGGTTTTCCTCCACGGCGTGATTGGCACATTTACCCACCACGAACCGCCCCCCCCCCCCCCCCCCTCCCCGTACTTTTAAGTATAAAATGCAACGATTTTGAGTCTTTCCCAAACAAGTTCCCGTGATAAGAGACTTCAATTCAATTCCCTCGTCCGGTTTCCATCCGTTGCTTGCAATGTAATTAATTAAAACAGCAACGAAGAAACCCAGAGAGTTCATTTCAAAGACGTTATTCGAGATGTTGCGATGATATTCACTCTCGATGAGAAATATAACCTCTAATAAAACACGATCTCTAAAATTTGGGGTTCTCCTCCACGGCCAGATTGTCACATTTACCCACCATCAACCTCCCCGTACCTTTCAGTGTAAAATCCAACGATTTTGAGTCTTTCCCAAACACGTTCCCATGATAAGAGACTTCAAATCATTGCCCTCGTCCGGTTTCCATCCGTTGCTTGCAATGTAATTAATTAAAATAGCAACGAAGAAACCCATAGAGTCAATTTCAAACATGTTATTCGAGATCTTGCGATGATATTCATTCTCGATGAGAAATATGATCTCTAATCAAACACGATCTCTAAAATTTGGGGTTCTCCTCCACGGCTTGATTGGCACATTTACCCACCATCAACCTCCCCGTACCTTTCAGTGTAAAATGCAACGATTTGGAGTCTTTCCCAAACAAATTCCCATGATAAGAGACTTCAAATCATTGCCCTCCTCCGGTTTCCATCCGTTGCATGCAATGTAATTAATTAAAATAGCAACGATGAAACCCAGAGAGTCCATTTCAAAGATGTTATTTGAGATGTTGAGATGATATTCACTCTCAATGAGAAATATGATCTCTAACAAAACACGATCTCTAAGATTTGGCGTTCTCCTCCTCGGCCTGATTGGCACAATTACCCACCATCAACCCCCCCATAGTTTTCAGAGTAAAATGCAACGATTTTGAGTCTTTCCCAAACAAATTCCCATGATAAGAGACTTCAAATCATTGCCCTCGTCAGGTTTCCATCCGTTGCTTGCAATGTAGTTAATTAAAATAGCAACGAAGAAACCCAGAGAATACATTTCAAAGATGTTATTCGAGATGTTGCGATGATATTCATTCTCGACGAGAATTATGATCTCTAACAAAAACCAATCTCTAAAATTTAGGGTTCTCCTCCATGGCTTGATTGGCACATTTACCCACCATCAACCTCCCCGTACTTTTCAGTGTAAAATGCAACGATTTTGAGTTTTTCCCATACAAATTCCCATGATAAGAGACTTCAAATCATTGCCGTCGTCCGGTTACCATCCGTTGCAAGCAATGTCATTAATTAAAATAGCAACAAAGAAACCCAGAGAGTCCATTTCAAAGACGTTATTCGAGATGTTGCGATGAAGTTAATTCTCTGTGAGAAATATGATCTCTAATAGAACATGGTCTCTAAAACTTGGGGTTCTCCTCCTCGGCCTGATTTGCACATTTACCCACCATCAACCTCCCCGTACTTTTCAGTGTAAAATGCAACGATTTTGAGTCTTTCCCAAACAAGTTCCCATGATACGAGACTCCAAATCATTGACCTCGTCCGGTTTCCATCCGTTGCTTGCAATGTAATTAATTAAAATAGCAACGAAGAAACCTAGAGAGTCAATTTCAAAGATGTTATTCGAGATGTTGCGATGATATTCATTCTCGATGAGAAATATACCGTCTAATAAAACACGATCTCTAAAATTTGGGGTTCTCCTCCACGGCCAAATTGGCACATTTACCCACCATCAACCTCCCCGTACCTTTCAGTGTAAAATGCAACGATTTTGAGTCTTTCCCAAGCAAATTCCCATGATAAGAGACTTCAAATCATTGCCATCGTCCGGTTTCCATCCGTTGCAAGCAATGTCATTAATTAAAATAGCAACAAAGAAACCCAGAGAGTCCATTTCAAAGATGTTATTCGAGATGTTGCGATGAAGTTAATTCTCTGTGAGAAATATGATCTCTAATAAAACACGATCTCTAAAACTTGGGGTTCTCCTCCTCGGCCTGATTTGCACATTTACCCACCATCAACCTCCCCGTACTTTTCAGTGTAAAATGCAACGATTTTGAGTCTTTCCCAAACACGTTCCCATGATAAGAGACTTCAAATCATTGCCCTCGTCCGGCTTCCATCCGTTGCTTGCAATGTAATTAATTAAAATTGCAACCAAGAAACCCAGAGTCAATTTCAAACATGTTATTCGAGATCTTGCGATGATATTCATTCTCGATGAGAAATATGATCTCTAATCAAACACGATCTCTAAAATTTGGGGTTCTCCTCCACGGCTTGATTGGCACATTTACCCACCATCAACCTCCCCGTACCGTTCAGTGTAAAATGCAACGATTTGGAGTCTTTCCCAAACAAATTCCCATGATAAGAGACTTCAAATCATTGCCCTCCTCCGGTTTCCATCCGTTGCATGCAATGTAATTAATTAAAATAGCAACGATGAAACCCAGAGAGTCCATTTCAAAGATGTTATTTGAGATGTTGCGATGATATTCATTCTGTGTGAGCAATATGATCTCTAATAAAACACGATCTTTAAAATTTGGGGTTTTCCTCCACGGCGTGATTGGCACATTTACCCACCATGAACCCCCCCGTACTTTTAAGTGTAAAATGCAACGATTTTGAGTCTTTCCCAAACACGTTCCCGTGATAAGAGACTTCAATTCATTGCCCTCGTCCGGTTTCCATCCGTTGCTTGCAATGTAATTAATTAAAACAGCAACGAAGAAACCCAGAGAGTTCATTTCAAAGACGTTATTCGAGATGTTGCGATGATATTCACTCTCGATGAGAAATATAACCTCTAATAAAACACGATCTCTAAAATTTGGGGTTCTCCTCCACGGCCAGATTGTCACATTTACCCACCATCAACCTCCCCGTACCTTTCAGTGTAAAATGCAACGATTTTGAGTCTTTCCCAAGCAAATTCCCATGATAAGAGACTTCAAATCATTGCCCTCGTCCGGTTTCCATCCGTTGCAAGCAATGTCATTAATTAAAATAGCAACAATGAAACCCAGAGAGTCCATTTCGAAGAAGTTATTCGAGATGTTCCGATGAAGTTAATTCTCTGTGAGAAATATGATCTCTAATAAAACACGATCTCTAAAACTTGGGGTTCTCCTCCTCGGCCTGATTTGCACATTTACCCACCATCACCCTCCCCGTACTTTTCAGTGTAAAATGCAACGATTTTGAGTCTTTCCCAAACAAGTTCCCATGATAAAAGACTCCAAATCATTGCCCTCGTCCCGTTTCCATCCGTTGCTTGCAATGTAATTAATTATAATAGCAATGAAGAAAACCATAGAGTCCATTTCAAAGAAGTTATTCGAGATGTTGAGATGATATTCACTCTCAATGAGAAATATGATCTCTAACAAAACACGATCTCTAAGATTTGGCGTTCTCCTCCTCGGCCTGATTGGCACAATTACCCACCATCAACCCCCCCATAGTTTTCAGAGTAAAATGCAACGATTTTGAGTCTTTCCCAAACAAATTCCCATGATAAGAGACTTCAAATCATTGCCCTCGTCAGGTTTCCATCCGTTGCTTGCAATGTAGTTAATTAAAATAGCAACGAAGAAACCCAGAGAGTACATTTCAAAGATGTTATTCGAGATGTTGCGATGATATTCATTCTCGACGAGAATTATGATCTCTAACAAAAACCGATCTCTAAAATTTAGGGTTCTCCTCCATGGCTTGATTGGCACATTTACCCACCATCAACCTCCCCGTACTTTTCAGTGTAAAATGCAACGATTTTGAGCTTTTGCCATACAAATTCCCATGATAAGAGACTTCAAATCAATGCCGTCGTCCGGTTACCATCCGTTGCAAGCAATGTCATTAATTAAAATGGCAACAAAGAAACCCAGAGAGTCCATTTCAAAGACGTTATTCGAGATGTTGCGATGAAGTTAATTCTCTGTGAGAAATATGATCTCTAATAGAACATGGTCTCTAAAACTTGGGGTTCTCCTCCTCGGCCTGATTTGCACATTTACCCACCATCAACCTCCCCGTACTTTTCAGTGTAAAATGCAACGATTTTGAGTCTTTCCCAAACAAGTTCCCATGATACGAGACTCCAAATCATTGACCTCGTCCGGTTTCCATCCGTTGCTTGCAATGTAATTAATTAAAATAGCAACGAAGAAACCTAGAGAGTCAATTTCAAAGATGTTATTCGAGATGTTGCGATGATATTCATTCTCGATGAGAAATATACCGTCTAATAAAACACGATCTCTAAAATTTGGGGTTCTCCTCCACGGCCAAATTGGCACATTTACCCACCATCAACCTCCCCGTACCTTTCAGTGTAAAATGCAACGATTTTGAGTCTTTCCCAAGCAAATTCCCATGATAAGAGACTTCAAATCATTGCCCTCGTCCGGTTTCCATCCGTTGCAAGCAATGTCATTAATTAAAATAGCAACAAAGAAACCCAGAGAGTCCAATTCAAAGATGTTATTCGAGATGTTGCGATGAAGTTAATTCTCTGTGAGAAATATGATCTCTAATAAAACACGATCTCGAAAACTTGGGGTTCTCCTCCTCGGCCTGATTTGCACATTTACCCACCATCAACCTCCCCGTACTTTTCAATGTAAAATGCAACGATTTTGAGTCTTTCCCAAACACGTTCCCATGATAAGAGACTTCAAATCATTGCCCTCGTCCGGTTTCCATCCGTTGCTTGCAATGTAATTAATTAAAATAGCAACCAAGAAACCCATAGAGTCAATTTCAAACATGTTATTCGAGATCTTGCGATGATATTCATTCCCGATGAGAAATATGATCTCTAATAAAACACGATCTCTAAAATTTGGGGTTCTCCTCCACGGCTTGATTGGCACATTTACCCACCATCAACCTCCCCGTACCTTTCAGTGTAAAATGCAACGATTTGGAGTCTTTCCCAAACAAATTCCCATGATAAGAGACTTCAAATCATTGCCCTCCTCCGGTTTCCATCCGTTGCATGCAATGTAATTAATTAAAATAGCAACGATGAAACCCAGAGAGTCCATTTCAAAGATGTTATTTGAGATGTTGCGATGATATTCATTCTGTGTGAGCAATATGATCTCTAATAAAACACGATCTTTAAAATTTGGGGTTTTCCTCCACGGCGTGATTGGCACATTTACCCACCATGAACCCCCCCGTAGTTTTAAGTGTAAAATGCAACGATTTTGAGTCTTTCCCAAACAGGTTCCCGTGATAAGAGACTTCAATTCATTGCCCTCGTCCGGTTTCCATCCGTTGCTTGCAATGTAATTAATTAAAACAGCAACGAAGAAACCCAGAGAGTTCATTTCAAAGACGTTATTCGAGATGTTGCGATGATATTCACTCTCGATGAGAAATATAACCTCTAATAAAACACGATCTCTAAAATTTGGGGTTCTCCTCCACGGCCAGATTGTCACATTTACCCACCATCAACCTCCCCGTACCTTTCAGTGTAAAATGCAACGATTTTGAGTCTTTCCCAAACACGTTCCCATGATAAGAGACTTCAAATCATTGCCCTCGTCCGGTTTCCATCCGTTGCTTGCAATGTAATTAATTAAAATAGCAACCAAGAAACCCATAGAGTCAATTTCAAACATGTTATTCGAGATCTTGCGATGATATTCATTCTCGATGAGAAATATGATCTCTAATCAAACACGATCTCTAAAATTTGGGGTTCTCCTCCACGGCTTGATTGGCACATTTACCCACCATCAACCTCCCCGTACCTTTCAGTGTAAAATGCAACGATTTGGAGTCTTTCCCAAACAAATTCCCATGATAAGAGACTTCAAATCATTGCCCTCCTCCGGTTTCCATCCGTTGCATGCAATGTTATTAATTAAAATAGCAACGATGAAACCCAGAGAGTCCATTTCAAAGATGTTATTTGAGATGTTGCGATGATATTCATTCTGTGTGAGCAATATGATCTCTAATAAAACACGATCTTTAAAATTTGGGGTTTTCCTCCACGGCGTGATTGGCACATTTACCCACCATGAACCCCCCCGTACTTTTAAGTGTAAAATGCAACGATTTTGAGTCTTTCCCAAACAGGTTCCCGTGATAAGAGACTTCAATTCATTGCCCTCGTCCGGTTTCCATCCGTTGCTTGCAATGTAATTAATTATAATAGCAATGAAGAAAACCATAGAGTCCATTTCAAAGAAGTTATTCGAGATGTTGAGATGATATTCACTCTCAATGAGAAATATGATCTCTAACAAAACACGATCTCTAAGATTTGGCGTTCTCCTCCTCGGCCTGATTGGCACAATTACCCACCATCAACCCCCCCATAGTTTTCAGAGTAAAATGCAACGATTTTGAGTCTTTCCCAAACAAATTCCCATGATAAGAGACTTCAAATCATTGCCCTCGTCAGGTTTCCATCCGTTGCTTGCAATGTAGTTAATTAAAATAGCAACGAAGAAACCCAGAGAGTACATTTCAAAGATGTTATTCGAGATGTTGCGATGATATTCATTCTCGACGAGAATTATGATCTCTAACAAAAACCAATCTCTAAAATTTAGGGTTCTCCTCCATGGCTTGATTGGCACATTTACCCACCATCAACCTCCCCGTACTTTTCAGTGTAAAATGCAACGATTTTGAGTTTTTCCCATACAAATTCCCATGATAAGAGACTTCAAATCATTGCCGTCGTCCGGTTACCATCCGTTGCAAGCAATGTCATTAATTAAAATAGCAACAAAGAAACCCAGAGAGTCCATTTCAAAGACGTTATTCGAGATGTTGCGATGAAGTTAATTCTCTGTGAGAAATATGATCTCTAATAGAACATGGTCTCTAAAACTTGGGGTTCTCCTCCTCGGCCTGATTTGCACATTTACCCACCATCAACCTCCCCGTACTTTTCAGTGTAAAATGCAACGATTTTGAGTCTTTCCCAAACAAGTTCCCGTGATAAGAGACTTCAATTCAATTCCCTCGTCCGGTTTCCATCCGTTGCTTGCAATGTAATTAATTAAAACAGCAACGAGGAAACCCAGAGAGTTCATTTCAAAGACGTTATTCGAGATGTTGCGATGATATTCACTCTCGATGAGAAATATAACCTCTAATAAAACACGATCTCTAAAATTTGGGGTTCTCCTCCACGGCCAGATTGTCACATTTACCCACCATCAACCTCCCCGTACCTTTCAGTGTAAAATGCAACGATTTTGAGTCTTTCCCAAACACGTTCCCATGATAAGAGACTTCAAATCATTGCCCTCGTCCGGTTTCCATCCGTTGCTTGCAATGTAATTAATTAAAATAGCAACGAAGAAACCCATAGAGTCAATTTCAAACATGTTATTCGAGATCTTGCGATGATATTCATTCTCGATGAGAAATATGATCTCTAATCAAACACGATCTCTAAAATTTGGGGTTCTCCTCCACGGCCAGATTGTCACATTTACCCACCATCAACCTCCCCGTACCTTTCAGTGTAAAATGCAACGATTTTGAGTCTTTCCCAAACACGTTCCCATGATAAGAGACTTCAAATCATTGCCCTCGTCCGGTTTCCATCCGTTGCTTGCAATGTAATTAATTAAAATAGCAACGAAGAAACCCATAGAGTCAATTTCAAACATGTTATTCGAGATCTTGCGATGATATTCATTCTCGATGAGAAATATGATCTCTAATCAAACACGATCTCTAAAATTTGGGGTTCTCCTGCACGGCTTGATTGGCACATTTACCCACCATCAACCTCCCCGTACCGTTCAGTGTAAAATGCAACGATTTGGAGTCTTTCCCAAACAAATTCCCATGATAAGAGACTTCAAATCATTGCCCTCCTCCGGTTTCCATCCGTTGCATGCAATGTAATTAATTAAAATAGCAACGATGAAACCCAGAGAGTCCATTTCAAAGATGTTATTTGAGATGTTGCGATGATATTCATTCTGTGTGAGCAATATGATCTCTAATAAAACACGATCTTTAAAGTTTGGGGTTTTCCTCCACGGCGTGATTGGCACATTTACCCACCATGAACCCCCCCGTACTTTTAAGTTTAAAATGCAACAATTTTGAGTCTTTCCCAAACAAGTTCCGTGATAAGAGACTTCAATTCATTGCCCTCGTCCGGTTTCCATCCGTTGCTTGCAATGTAATTAATTAAAACAGCAACGAAGAAACCCAGAGAGTTCATTTCAAAGACGTTATTCGAGATGTTGCGATGATATTCACTCTCGATGAGAAATATAACCTCTAATAAAACACGATCTCTAAAATTTGGGGTTCTCCTCCACGGCCAGATTGTCACATTTACCCACCATCAACCTCCCCGTACCTTTCAGTGTAAAATGCAACGATTTTGAGTCTTTCCCAAACACGTTCCCATGATAAGAGACTTCAAATCATTGCCCTCGTCCGGTTTCCATCCGTTGCTTGCAATGTAATTAATTAAAATAGCAACCAAGAAACCCATAGAGTCAATTTCAAACATGTTATTCGAGATCTTGCGATGATATTCATTCTCGATGAGAAATATGATCTCTAATCAAACACGATCTCTAAAATTTGGGGTTCTCCTCCACGGCTTGATTGGCACATTTACCCACCATCAACCTCCCCGTACCGTTCAGTGTAAAATGCAACGATTTGGAGTCTTTCCCAAACAAATTCCCATGATAAGAGACTTCAAATCATTGCCCTCCTCCGGTTTCCATCCGTTGCATGCAATGTAATTAATTAAAATAGCAACGATGAAACCCAGAGAGTCCATTTCAAAGATGTTATTTGAGATGTTGCGATGATATTCATTCTGTGTGAGCAATATGATCTATAATAAAACACGATCTTTAAAATTTGGGGTTTTCCTCCACGGCGTGATTGGCACATTTACCCACCATGAACCCCCCCGTACTTTTAAGTGTAAAATGCAACGATTTTGAGTCTTTCCCAAACAAGTTCCCGTGATAAGAGACGTCAATTCATTGCCCTCGTCCGGTTTCCATCCGTTGCTTGCAATGTAATTAATTAAAACAGCAACGAAGAAACCCAGAGAGTTCATTTCAAAGACGTTATTCGAGATGTTGCGATGATATTCACTCTCGATGAGAAATATAACCTCTAATAAAACACGATCTCTAAAATTTGGGGTTCTCCTCCACGGCCAGATTGTCACATTTACCCACCATCAACCTCCCCGTACCTTTCAGTGTAAAATGCAACGATTTTGAGTCTTTCCCAAGCAAATTCCCATGATAAGAGACTTCAAATCATTGCCCTCGTCCGGTTTCCATCCGTTGCAAGCAATGTCATTAATTAAAATAGCAACAATGAAACCCAGAGAGTCCATTTCAAAGAAGTTATTCGAGATGTTGCGATGAAGTTTGTAGGTATTTCTTTTGACAGAGTGAATGCCGACAAAACAAACTTAATTTGAGACTTCTTGAACTACATTATTGATTCATCAAAGAACTTATTTATACAAATTATTATAACAGAATTAGCATAAAGAGTGCAGCCAAATCTGTTGTACATTTCAAAACAGAAACTTCAAATAAAAACAGCAGAAGAATAGGTCAATATGCTAACAGACTTTGACAACTTCAATTCAGCATGG